>JASAOG010000064.1:3000000-3455324 GCA_030265305.1 Biomphalaria pfeifferi
AATGTGGAATAATTCTAAATTAAAAACTGAGGGCACTGCTAACTTAATAATAACGAATCCTAAAAACAAAAAGAATTACTTGGTAACATTCACAGTTGTAGAAAACCACTATCAATGCTTATTAGGCCGTAAAACATGCCAAAGTTTAAGTCTGATCACATTAAATGAAGATAGATTCATATCACAAGTAAAAACAATGGATTGTCATCTGGTAGATTTAGGTGAAACATCATTAACTGTAAATGAGAACATAGCTCCGGTGGTATCACCTTGTCGTAATATACCATTTGCATTTCAAAAGAAAGTGGAAGCAGAAATAGAGACATTAGTAAAAAGGAAAATATTAATTCCGGTAAATGAACCAATAGATTGGGTCAGCCAGATGGCTGTGGTTCAAAAGCCAAATGGGGATTTAAGGATCTGCATTGACCCAAGACATCTAAACACTGCTTTAAAAAGAGAACATTTTAAGTTACCAACTTTGGAAGCTGTAATGCCACAGTCCTAAATGCTAAAATATTTTCTAAATTAGACGTAAAGGAGGCTTACTGGCATGTACGTCTAGATTAAAAGTCTAGTCTACTAACAACCATGATCACACCATATGGGCGGTACAGATGGTCAAGACTTCCTTTTGGACTAAGTGTAAGTGGAGAAATATTCCAGAAGTTAACAGAAGCAGTGTTAGGATTAGAAGGATGCATTAATGTGGCTGATGATATCGTGATTGTGGGACGTGGTCAGTCCAAAGAAAAAGCAGAAAAAGATCACTCTGACATACTGAAGAGATTAACAGAGAGATGCAAAGAGAAATGCATTAAATTAAATGAAACAAAAACATTAGAGAAACAAGACCAGATAAGTTTCATGGGACACTGCATTAGTGTGCAAGGCATAAAGCCTGACACAAAAAAGATCAAAGCTATTCTGAAAATGAAGAAACCAGAAGATAGCCAGGAAGCAAGAAAATTATGTGGAATGGTGCAGTATTTGTCAAAATTTTTTAACATCTAGCCGAAGTGTCTCAACCATTAAGAGAACTAACAAAGAAAGATTGCAATTTTAGATGGACTGAAAAATGTGAAGAAGCATTGAACAAGATAAAAACAATGATTACAAATACTCTACAACCCTGACAAGAAACTTGAAATACAAGTGGACAGTAGTCAACATGGACTTGGAGCTGTACTAATGCAAGAAGGACAACCAATAGAATTTGCCTCTAGAGCATTGACACCAACTGAAAAACGGTGCGCTCAGATTGAAAAAGAACTACTTGCCGTAGTTTTTGGGCTAGAAAGATTCAATCAATATACATTTGGAAGACATGTCATAATAATAAATGATCATAAGCCACTTGCAAACATTTTAAGGAAGCCTCTAAACCAGGCTCCAAGAAGATTACAAAACTTGATGTTAAGGAGCAATCGTTATGATTTCTCATTTCAGTGGGTAGAAGGAAACAGTTTACACATTGCCGACACATTATCACGACTGTGCAATCAAGAGGAGAAGCAAGATGAAGTTTTTAACATATGCCAGACACAAGTTGTGGACATACCGGATCCGTTATTAGAAAGAATAAAACAAGAAACAGACTCAGATTAAACATTAAGTAAATTATCAAAGCAAATTATGAATGGATGACCTCAAAGAAAACAAGATTTAGACAACAGGGTGGAACCATATTTTGATTTTGCTGTTACTTTGGGACTTAGTAATGGAGTAATTTTGAAAGGAGAAAGGTGTGACAAGTCAAAAGCTTGCCGTCAGAGTCACTCAAACGTATCACAGCATTAATTATATTTTATCATTATTTATTTATTTTATTTTAATTATTTCCCCGTTCTATCCCCAATTTCTTCACCCGCCCCACCTTTTCCTCTCCCGGCTAGACTCAGTCTACCACCTTGAAGATAGCCAGGCCGCGTCCTTTCACTTATCTGCCCTTGATCGGAGAAAGATAAACACACTGTCTCTTTGGTCTTACCCGCCGGATTGTCTGACGGTCGCAATTGACACCACCTTGGGTGGAATGCAAGTCAATCTTTCTCCCCCCCTCTCCAACGTCTCTCTTTGATCAAAGAGATTACTCGGGCCAACACGCCTCGTGACACTCCAAGGTGCGACTCTTGTCGGATTCACCCACGTGAGAGATAATCTTTGGTCAATCCCATTTCCTGTTTCTGCCGACCTCTTTATAAAGCAGAATGGATCAAGCCAGACCCTCTCATTTCTCATTCTAGCTGAACAGTCGAGTCTGGACTATTTCATACATTCTTACTCTTAGAGGAATACCTGGTGGTAAGCTGAACTTAATCACAAGTTCCATCTTAATTACTTTGTGCATATGTCTCACTGGATTTTATCATGTGCATTTTATTATTTCATTTATATTTAATTAGTGCATTGTGTATTTCTCACTGTCGTAAGTAGAAAACATAAACATGGCATATGTATATATTTATGTATTGCATTAATCTATTAATGCTACGTTGCTCAATTGATCGTTAATGCAACCATGTATATATTTGTACATCTTATTTTATTTCCTTTATCTCGGCTGACCGCCTTGATAATTTTACTAGCGCGCTAGTACTGCGCTTAGAAAAGAGATATGAATTATCCCCCCTTTAGTCATTCTACTTTGACGAGAGTTGCGCCCCTTGAACGGACGCTCTCTCCATTCAAGCGCACTCCATTTTTCTCGGCCGACGGTCGTATGTAAACAAACCGTCATAGTCGCTGACCATAGCCCATCCCCCCTTCCCTTTTCTCTTCCAACTTGTGTTGTTTATTTGAGATTATTATTTCCCCTTTTATGTACATTTTTATATTGCTGCTATCAGCCATCTATTTTCCAAATGCCCTTTTATCATCATCTCTCCATTGTGCTAAACAGCAATTTTACCAATCTGACGAATGCACCTCAGTCGATGGCATCGATAAGATGCATGAGAGACATGTCCTAACTTGTCTTTATTTATCCGCAGCCTCCCTCAGGTGTCTGCCTATTTACCTGCCTATTTATTTGGCATTGTCTGCCTAGTCATCTGCCTATTTGCTATTGAGTATTATCTCCTGCCTACTGGGATCTACTCAACTATTTATCGGATCAATTGCCTATTTAACTGCACTATTTGCTATTGAGTATCATCTACTGCCTACTCAACTCTACTACTTGGCGCTTTCGGCTCTACTTGCCTGCCTATTAGACAGCCCACCTGTCAACTTATTAGGTACGACGTCCCTATAGACCCAGCGTCTGTGCGAGACGTCATAGCTACGCCAAACCCTTCGCAACTCACTGGACATATCCTGTTAACGACGCTGCTGAAGGCACATCAGCTCTGCCCGCAGTACCCTTGTGCCCACGGTAGCCGGCCACTCGCCCTACTGTGCCCACTACAGATATCAGAACTTTGGATTGAGACACAAGTACTGTATCACCGGCGACCCTCTACCCGCTAGAGCGCCACCTCCAGCTGCAGAACCTCAAGCCAGGATCACAGCCAACTACGACATCAACAGGACAACCAGCTAAGTTCTGAAGACAAAGTGCAAGAGTGATGATTAAACATAGTATTCATTAGAGATAGATGCAAACCCTCTCCCTTTTTATTCTTCTATGTAAATATTTATGTAAATAAATATTCTTCAATTTTTAACTTTGTATCTGTCTTTCATTGCTTGTTTCGTTGCGTGCCTGCTCCCGATTTATATGCTGACGGGTTGGTGTGTGATAGTTTCAAAAATAATCATCCCCTAGACATTAAACACGCCAAACTCACATCACTTTCGCTAACCTGTCACATAAATGGGGGCCGTGTCCGGGAACTAACCCATTTTTACAGCAGGCACGAACAGGCGGCGATAACTAAATTCCTATATCAATATTTTCAAAAATTATTTATAAGTATCATCACGTCACATTACTGAGAGTGTCACTTTTGTCATATTTTTATTTTATTATTACAATTGCATTTTATTTGTAATATTTTTCTTGCAGGAACTTTGTGATTAACGTAGGCAGACACCACATTCCCTTTATACTCTTTGCTACACTCAGCTACTTACTCTCACTAACTCTCTTTCTTAAGCCCTAGCTCTAACCCTATTATCTACTCTATCTGCCCCTCCACCATTCTAGCACCCCTCACCACCGTGGCCAACGGCACACGCTCCAAAGCGGACTCTGACAGGAAACAGAAGATAGATGAAGTTAAATACATCTGGGCCTACCTGTATAATGATGATGCAGAGCGGAGAGAATATGTGAGGGAACGACTTGAGGCCTTTGATAGAGACGAAGAGGCAGAAAGGATATTAGCAAAGAAGCATGAGTTGGCATTGAATGCGATAAGACAGGAAATACTAGAAATCAGACAGCGCTATAGCACGCCGAGTTTGAAGCTGAACATCACACAGGCAAGACAAGACCAGGAAGCAGAGGAGAGTAAAATCAAGACTCATGTCCAAACCGGGTACTCTACCCAAACGGACGCAGAAGTTGCTGATAAGGAGGAAACTACCACACCCGATGCCCCTCATCTCGATCAATCCTTATTGTCTGCCCAGCCCAACTCTCCTGCTCAGTCTAATAGTCCTCCACATCTCAATGCTTCAATCCAGCCCATGCCCTCAATCAAACCCCAACCTAGAAAGGCACCAATCCAACAATCAGCCTTGCACAAAAACTGCAACCATCTAGCACGTAAGCCTCATCATAACCAGAACAACCAAGCCCACCGTGACTGCAATGACAGCACGCGTGGCAACAAACCTAACCGTGCCTGCCGCGACTGCAACAACAGCATGCGTAGCCACAAACCCAACCGCCAAAAGCAGCAGGCCCCACAGACCATTTCAGTAATGACTGCGGTCCCAGAACCCATGTGTCTAATCAGCCAGCACGGACTGATAGAACGGCGGGTGACCCATTCGTCATATAAACACTGACTGTGGCCCCTAATCCCACTGCCCTTGGCTTAACGAAAACGGAAGTCCTACCGATACTTCCTCAACCTGTCTAATCTCCTCCTGGGATAGAGACCATTCTGGTTAATGGGCGGTACATCCAGTCCCTATTTGACACAGGCTGCGCTGTAAGCTCAGTTATCTGCAAAGCACTGGTTGACCCGGCTGATCTCACAGATAGAACTGTGACGATTCAGTCCCTTGACCGTGAGATTCCTCCAAAGGTTCTTCCTATTGTGTAGAATGTAAGTACGTGCATGGCACCATTGATGCAGTTGTCATGGACACGCCAGTGTATGACTTCATTCTAGGCTACAAATATGTTCCTCTGGGAGTAATCAACAAACCCTACTTCTCTCTGCCCGTCGGTAGATCGACGAAGCAGAAAGGCGGCAGCAACCAGCTGGTCTGAAGCCCTGGTCGCCACACTAACACGCCTAGTCCCGACTCATCAACGAAGCTCAAACCACTCCGCCTTAGCATTGACACTGCTTGGAAGTCACGAGTTAAACCGCACACCCGCGCTCGTGAGGATCTACTTGACCCAGGCTACTCAGCCAAAATCATGCATCCTTCCCCTGACATGGACAGTGTAAGGATGCCCCGAGATAAGACGAACCCTAGCTCTCGTAGATTCACTCCTCTTCATGGCTCCTCAGCCACCATTCGAAATCGACCTTCCCTGCCCTTGACATTGTCAGGAAGTCACGAGGTAAGCCGCTCGTGAAAACATTTCTCCCTATGGCTCCTCAGCCACCATGCAAAATCAACCTTCCCATGGCATTGACCGTGTCGGGAAGCCACGATGTAAGCCAAATTATGGCGCTCGTGGGGACGTTCTCCATCAGAACTCCACATCCTTTATCAGGCCACTCTTCCCTGACATTGATCGTGTCAGACGAAACTCTAGACATTAAACACGCCAAACTCATGTCACTTTCGCTAACCTGTCACAAAAGGGTAGTCATACCTTTCAGAATGCGTCAAGAAATGAAGAAAAACCTTCACACAGCACACATTGCATATGATGGAATGATGAGGAGGGCCCGACAGACGATGTTCTGGCCAGGCATGGCTGATGAAATAAAGCAGATGTCAGAGACATGCACTGCTTGTCAAGAAAGAAAACCTATGAACCGGAGAGAAACACTTATACAACATGATGAAGGAAATGTACCATGAGAAAAAGTTGGAGCTGACCTGATGGAAGTGGATGGAAGACAGTATCTAATTACTGTTGATGATTACTCTAATTTTATTGAGTATGATTATCTTTCAACAACAACATCACAAGATGTGATTAGAAAATTGAAAGGACAATTTGCTCATTTTGGTGCTCCAAAAATGTTAATAACAGATGGCGGTCCTCAATTTAGTTCAAATGAGTTTTTGAGATTCACAAGGCGATCAATCACATCAGATCAGAACCTGGTTATCCGAGAACAGATGGAAAGGCGGAAGCTGCTGTAAAGATAATGAGGAATTTAATACTGAAAACTAAATATAATGGTGATGATCCATATGGAGCTTTACTGGAACTCATAAATACACCTCGGCAATGTACTGGATTTAGCCCAGCTGAAATGTGTCTCAAAAGAAGTCCTCGGACATTGATTCCCAGCACTTCAAAGTGTTTAAGTGAACATGTTGTAGCTGAGAAGAAAGAGAATTACAAACGACAAGTAAAAAGACAATATGATAAGCAAGCTCGGGATTTACCAAAACTCCATCTAGGGCAAACTATTTATTACCAAAACCCAGGTCAAACAGGATGGTATCCTGGAATAATCAGGGAACAACCATCTTCAAGATCTTATAAGATCAAGGGAGATAATGGAGGATTCTACATACGCAACAGATTTCATATTAGGCCAAGGAAAACTATTTTGAAAGACACTGATGTCTATGATGGGAATGTCTTGGATGATGATGATGATAATGAAAGGCCAGATTTTTCTGATAACTGTTCTCAACATGCAACACAGTCTGGAGTAGCTTCTCATGTACCAGACAATAATTGTGATAGAAATAAGTCAGCAAGAACTAGCACTCGAGAAACAAATAGACCTGTGTGGCATAGGGATTATAATATGTACTAAGAATTTTTATGACAATATTAATATGCATGTTGAAATATTTATTCTATTTATTCTATATGTGTGACACTCTCAATTGAAATTTATTTTTATTTTTAGTTGTTATAATATTTATAAAATAAGATGAGTTATTAATGTTTGTTATTTTAATTACAAATATTTCTGATATGTATTTTGTTAGCTATAGAAAGGGAAGGATGTTGATGTGTGTTTTATATAGGTTGCACCAATCGGTGTTTGGGAGTAACATCCATTGTAACTGTTGTTGTCAACCAATATGTCGTTAGATTAAACAGCTAATTTCATGTCTATTAAGTTATATCTAGAGTCTTGTTGTTATTCGTTCATAAAAATCAACACTAAGGTGTTCTTGTTTTAGTGTTAATGTAGATCTAGGTCTGAGACCAAATGGAAGTCTACAAGGCATGCGTTATGAGTACACTGCTGTATGGCAGTGAATCATGGACCACCTACGCAAAGCAAGAGAGAAAACTGAACTCATTCCATTTGAGATGTCTTCGTAGGATCTTGAATGTCACATGGAAAGAAAAAGTGTGCAATACTGAGATCCTTGCGCGATCAGGTATACCCAGCATCTTAACAGCTCTCAGACAACGCCGTTTGCGCTGGCTTGGATATGTTCGCCGGATGGAGGACAAGTGCATCCCGAAAGTCATCCTCTATGGTCAACTCGCGACTAACACAAGAAAAACTGGTCGCCCCCACCTCCGTTACATAGATGTAATAAAACGTGACCTCAAATCAGTGAACATCAATACTGACAACTGGGAAGACATAGCTCTAGACCGCAACAGATGGAGAGAGACAGTGACCAAGAAAGCTATGGACAGTGAAAGTACATGGGTCTCAGCTCAGGAAGAAAAACGCACAATCCGAAAAACGGCCAGCTCTTCTACCACCGAAGCAAAAGCCACCTTAACCTGCGCTATCTGTGGACGGGAGTGTCTCTCCAAAATAGGGCTACACAGCCACATGAGGAAGTGTGCTCTGAGATGAACCATAGTCGTTCTACGACTGAAGGAGGCCAATGAGATCTAGGTCTAGTGTAGTAGTTGTAGTGAGTTAGATAGTTGGTTTTATCAGTTTGTGTTAGTTGGTTTGGTTAGTCTGTTGGTGTTTGTATTGGCGTAGATAAAGAGGGTTTAGTTAGTTGCTGGGTTCAGTTGTAGTGGTTAGTGTTTATATTATATTTTAACATTGATTTTTTTGTATATGTAAATAAAGTTTCAATTTTTAGTATTTAATTTCAAGTTAAGTTTGTTTCTTGCTTTAGTTAATTTGTGTAAGTTTAGTCTAGCCCCTTGGTCGTAGACTGAGGTGTCACACATGAAACCCACCCAGTAGCGCTAACATCTGCCTACTGTTATAAAATTTAATGTTGAGCAGAGAAAAGGTCTTCCAGCGCCTCCTGACCTGCTCACAGGTATAATTACACATTAACTTTAATTCGTTTTGAATCAACAAAGACTAGATTTAGAGAGATTAACTCTAGAAATGGAAATAAAGGTAATGGAAGCAGAGGAAATGAAACAAATAAGGGAGGTGGAGGACAAAAAGTTGGAAAGAGAACTGGAAATAAAGCTATCTGTGATGGCTTCCTAATTGTAATGAACCACAAAACATCTAATCAAAGTAAAACACTCTAATAGCTTTATTTTATATTAATCTGCAGCTCTTTGTTTACTATCTAGTTTCTACCTCACAACCTACACCAACAGGCCTAGCCGCTCAACTGTCTTTCTGCATTCCTGACCTCTCGTTACCCCGCTAGGCTGACCCATTCAACCGCTGGACAGGTACAGAACAGGGGCGTAACTTAAGTGTGACACTCATGCTCCACGACATATACACACACACACACACCAAAATCCTTTCACAACAATCCCCCCAGCTTACAGAAGCTGTTGGTACAATAGCATAACGAACTATCCTAAAACTAACATTTTAAACTACCCATAGACATAAATAAATATAGACTGGCCGATAAAAGAGTTTTATGAAACGAAAATTTGTGACTTGTAATTTTGTGTACTTTATTATACAGCAGTGTAGTTTTGTTTAATCTCTAAGACTGAAGATCGTGCAATTTTTCAGAAATCGGAAATCCGACAACAATAGATATACATGTTTTCAAGTTACATTTTCCAGTCTATATTTATTTATGTCTATGAAACGGTATCTGGAAATTTAGGCATCGGATAATTAGGCACTTTTTGACAAGGCGGAAAATTAGGCATAAAGGTACACTCCATTATCTCCCTTGATCTTATAAGATCTTGAAGATGGTTGTTCCCTGATTATTCCAGGATACCATCCTGTTTGACCTGGGTTTTGGTAATAAATAGTTTGCCCTAGATGGAGTTTTGGTAAATCCCGAGCTTGCTTATCATATTGTCTTTTTACTTGTCGTTTGTAATTCTCTTTTTTCTCAGCTACAACATGTTCACTTAAACACTTTGAAGTGCTGGGAATCAATGTCCGAGGACTTCTTTTGAGACACATTTCAGCTGGGCTAAATCCAGGCGATCTTTATTTTTAAAATAATGTTAAAATGTCAACGTATAATTCATCCTTAGGCTATGGGCTATCGGTGACGTTATAATAAATAGCAACTATAACGTTTCTAGCTAAAGAAAAGCTGACAAAATGGGGAAAATGACAATCATGAGAATGTGTGGAAAAAATGACCCCGGATTAATATTATTATAAAATATAGACCTCACAAGATTCAGGGAAGGGGAGGTAGAGTTGATTCTCTTCTCATTGCTTCCCCTCCTTTGCCCTTCCCCCTCTACGCACTCCCACTAAAAGGAGGGGATCGCGGGTAGATGTTGTAAATGACGTAATAAGTCTCAAGGCTACACACTGGAGTACAGGGCAGGGTACAGCATTGTACATAACTGCTAAAATGGAAGTCATGAGAAAATTGTCTTCTTATAATGGAAATGAGCAGGAGGGATTTGCGCGCGTTACTTATAGGAATTAAATATGTTGATAAACTAAAGTAGTATTCATATTTTATAATAGCATTAATATCTATTATCAACACTCCTTCTTTATATTATTAATGGGTAACCCCTTTAGGAAGATCAATTGTGTGAGTGTATAGGTGTGTTACGTCCTACAAATGTGGGACGTAACTTTTATTGAATATATATGTAAATTTATGTAATATAATATTTATATAAATTGCAATGGTAATCGCAAAACGGTTAGAAATTACGATAAAATATAATGTTTTGAAAATTTAAAAAGTTTATGGAAAGACAGATGAGTTAACAATTTAAATATCATTTTTTTAAATATTGGTCTCTTATTAATACTTATTCTGCTTATAGAAGATTGTTGATGTTCCAATTTAACCCCGCCTTCTCTATCATAAACCAAATATATTTACTACAATTTTCGAGCAGGTATGATTCCCCCATTCCTTTTGTGTTCAGTACCATATACAATTTTTTTTCTTCAGAATGAAAAAAAAAAAAAAAAGACAAAAAAGGTTTCATACACACATTAATAAACATACACACACATATATGATTTAAAAAAACCACTCGTTTCCTTAACTTCCAACACTGTCCAATGAAATTTAACTATCTTCATTTCCCTTATATATATTATTATTTTTAATACTGTTATTAATATTATGATGGTTTTAACAGAAATGTGTCTACCAGTTTTTGGAAGGCCTCTAAAATATAATCCACAGACTTCCATTTTAACACCTTTGTGTTTCCATACCCTTTAATCCAGTGTGTAGCCTTCAGAGTCACTACGTAACTTTTACGACCAAGTTTACATCTACCTGCGAGAAATCTTCTCATTTAAGTGAGAGTGTGTGCGCCCCCCCCCCCCCCCCGCCCATCCCATTTTAAAAGTACGACCAACCCTTTCAAACAAGCAGAGGGCGATTGCGATTATATTTATCGCCAACACTCACCGACATAATAAAAATATTTTATAATACTTTTTAATCCTAAGTATTTACATTAGTAACTAAATATTTACACAAATTGCATAATCATCAATTTTAGAAAATACTCACCAGTCAACCTTAGGGGTTGGTGATGGACGGAAGCAATGAGCGGAGAATCATCTCTACCTCCCCTTCCCTGAATGCTGTGATGTCTATATTATATTATATACTCATGAGTCATTTTTTCCACACATTCTCGTGATTGTCATTTTCCCCATTTTGTCAGCTTTTCTATAGCTAGAATCCGCCTTGTCAAAAAGTGCCTAATTATCCGGGTGCCTAAATATCCGTAAATACGCGGTGCCTAAATTCCTATGAAACTACCATATGAATGTGATTTATTAACTAGGAACAAATTTCAGATATAGCATGAATCAAACAATAAATGAGCATAAGGATGCAAGACAAGATACGAATAAAAATTAAAGGATATGGAACATAAGGGAGCAATCTATAAAATAGTAAGAAAAAAATAATTGTAATGAAGCAACAAATACGAGTATACCAATAACATGGCTTTATTCGACAAAATTAGACTACAATGAACAATGAATGAAACCAGAACGTCTCGCATAACACTGATGAATTACTATACACACACACACACACTGGACATGAAACACACATTGGACATGACCTTCTGACACGCTGGACGCATGCAGAAAATCAACACTACAATCACCCCGCCTAAGGGTTATAGGAACAAATACATGTAAATAATAGTGAAGACAACGATATACGAGGCCTAAGTATCCATACAGAATACTTACAGAGTTACTCTATTGTAGGGGTTCTCAACTTGTTAGTCGCGACCCCTTTGGGGGTCGAATGACCATTTGTCGGGGACGCCTATGACTTTCGGAAACTTTGGGTTTTCGAAATTTGTCATCGTAAGTTATTTGCTTGTTTTTTTTTTCGTTTTTAATGTGTAACGTAACAAACACATTTGCACCATAGATGGTATACATTGACATTTGAATAAATAAAATAAAGTGCCATTACGCAGTAACATCTATAATCATACATTCATGAAATGATCTGAAGTGTCAAATTAATAAAACAAAAAAAATAGTGGGTGAGACATATTAATTAAGAACACTGATATATTACCAGAGGATACAGAATGCACTTTTAGCGAGTGTAACATTAATGTATAAAGGTACACGATATTTTTCCATCGGTAATCACTGGTGTATTTTTTTTATAATATATTTTTCATTCGAAAATTATGTCGCACCATAAATATTTTGAAATTACTATCTGTCAAACGGGCTGCTTAACCTCATTGTGGGATTGTAAAGGTTCTAGCACGCCGTGGAGAAATTGGAACTAGTATTACGCCATCATTTTATATTCATTACAAAACATCCCAGGAACATGGATCTCGATGTATGAGGAGAAAATGTAATGACACTTTTTGCGATTTGGTTTTACTTCAAAAGTTCAAACAGGAACTGAAAAACTCCCATGTAATGAAGTTCTATCTGCAGAACGTATGAAGCCAATCTGAAATGTGCAAGTACATGCAGTATTTTAGTTTGAAAGCTGATGAAGCCAAGAGATTCAGACTTATCTCAGGTGGCAAATACCATAATCAAAACAAACTGGCTTCTTATTTCGTGGCTCTCAGAATTGACAGATCTTTGATATCTCACACCATTGACAAGAAGTGAATATTGCCAGTGGTCAAATACATTATGTGATGATTTAAGCCGAATTCGATAATAAATTTAGTGCAGTTACCTTATCTAATGAGACTGTTTACAGGAAAATAGTTGACATGTCTACTGATATCAATGATCATGTAATTTAGGAAATGATATCTTCTCCAATTCCAATATTTAGCATCCAACTTGATGAGTTCACAGACGCTGCCAATGTTTAGTTATAGGTTTACGTGATTTTAAAGACGAGTTTCATTTTGGTAACCCGTTGACACGACTTATATAGAACGTTATCTAATTGACTAAGTTGGTTCATTTTTTAAAGATATTTTTGTGCCTGCACAACGGCTCCAAGTATTCTTGGATGACGGTCTGTATTTCAACGTTTAGTACAGAATGTCACCAAAAGTCATCGGATCTCACTGTATGATTCATGGCCAATATTATCAACGAAGATAATAGTGATGCAGCTAAAAAGTATATTTTTTCAATGTCATTTAAACAATTCTGTATCAGGTGTTTACAGTCATATCCCGTTAGATTGTTTTGCGCTTGCTTCTATTTCTGACAACATATCTTTAGGACTAAATTACGAAAGAGACTAGATACTGAAGGTTACATTCGTTATTATATTACTATCAGGAGAATTTCTCACCCGGGGAAACAGAACCTAACTCAATCTTCATACTGAGGTTGGCAATTCACTGTATTAACAAATGTACGTTCTCCATGCATAGTCCTACTTTTTAAATCGTCACATAAGTTTGCATTAACATAATAAACATGCACTAGAAAAATAGATGAATGAAAGTTGTAAAGTTTTTTTATTCTTATTTAAGCACAAAATTATTTTTACAATAAATACAATTACTTATATAAATCTTTTGTTATGTTCAGTCTATGTGAAAATACATCATTGATGTCCGCCTACCTGTTGATTACGATTATATAATATAAGCAAATGAAATTTAAATAGGCCTATGAACGAAATAAACTTTACAGTTGTGGGTCGCAGCCTAGTGGTGAATCTTATTAGGAGTCGCCGAGCAAAAAAAGGTTGAGAACCGCTGACTCTATTGAAAAGCATTGTATAACTATAAACTAACACGTTATACACTATAAAATTATTAGTCCCTAAGTGTCATATTAGGCATACAAATATTAGGTTGGTCCAGTAGAAAAAGTAGTCTTGAATAATAATGTAATAAGTAATCTATATTATAAAGTAGAAAGTAAGGCGTATGTTTGTATGTTACGAATAGAAATCAAAACCGTTTGACCAATCTTGATAAAACTTGGCAGAAATGTTCCTTGGGTGCCAACTTAGACCGTAGTGTATGAATTGTAGCCGTAAAATAAACTTAAGACCCTCAAAAAAAAAAGTTGACCATCTCTATGAAAGCATTATAGCTTCATCGATCTAGGCCATATTTACATGAGAAAAGATCGAAAGGGTCTAGATCTAGATCTAATTTTAAGAACTACACTTTGCACAGATAGTTTTTTACTTTGACACATGAAAATACAAAAGATAGTCTATTGATTTCATTACGTAATAAATTAACCTTCAATTTTGTGTTTCAAAAGCATTTTTACATAAATTCGTTCCATATATCTGCAAATTCAGACGTCCTGACTTACTTTATAATCCTTTTCATTTTACAAATCGGGTAAACCCGTTTTAAGTGTACTTTATATCCTATTCATCTATCGCTCCTTTTGTTTTTAATAGATATGAATATATCGGCTTCGGGTAAACTCATTTTAGTAAAACTACTTTTATTTTCGTAGCGAAAGAGAAAAACTTGAAAGAATCATTAGCTAAGTTTAACATACATCTAAATCACTAGACTAGTAAACACAAACTAAGGCCCTCAGGCCGCGGGTAATGTCAAACTAGTACAATATAAAAGTCTAACTAGAAAAGCTATACACTATAAATGATCAGTTCTGTCATATTAAGCCTACAGATACTGAGTTAGAACTTTGATATGGAAAAATAAGTAAATAAATGTTAGACCTTATAATTAGGTCTGCTTGTTCTTGGTTATATCTACCAGGACCAATAGTGCCGTCGCTTTGAATTGGTGACATCGGTGGCTCTCTAACTGGAGACTCAGCCCCGGCATTTACTTCTTCTTGATGTCCATTTTATCCCTGTTGTACATGTGTGTTAGGTGCAGCCATTGGTTCTGTGACGGACCTCGTGTATGAGTGGCTTGTTAGATGTCTAGGGGATGATTATTTTTGGTTTGTCACACACTGGCCCATCAGAGATATATCGGGAGCAGGCAAGCAACGAGACAAACAATGGAGAAAGATACAAATGTTGAGAAATTAAAGAATATTTATTTACATAAATGTACAAGGTAGAATAAAATAAAGGGGGGGGGGGGGTTGCAGCTATCTCGTTAGCAACATTGTATCATCATACTGAGCACTTAATGAGAGAGTATATGTCACTTTGTCCTCAGCACTTAGCTGGTTGTCCTACTGTGTTCCTGGCTGGGGGTCTTGCAGCTGAAGGTGGCGCTCTAGCGGGTAGAGGGTCGCCGGTGATTCAGTCTTGTGGAGACTCAATCCAAAGTTCTGATATTTGTAGTGGGCACAGTAGGGCGGGTGGCCGGCTACCGTGGGCAGCGTCTTTAGCAGAGTATGTCAAGTGAGTAGCGGAGATTTGCACAAACACGTAATCTATAGGAACGTCGTGCCTAATAGGTTGACAAGTGGACTGTCAAATAGGCAGGCATGTAGAGCCGATAGCACCAAGTAGTAGAGCCAAATAGGTGGAAAGGCCAAAAGGCAATAGGCAGGTATGTCAATAGACAGTTGAGTGATGCCAAATAAATAGACAGACACCTGAGGGAGGCTGCGGATAAATAAAGACAAGTTAGGACGTGTCTCTCATGCATCTTATCGATGCCCTCGACTGAGGTGCATTCGTCAGTGGTGAATTTGCTTTTGAGTACAATGGGGAGATGATGACTAATGGGATTGGAAAAATAGATGGCTGATAATAGCAATATAAAATGTACATAGGAAGGGAGATAATAATCTCAAACATCATAAGTCATCACATGACGCTATTGTTTAAACACGGCCGTCGGCCATGAACAATGGAGCGAGCTTGAATGGGGAGAGCGTGCGTTCAAGGGGCGCAACTCTCGTCAAAGTAAAATGGGAAAATTGGTGATAACTCATGACTCTTTTTCTAAGCGCAGTGTTAATGGGTTATTAAAATTATCAAGGCGGTCAGCCGAGATAAAGGGAATAAGATAAGATGTAAAAATATATACAAGATTGCGTCAATGATCAATTGAGCAACGTAGTAATAATATTGTGGACATAGGTTAATGCGATATATAAATATGTACATA
This sequence comes from Biomphalaria pfeifferi, assembly GCA_030265305.1. Taxonomy (NCBI): domain Eukaryota; kingdom Metazoa; phylum Mollusca; class Gastropoda; family Planorbidae; genus Biomphalaria; species Biomphalaria pfeifferi. The sequence continues at coordinate 3,016,112 of JASAOG010000064.1, forward strand.
GGCAATGGATATGTTTCCTACTTACGACAGTGAGAAATACACAATTCACTAATTAAACATAAATGAAATATGTAAAATATCCAGCAAGAAATATACACAAACTAAGATGGAAGTGTGATTAAGTTCGGCTTACCACCAGGTATTCCTCTAGAATAAATGATTAGTCCAGACTCGACGGTCAGCGAGAAGGATGAATGATAGAGTAAGTCTAGCTCGCCTTAGTCTAACTTATAAAGGTCCGAAAGAGATGGGCGGAAACAGCAAAGGCGATAGACCAAGGACTATCTCTCACGTGGGTTAATCTGACTCGAGACGGAAGTCGCACCTTGGAATGTCACTAGGCGTGTTGACATGAGTAATCTCCTTGATCAAAGAGAGACGTGGGTAGGGGTGGAAGAAAGAATGAAATATAAACCAGCCCGGGTGGTATCGACCGTGAAAGTCGGACATCCGGCGCCTAAGATTGTTTGTTTGATCTTTCCCCCGGTTAAGGGGAGATAAGTGAGAAGTCGTGGCCTAGTCGCCTAGGTGGCGAAGAGGAAAAGGTGGGGGTTGGTTGTGAAATCTGGACTAAAAATGAGAAATAATTGAAAAAAAAAAAAAAATAAATAAATAATAATAATTAATGCTGGGATAAAATTGAGGGACACTGCCAGCAAGCTTTTGACTTGTGACAGGTTCCATAGTCACATGGTCAGTAAACACCTGCAACTGTGAAATATGGTTTGTCTCCGGCTCAAGGTCTTCATGTTCCATATGTTGATACACCTCTGATTCTCCCTCTCTTGGAGCGGGGGCCAGATGTCGCAGTGATACTGTTTCTTCTCTTCCATCAAGAACTCTTACAATGGCATACTGTGAGTTGCATGTGATTAAGTCCACAGCTATTGTACCATCGTCATATTTTGATGCACGGACTCCCTTTTTTAACAACACTTTTCCTGGATGAGTTAACCATGTCGGGAGTGATTTGCCGAAGGTGGACCTGCGATAGAATTTGAATATTCTCTCGTTTCTAGCGGTACAGAGCAGAAAACGAAGAGAGTGCAGGGCTTGGTTTAACACCTGCTCACATTTGCAAACCGGGAGTCCTTAAGTTTTTAAGGCCAGGATTATATAGCTTTCAATGAGCCGTTTAGCCTTTTAACTGGAGAGCTTCCTCTGGGATTATAAGGGGTTCTCATGCTTGTGGCCACCCCTCTCTCGTGCAAAAATTCCTGCACCTCACTTGACATGAATGAGGTACCTCTTTCAGAGTGTAAATAGTCAGGCATTCCGAATAGTCCAAATAAATTATCTAGACATCTGATTACTGTTGAAGCCGATATATCAGAACAGGCGTATGGAAACGGGAATCTTGAAAATTCGTCAACTATAGTTAGCGGGTATGTGTTCCGAGATGTAGAAGGGAGCGGTATTTTGAAGTCCATACTTAGTCTCTGGAAAGGCTGCATCGCCTTAATTAGAGTTTCATTAGAATTACTGAAATATCTGGGTTTTACAGATTCTGCACTGGTTGACAACCAGCCTGACATCTTCACAAGAGAAAGGTAAGCTTTTCGCTCGCACTAAATGCCATAGTCTTGTTACTCCCGGATGACACAGAGAGTCATGGAGCAGTTTCAATTCATTTCGACTCATAGCTGACACAGGCCCGTTTCAGCCGCTACATTGTGTTTGCCTGGGCTATACAAGACATCGTGGTGGAAACAGCTCAGTTCCAGTCTCTACTTTTGAATTTTCTCATTCTCTATTTTCACTTTGCTCTGTTTGTCATACATGAAGGCCACAGACCGTTGATCAGTGACAAGGGTAAAGCGATTTCCTACTAAGTAGTGGTGCCATTTCCTTAAAGATTCTACAATGGCGTAGGCTTCTTTTTCTATTGCTGAGTGCCGCCTTTCACTTTTCGAGAGTGTTCTTGAAAAGAACGCCACGGTCGGCCATCCTGGTTGAGGGTCGCAGCTATTGCAATATCCGAAGCGTCTGTTTCAACCGTCAGAGGTCGAGTATAGTCGATGGTGAAGATGGCAGCTTTCTCCCATTCCTGCTTTTATTCGTTAAGGTCTGTCTTTACTACTTCTGAAAGAGGGAACGACTTGTCATTTGCCAAAACATTTATTTTGTTAGAAAATTTGGGATCCACTGCGAGTAGTACGATTCGTTTTTGTGAGCGCATATCATGAGGAGGAGGTAGGTTTCTTAAAGCCTGGAATCTTTCAGGGTCTGGCTTGAGTAGGCCTTTAGAAATTTCGTATCCCAATAGACAAACTTTGTCAGTGGCTATCGTACTTTTGTCTTCATTAAATGTGATCCCATACTTTCTAGACGCATCTAGAAATCTTAGCATATTCTTATCGTGCGACTCTTTATCATGACCACATACCGTTACATTGTCCACGTAGGCAAAGGTGTCCTGCAACTTTTCATTCTCAATAATTTGATTTATTGTTCTCTGAAAGCATGTAACTCCATTGGTAACACCGAAAGGGATGCGACAGAACTGGTAGAGTTTACCACATGCCTCAAATGCAGTAAATGGCCTTTCCTCAGTCTTGATTGGTATTTGATGGTAGGCACTTTTGATGTCTAGTGTACTAAAAACGGATTAGTTGGATATCTGTTCTACCAGTTCATCGACATCATTGGGTATGCATCCAGTAAAGTGAAGCGATTTATTGTTCGACTGTAATCAATGACCATCCTTCTTTTATGTCTCTCATTTGTTGTCACAAGCACCTGTGCTCCCCAGGGATTCCTTGAAGGTTCAATGATTTTGTCCGAGAAGAGTTTTCTAACTTCAGACTCGATAAATTTGTTATCACCTATTGAGTGCTTTCGGAACTTAGTAGCCACCGGTCTGCAGTCAGAAGTTAGATTACTGAATAGGCAAGGCGTTTCGACTCGTGCTGCTTTAAAACCACAGATGTGTAGAGGATTGCGTTTTCCTCCGTAGGGTATGGTCAATTCCTTATGAAGACTTATAAAGTCTACACCAAGGATTACATCCGAGCACAATCCATCAAGTATAGAAAGTTTGACCTTTTCGTAGTGTTCTCCCTTGTACTGGACATCGGCAAATGTATGTCCTATATAATATGCCATAATATTCTGTTTGTAGACGGGCGTACTGGCCATTTATTTCTTTTGACGATGACTTCTGATATATAGCTTTCACAGCTGCCAGTGTCTATGAGAGCTTGCAACAACAAACCTTTCACGTTCACTTGGCCCGTAGACTGTGTAAGCCCAGAGAAATGCATTGATGACAAGGTGCATGGAACTCCATGGTCAGTGATATTTTGCTGGCAGCTATGGTGGCTGTTGTTTTACTTGATTTACAAACAGTTTGGAAGTGTCCCTTTTTACCGCACTGATGACATAATGCATTTCGAGCAGGGCATTCAGTTGTAGAGTGTCTCCTCCTACCACAGAAGTAGCATAGCGACTTAATTTCATTCAATTCCTGGTCCTCATTAGAAAGTAGATGGCGTTTTCATTGCCCCACAAGAGATTTCGTTCGCTAAATTGTAAGCCTGAGCATGCGTTGTGGCTGTTTCTAATACTCTAGCTTCGTCAAAAGCGCTTTGTATAGTAAGAGATGTTTTTTCCAGTAACCGCTGTCTAATAGTGTTAGATGCCAGACCAGTTATGAAGGCGTCTCTAATGCAAATGTCTCTGTGCTGTTCTGCAGTTACTTCTTTAAAGTCACAGTCCCGGGCCAGGCTTCGCAACTTTAGCATAAAGGACTCTACCGTTTGGCCCGGCTGCTGTTTACATGTAGCAACCAAATGTCTAGCAAAAATGTCATTTCAACCTTAATATAAGTAGTCTTGAGTGTGCCTATGGCCATCGAATAGGACGATACATCACTGATGAGCATATAAACCGTAGCGGATACGTGATTTTTCAACAACTTTAGTTTAAAGTCTTCGTTAATATCCTTGATGGACGAAAGAAAATTCTGAAATGTGTCATACCAGTGAGTCCATTTTTCTAAGGCCAGAGGAGTATTAGGATCAATGTCCAACTTTTTCAGTCTGAGTAATTTATCCATTGTAGATTAAGGAATCCAACACTAATTCAGATAAAATGTTTTGTTTGTTTGTTTTACATGTTTCGGAAATTCCTTCAGAGTTGAAGATAGTTTACTTCCTAGTCCTTAGACTACAGTGAACAGTGAATGAAACCATCACGTCTCGCATAACACTGATGAAGTACTATACACACACACACTGGACATGAAACACGCACACTGGACATGACCTTCTGACACGCTGGACGCGCGCAGAAAATCAACTCAGTTACACTACAGCAGTAATAATAATCATAATAACTGCAATGAAATCAGCTAGAGAATACATTCTTTTTTTTTTCCGTTCCGAGCTACTTCCATGTGATTATGTGCGGGTCGTCGATGAAAGTTAATGCACATTGAAAATACCCGTCAATGTTGTTACACAAAATGTTCCTATGTAGTCTTGAAGTTCAAGTATTGATGGCCCACACAATTGCCAAACATTCCCTTTCTGTTTCCGACAGTTTTCTGCTGGAATATAATACTGGATATAATTCACCAAGTACTTCCTGCATGGATGAGGCATCAGTGAAAAGGGTGAAAGGCTTTGATACATCAGACAATTTCAGAATAGGTTCCTTCTGAAAGGCCTGTTCACATTCATCATTCCATGTGACCTTATTGGATGCCCTGAGCTTCGTGTCTGTGTTTCTCCAATAAGTCTTTGTTCTCGTTAACGAAGTAATAGGTCCAACAAAGATGCGAAATTTGGGATAAACTTCATATAATAGTTGCAAAGACCTATCAAAGCTCGCACTTCTTTGAGTGATGTGGGCGTTTTCAGTTCTAAAATTTTCTGCACCATTCCATGGACAGGTTTTAATTGATCTTTACCAACGACGTGCCCTAAAAATTGAATTTCGCCCATTCCAACCTCTGTCCTTCTTGAAACTCCTCTGGCGACAACATTTGACTCTCGCTATGTGACTCCCGAGTCGCACTGCCACTTCGTATCTGTCGCGTTCTCCATTATGCCGGGTTCACTAATCAAAGTTTTTGCTTCAGTCTCCTCTCTGTCTTTGTCTAGCTTGTTGTCTGGTCACCATTAAAAGGACTTCTTCTCTGCACCATTTGTTGATTTCACCTTTTCTTAAGTGTGGCATTCGTGAATGTATGTTACCTATGATCAAATCATATGAAACATGTGACGACTTCCTAATTATAATGAACCACAAACATCTAATCAAAGTAACAAACTCTAATAGCTTTATTTTATATTAATCTGCAGCTCTATATATACTATCTAGTTTCTACCTTACAACCTACACCAACAGGCCTAGCCGCTCAACTGTCTTTCTGCATTCCTGACCTCTCGTTACCCCGCTAGGCTGACCCATTCCATGGACAGGTTTTAATTGATACAGAACAGGGGCGTAACTTAAGTGTGACACTCATGCTCCACACACATGTGCGATACATACTAAGACAGAAGTAATGGAAAATGTATTATTATTATTATACTAAATGATTGCCAGTATATTGCTAATAGTATGAGTGGGATAGAAGATAATGGAGAAGTAATTGAAAATGTCTTAACTAATAAATATTTATAGCTTTTATATAGCGCTACTTTCATGCTTATAGCATGCTCAGAGCGCTTTGGTCCAATCTCATTTGTGGACCAGTGGGGGGGGGGGGAGAGGGGGTATCTAGGAGTTGGTCTTCGTGCTGCCTTTAGGTGCTCAGTAAACACAACTCTGCCCGAGTCGGGTGTCGAACCTCGAGCCCCCTTCTAGGTAGTCAAGCCAAGCCAAGTTCAAGCGCACTTAGCCTCTCGACCACGCTTCCCACATTATTGCTATAAACATAAGGAACTAAATGATTGTCATTATATTGTTAATGATATCAGTGAGATAGAAAAGGGAGAAGTAATTGAAAATGTCTTCGTAACTACTAAGGAACTTATTGATTGTTAGTTTATTGTCAATACTATTGTTCAAGTTCTGAGACCATTTCACAAAGTACACATATCATTGATGATAATAAACCTAATAAAAAAAGTATGTCTAAGTTGTTGTTGGTGGTAAAGTAAAACCAAGACCCCAATAGAATACAAACATTCTAATACATAAAGATCCCCAGGAAAAAAAAAAAGTCTTTAAGAAGTTTGTCAAGATGTTGGTGGGGGTAAAGTTAAACCAGACCCCCAATAGGATACAAGAGTTCTTGTATCTAAAGATCCCCAGAAAAAGAAAAAAGAAGTATTGATGTAGTGTTTCCCCTCTCCCTGTTGCTGACAAGGGGAATGTCCACGAGGGTCACCTGAATTCACGAAAGCGACTGGGCATTAGAGAAAATTCTGCCTTGTCTGTCCTCTTCATGTATTTTAATTTTATTGTACCAAATCTTAATAGTGATTGTATTATCTAAACAGTACACCCGAAATAGCTTGCTGTGTGTTGCACCAAGTGGATGGCATTCTTCCGGTAAGGTATTTCAGCAGAAAGCTGTTACCTAGATAGTGGCATTACGTCATCAGTAGCGTGAGTGTCCGAAGCCCAGACCATGACCTATGTGGAACTAAATTCGCAATCCAGTTAGACCACAGACCATTGTTTACTAGCTGAAACTATCAAGACCATTAATTGTACATGAATGTATTTTTTTTCAACATAATGAGAACCGTAGTAACCATAGGAGATTGTATCTTTTCGTATATTATTGCTATAAACATATGAGTTGATTTTTCTTTATTTCAGCTGTTTTACAAATTAAACATAAACGTTGAAACGACTAGGCCTATTTCAAATTGTAATTCAACTCTTCATGAAAAAAAAATTTTTTTTTCATGTATTCTTTCTCTTTGATTTAAATAGTGTTATAAGTGATTGCTCTAGCTTATTTCTTTTGTTAGGTTAATACGGGCTACTTTTTGTAAATAGGTTCCATATCCATTACTAATTTCCTGTTGTGATGTTTGCTTATTTTAATACATTTAGATATGTGTGAGCAGGTCAGGAGGCGCTGGATACCTTTTCTCTGCTCAACGTTAATTTTAAACAGTAGGCAGATGTTAGCGCTACTGGGTAGGTTTCATCTGTGACACCTCAGTCTGCTACCAAGGGGCTAGAGTCGCCTAAGCAACCATACATACTAACCTAAACTTAATGAAAGCACCAACGAAACTTTACTTAAAATTAAATAAGACACAATGAAACTTTATTTACATACAAAATTAAATCAATAATCAAATATAATTTATACACTAACCACTACAACTGAACCCAGCAACTAAAACCCTCTAAATCTACGCCACTACAAACACCAACAAACTAACCAAACCAACTATCTAACTGATCACTACAACTACTACACTAGACCTAGATCTACACTAACACTAAAACAATAACACCTTAGTACCTTACTATTCAATAAGAACAGACTAAGGCGTCTAAGGCAACACTACAGAAGCAAAATAACACTAGTCTAGATCTACAGCAGCAATTATAGCAGGGCAGCAATAACAATAGCAGTTAAAACAGCAGTTATATTCAGAAGCTTAAAGCAGCAATAACACAGCAGTAATAATAGCCTGCAATACATAAATGCAAAATCATATATTCTATTAGATCTAGAACACTCATAGCGGGACTAATACAGCATGTTGACAACTATTATGACAAATAGTCCCAGTACAAAATAAAATAACTACCTTAAAATGTAAAGTATATTTACACATAGTGTGACATAGATCTAGTATGAGAAAATATAAAATAGTTACAAACTTACAGGCCGTCCCAGGTACAGAATAATAAAATAATTACACGACAGATCACAAACATCTTCAGCTGTCACCCAGACAGAGATACTGTACTGACCACTGGTCAAATGTACACTCAACTGTTTTAAGACAGCATGTACATCACTTTTTATACTATCCTTCACTAGCCTATATAAAAATATGCGGAAGTACTAGAGTAAAATCATATACTATATATTACATGGACTGCCAACACTAAGCCTATATTTTTCAATAAACAAGTGTCCCGTTCACAGATGCTTCCTTGGTTGCATGACAAATTGACTTCCGGTAGATTTTTTTTACTATATAAAGAAACCATTTCCGAATATTTTTACCACCACTTTTACAGCAAATCATGAATGGAAACTTGATAGATAATAAAGTCTAAGAGGAAGAACTGTAAAACTTTACAGTTCCTATCATGTGAAGCTGACAGTAGTTTTAATAGCTTATTTGGACAATTTTCACTAGTAAAAACCACTTCTGCTTAGTGTGAGTATATTGCTAAATGAAGTTCATATTTATATTACTTTCTAATCAAGTCACCCAAGAGAAATTTTTATTTAAAACAATTTTTATAATGCATGTATCTTTTTTACTACTTCCATAAACCTGATTTTATTGTCACTAACTTTCAAATTTAAGGGGATCTACTACAAGTGAGATTTTTTGTTACTTTCTCCAATAACATTGTGTGTTGTATTTTTTTAAAAACATAAAGCTATCACTTTAAATTACTTGTCATTGTGAAATGATAGGACAAAAAATCAGATAAAGTACATGCTATATTTAATCCTTCAAATAAAATTTATTTAAATTAAAAAGATAAACAGTAAAGCAGGCCTAACTGTAGACTAAAAATTATTTCTTGTGATTGCATTGAAATCAGCTTTAAAGATGGTGTCCATTGCTGTAACATAAAGTAGTCTTACATTTTTATTAGCAAATATATATATTTATAACATGTCTAAACTAGTTTGAATTTCTTTTCTTTTTTTCTCAGCTGGTCATGAATTTTGAGATACTACAGCTAATATTTTAATAAGTCAATAAGCTCTAAGTCTCATGTTAGTTAAAGCATACAGTATTGTTTTTTAAATCTTTTTAGTGTGCTTGGTTCAGCTTACATTCACAGTTTAAAAAAACAAACAAACAAAATGTTTAATAATTGAGTATTCAATTATTCCAAGTTGGACAACTATTTATTAAATGTATATTGTACAATGAACAAAATATGTTTGAGATTATTTTCGAATAACTTTGCTAAAATATTAATATTAGTGAGAACAATATTATCTTCAATTTCTTAATATTATAAAGACAATATTTACTGAAGAGACTTTTTTCAAATTATGGAAATAATGCTCAAGTCTTCAGAAATGGTAGATTTCAAAATCATCAAATTAAGAACAACATAATATTCATGAACTTCCAGTAATCAGCAAGCTCCTAGTAGGTATTATGGAGCACATTCTCCTTCAAATCAGAGGATCACAGGCATTGGACAAATTCTAGAATTGTTGATGGAATAGAAACAACATATTTTAAATTCATAACAAGTCACCAATTCAATCTTAGTTTCATATAGTACCAAACTTTTATATGTTCAATTCTTTTACTGATAAAATCAATTCTGAAAACATCTAACAAAACAGTTCTATCTTCTTCATTTTCTTCAACTGTCAGGTAGAGTTGAGCCTTCGGTTCTTGGAACTCTAGGTCAGAAAAAGTGAACAAGAGCTCCCTCTCACCGGCCTGAATGAGAACAGTGTACACTGTTCAGTCTGACGGGTGGGTCAGACTCACGGCAAGAAGCCGCATATAGATCTACTAAGACCCCCACCATTTTCTTTTCTATACCAGGCTAACCGTGCGGGACACGCCATTTATTATGTAATGGCCCCTTGAGGAACAGCGCCTGGATTGTGACAAGGTTGTGGGAGCTTTTTAACAACTCCACGCAGTGCAATGAGGATGCTCTCTCACCCCCACGAGAGTCCTGTTTTGCTACCCTTTAGCCTAATTGTTTCCTCCTACGATCGTTTCCACCCGGGCGCCACTATGAGGCAGGGTAGCATGCCTGGGAAAACAGTTCTTTAAAAAGTATATTAGGAGTATAGTAAAGTATATTAGAAGTTTTATGGGAACATATTATGAAACAAAAATAGATGCAAATGTATTACAAAAAAAAAAAAAAAAAAAAGGAATAGTATAATAATAACAATATTTAATCTTTAACATTTTATTCAGTAATGTTATGAAAATGTAATGAATCTTTAAATGCATTTGAAAGTGAAGGGAACAGATTAAAAAAAAACTTCAGAAAATTTTCTGCACAAGCATGCTGAGGTAACCCAAATAAAAAGAGTCATTGAATATTGTACTGAGTGTTTGAAACAATTTTTTTACTGCATACATTAAAATATGAACATATCTTTGCAAATTTAAAGTGAAAATTTGAAGACTGCTTTTATTCTTTTTGCACTAAGGTTAAAATATTAAATTTTAAACTGCCCTATTTACTGGAAGGAAGCGCAGTGGCTGAGCGGGAAAGCGCTTGGCTTCCGAACTGGGGTTCTAATCGTGGTGAGGACTGGGAATTTTAATTTGAGTCCGAGTCCACCCAGCTCTAATGGGTACCTGACATTAGAAGGGGAAAGTAAAGGTGGTTGGTCATTGTGCAGGCCACATGACATGCTCGTTAACCGTAGGCCATAGAAACAGATGATCTTTACATCATCTGCCCTATAGACCACAAGGTCTGAAAGGGAAACTTTAATTTTTTTTTACTTACTGGAAGTTTCATAGGAAAAGTTTCTGACATAGTAAGTAAGTTTTGTGGCATCCATCCTATTGATAAACTCTTAGGGATAAGAAAGACTAATTTCTTCTTGAAATATACATGTGCGAAAAAGAAAAGATCAATTGCTTTTAATGTTAGCAATAATAAAATTATTATTAAATTTTAAAAATATCTAAAAATTTATAGTTCAAATAATTATGTAGACTTTCTTTAAGCATTTTCTCAACTCATCTGATATCCTTTTCCACCAAAATAACTGGTAAATCTGTACTTCTAATTGACAATTGTTGCACTATATGTTTAATTCTTATGCAAGAAAGTATAATTTGAAGGAAAACACCTTAGATAAAGAGTGGTATTGGCCTGCATGAGCCAATTATCACTTTAAAAATGCACAGGCTGAAGGGAATATAATGTTTTATTTACAACATAACAATATTGTGTAAATATTCACCTAGAAAATTACCTTTAAATACAATAGCACATGGATTCTTACAATAAAAATAGACTTGCATACTGTTTAAAAATAAATTATGAATTAATTAAATACTTACTGTTAAATGTATTTATACAGCTTCTGGCAGGGGGTGCAAACTCTTTTGAAAACAATGAACATATTGTGCAGTATCTGGGTAAATACTTGAATCCACACATTGAATGGTAGCAATTAGAGCACTTTGAGTACCATTCAACCTCCTTTGTGTACTTCTTTGGTACTTAAAAGTTAAGATCTAGTCTAGATCTACAGTGAATAATAGCATAATTTGGTACCTACTCAGCCTACTGGAATTGTGAGAACAATCAAAAAAAGAAAATAGAACCAATTAGAATGTCTAGTCCAAATTAGTAGACTAGTAGTTGTTTATATCTAGGCAAGATATGAGTAGTGATCAATAGAGCCAGATCTAGTACGAGTAGGCTAATTGGTAATGGCTGTCGACAGTTAAATCTGTATATGTATAATCAGTGTATAGTATAAGAATAGATCTAGATAGTAGATACAGATTCTTTGGTAGATTCTTACAACTGAACACCGACTTTCGGGAACTAGGTCAATTTTTTATTTCATTTTTTTTATTTGGTGAAGGTTTAACTTACAAAAAAACTGAAAGCAGATTCTTATTCTTCAACTAAAGGACAATAAAAATAGCTGTGTTCCTTTGTATTACCAACCATAGACAAGATTTTATTTTAAAATAAATTGGGTCACTTCATGCTCCTATTTTGAACGTAGTTTTTGGGCATTCTCCTTTAGCCTTTAGTTGAACAGTGAGCACCAGTGTTGAACACCACTCTGTAATTGCTAATAAATTATATCTGTGTTACTTAAAAATTATTTAGATTGTAGTAAAAGAAGTAGATTCACTTTTGCAATATGTATTTATAGTCTATTTCCTTATATACTCTCTCTCTTTCTATTTATACATATATATATATATATATATATACACATCGTATTTAGTTTATTTATTTAAATACCTATATAATCTATGTGTAGAAAAAGACAGAAATAAATTTATATAGATTATAGAGATATAAATTAATTATTTTAATTTAATAAACATGATATTTTCTACTAGGCTACTTGTATTTTCTCTCTGTCTTTCTTTTAATTCCCATCCAAGGACCCTCTTCGTTTTCATAATTTGGATGTTCATTTTGTGACACCTTAACATCCCTTCCTCACCGCCAGCTTATCTTGCGTGATCACATGCAGCGGGCATGGTCTCTGGCTTCAAATTAGCACCCCGCACTTTTTCTTTCATTCATAAGTTATATATTCTAGATATCTCGATCTAGATTCTAGGTCATGTTCATTCATTGAAAAAATCATAGATTTATTTATCCAAATAATATTTCTTATTACGATTTTGCTGTGTTCAAAAAGGAGAATGAGCTGAATTTTTAAATTTTATTTAACAGCTAACGGTATAAATGTGATTGGAATGTCTTTCTAAAGATGTTTGGAAGCTTATTTTGATATGCCCATCAGCCTACGATCAAACAGGCTCATAATATAGCCTTCATCCCTTATATGGGTATGAATTGCCGGGGGAGGTTGAAACAACAGCTTTACATACTTGGTAACCAAGAATCTAAATAACTGCCATCTGCTTTGGAAAAACGGAACAAAATTACCGGAACTTATCTAAAATTGGACATGCGCAGTCCCGAAAAATCGTTTTTAGCTCCAAACATAAAAACAAATGAATTACAAACAAAAAAAAGCGACCCGTTCAAAAAGAAGAATTCGATGGGGTGTTCAAAATATTTATGAACCTCCTCTAGATGTAGAATAGATCATACAATCATAGATATAGAGTTATAAGAGTCTTGGTCTATTATCATTATATAAAATATAGATATAGAATCTAAATATAGATTAGAGTCGTTAGTAAAAATAAAGTAGATTTTAAAAAAATGATCTGTGAGCCAAGCACTTCCATTCGTAATTCACAAATGAAGAAGCTAAGGCTAAGACGCTAAGACTTAAGAGGAAGTTAACAAGTCAGATTAACTTAAAAGATTAGCCATGAACAACTCAACTGAGTCTCGACAAGCTAAGATAAAGCTGATCATCTAGGTATATTATTATCGAGATCTAGAATTGAGATTTATTCTATGTATAGTCTAGAGATAGATTCTATATAAAATACAGATCTAGACTAGATCTTGATTCACTGGGTTTATCAGACACACAAACATAATGATGAATCTAGCAACTTTACGGTTTTGACGTTCAAAATATTGTTGGTCATAATTTTGTTAACAGCACTAGATAGCCAGATTCTTATAAAAACAAATTCTGATTTAGCCAGATTTTTATAAAAACAAATTCTGATTTAGCCAGATTTTTATAAAAACAAATTCTGATTTAACAATTCCATGTTGCACATTTACAAGAATAGTGTTTTAACTTGTTTATTAATAAAATAAAGAAACTATTTAGTAGTGTGTACGGTCGTACTTGAAAATAAAGTTTATAGCCATAGGTCACTACATGTATTTGTGTGAAAGTCTACATGTTTATGTGCACAATCACTTTGTATTGATTCTATAATTTTATTGGGCGAAGAATTGTTCGTTACTAATGGGGGGTTTCTGATTCGGTCTTGAAAGAATCTCCATGGGTCATCTTTGTTACGTCGACCACTTTTTAGCTTATTTTGGCATATGTTAATTCACCATACGAGATATGTGTAAATTGTCTAATATGATTTTAAAACAAATCCAAACTGGCATCACAATTCGCTAGCTTGTTGTAAGATGACATTTTTTAAGATAATTTTTTAATCACATACTGTCTTCTTTAACAAATGAATTAACACACACAAAAAAAACAGAAACTCTAATTAGGTCCGATCTCTAGCAATCACATTTTTTTTTTGAAATAATAGCTATGTGAGCAGGTCAGGAGGCGCGAGATAGTGAACTTTTCTCTGCTCGACATTAAATTTATACAGTAGGCCGATGTTAGCGCTACTGGGTGGGGTCAATCTGTGACACCTCAGTCTACGACCAAGGGGCTAGAGTCGCCTAAGTAACCAGACATACTAACCTGAACTAAATGAAAGCAAGATAACGAAACTTTAGTTTAGGATAAATAAACAAAACAAAACTTTATTTACATAAAAATAAATCAATAAGAAATTTAATATATACACTAAACACTACAACTGAACCCAGCAACTAACTAAAACCCTCTAAATATACGCCACTACAAACTAACCAAACCAACTATCTAACACAAACTGATCAAACCAACTATCTACATAAATCACTACAACTACTACACTAGACCTGGGTCTACACAAACACACTACAATAAACTAGTCTAGATTTACAATATTCTACTACTACAAACAACCCATAACACTAACACAAGAACACCTTAGACTAGTATCTTACTATTAGTATTCACTAAGAACATACTAAAAAGCACTAAGCCGACTAAGGCAATACTAGTACAGAAACAGAATAACACTAGATCTACAGCAGCAGCTTAAAGCAGCAATATCATGAATATTAGATACAGCAGGTAAAACACAGCAGCATGTATTTCAGCAGTTAAAACAGCAGAGTAATAGCAGTTATAATCAGCAGTAATAATAGCCTGCAATACATAAATGCAAAATTATAAATACAAAATCATATATTCTACTAGATTTAAAGCATGAACAACATATTCATATCAGGCTAAGCTGGACGCCGCCATTTTTAATACAGCATGTTGGGAACAACTCCCAACTAGAAAATAAAACTAAATTAAAATATATCCAGCATATCTACACACAGTGTGACATAGATCTAGTAAAAGAAAATATAAAATATTTCTACACTTACAGGCCGTCCCAGGTACAGAATAATAAAATAATTATATGTCAGATTACTAAGATCATCAACTGTCACATAAACAGAGATATACTTTACTGACCACTGGTCAACTGCACAGGATGTAGCCTGGATTTAACTATTTATACTACCCGCCCTAACCCATATAAAAATATGCGGAAGTACAATTATAAAATCTGACACTAACCTATAAAAAGAATATACAGAAAAGCTATAGCCTTTGAAAATACACATTAAAAAAAAAAACAGCGCTGGGAGCGCAAGCTCACAGCTACAAAAGTTTAAATGTAAACAAATTAAACACGCAACGAGAAAATATATTATTAACAGTATGTTACTATCCAGTGAACAAATTGTCCGTGAACGATTTGTCGTGAGCCAATTGTGGGTGAACAAGTTGTCTGTGAGCAAGTTGTCGGTGAGCGATAAATCGTGGTGAACGAATAGTCGTGTGAATGAATTGTCGGGTGAACGAAAAGTGAACGATTTGGTCAACGAAATGTCAGTGAACGAATTGTCGTGTCCCCCCTTAGATTTAGATGTTGGTAATAAAGGTGAAGCAATGAGCCAGAATCATCTCTACCTCCCCTCCCCTGAATCCTGTGATTAAAGAATGACTCTTAATCCGGAGTCATTTTTCCACACAGTCTCATGATTGTCATTTTGTTTTCCCGTTTTGTCAGCTTTTCTTTTATATCATGAAAACCGTTATAGTTGCTATTTTTAATAACATCCCAATAGCCCATAGCTTAAGGATAAAATATACGTCGAAACTTTTTAATTATGTTAAAAATTAAGTTCGTTATTAAAGAGTGCCTAATTTTCCGCCTTGTCAAAAGGTGTTTAATTATCCGGTGCCTTAATTTCCGTGTGCCTAAAATCCGGTGCCTAAATTTCCAGACAGCGATATTTCAATAGCTCTCTAGAAACTACCATAGTTTCGCTCCAAGTCTAGGTGTCCCTGGGTTCAGCTTTAACACTCGATCAAAACACAAAAACTATTTTACTTCATGGCACATATCACATGCTGGTCTCATTTTTTCTAAAACTAACACTTTCGGTCATTCGCGCATACGTTCCAACTGACATATATCTGTAAAAATAGATTATACACACATTCATCCATGACATCTCTCCCCTTCTAAAAATTATAATAAATTTTTACTAATATCACTAAATAACACTAATATAAAACATTACTAGGCCTGCAACAAAAATATTCATTTGATAGGCCACAAAGGCGTATATGTAGTCACACTGACTTCAGTGTAGTCATTCCAAATAAATAGAAGACAAACAGTCTACAATTATGAAACAAGGTATACATCAACAAAGACACAAAGTCTTTGATCAAGCAACACATGCTAGTTTGAAGCCACGTAGGCTTATATCTATGATAAGCGTGACAGAATGTCCGCTACCACCTTCAGCGAGTTACCATGGAATTCACCGACTTGTGTGTTTAAACAGCGTAAGGAGGCGTGATCTGTCCGGAGTAGGAATCTTCTGCCAGGTATCTGGCCAACCTGGTTACTGCCAAAATAACTACTAAGCACTCTCTTTCTACGTTGCTGTATCGTTGCTCAGCTGAAGACAACTTACTACTGACGTACATCACGGAATGTAGTAAACCCTGTGATTCCTGTGCAAGGCATCTCCCGACAGCAACATCAGTAGCTAGTATGAATTCCTTATGACAGTCGGGTAGACGCAGGATCGGCTCCTCTGCAAATGCCTTCTTTATCTTTTGCAGCGATACTTCACAGTCATGTGACCATCTGATCACGTTGCGTGCTCCCTTTCTGGTCAGGTTTGTGAGTGGCTCAGTCATCTCTGCAAAATCTGCTATCAACCACCGATAGAAGTTGCAGTCACAATAGGCTACAGACCTGTCTCTTGCTAGTTGGCTGACGAAGTTTCATTATTCGTTGTCGTGGTTGCGGTTTCAGTGAGCGTTCTCCAATTACATATTATATACAAAGGAAATGATCTTGCAATCAATCTCCACTTTAGACGATCTCACGGTTACACAGTTTTTCCCCAATGTATTTAGAACCCTTTCTAGATGTCTTATGTTATTCAAAGCCTCAAGGTGGAGCAATAGTAGAATTCCGTAAAAAAATCATTTAGTTGGGTAATGTTAGGCACCCCTCTGCAGTTCACGTGGTAATATGACAAAATACTTATTAATTGTTGTTTTTAATTTGCTCCAACAATATGCATATTAATTGGATTTCTCTCTCTCTCTTTTTTTTTTTCAAATTTAGTCGTAAGTATGACAAAACTTATCTAACTTAGCAATATAATTTTTAAAAGATTAAAAACTATGGTAAATAGTCTCTCTTTTACTAAATTGCCTCCCGTGTTTGTTACTATTAATAGTGAATTATTTTTTTCTTTCATTATTTCAGTAAAAAAAAAATCCTTTAGTTGAGTGAGTTGACCAGTGATACTCTGCAGTGCTTTGGATAATATGAAAAACTACTTATTAATTGTTGTTTTAAATTATGTTTCACTTATATGCAGATGTGACGATACGAAACTTGCATGCAAAAGATCATTTGAGTTTTTCCCAGCAAACGTGAAAAACGTCTATTTTTAGCCTTAAAATTATTTTCTTGTCCACCCTTAACTAATTTCTTTTGTGGATTTATCTCTCCTCGCACTGCTTCTCACGGGACGAATCTCGACGTAAAACATTAACTAGCCTCTCTAGGGCTAACTTTTAATTTTTGACCGCTGTGCAGGTGACCAGCACACAATGGTCGCGGCACCAGCGCTACACGCAGCGGCCTAATAACTTTTCACACCTATTTCTCCCCCCCTCCCCGCGGCAGGATACGCACCGCTCTTGGAATAGCATTGCACTCGGGCTGGACAGATACATAGATATTCGTTTAATTTTGTTTACTCTCACGGTAGGCAACGAATATTGACCATAAATCTGACCTGACGCCTGACTTTTTCGGTACATAGATACTTGTGAGAAAATCACCTAGCTGTCTTCCCCACACGTTCAACAAAATGCCCTAACTATATATACAGAGAGACCAGAGCATTCTAAGTTAGGCCCGCTAGAATTCATACAGTCTCCCCTGTTAGGAAGTTTACTTGTGAGGTTTCATTAGGGACCAACGGGTGAGTGTAAACATTTTACTATACTTATTTTATCTTGTAGGAATGTGTACAACCACGTTCCCCGCCATTACATTATGACTTTTTTATGTATGTACATTGTACTATTTTATGTCGATGCTATATCTTCATATATTATTATTAATGCCGCTATGGTTGTCTACCTTTGAAACCATAGTTATTATATTTGATTTGTTATGTTTCATCCATTCCTGTAATCTTAGAGATTGATGTAAACAATAACCTTTCGTGAATCTAAGTACTGTCTAAGAACTTAGATCACAGTGCTCTAAACTTACAGAGCGCATGGGAATCTAATTATTTCACATCCCTATTATATATCCCTCATAAATATCGTTATGTCTCACACCCTGGTGAACTTATAGTTCCTTGGATGAATATAATTTTGATTCATTATATCAAACCCTTATTACTGTAGCCCTATCCCTAGTATTTTATGTTCATCTTATCCTTTAGTAAATACAATGCTCATTCCCTATTTTACTATGACTGATTACTTATCGACGTTAAATGGATGAATCTTGACTAATATCATCCTACATTGTATGATAACCCATTTACTGTGGTTATCTTACTTGTATTTTGTTTGCTATTGAGTTATACGCATGCTTTAAGATTTTATAACTAATTGTCTTAAATGCCCTATTGGGATTGATATGCCTGCATCTGAATGATTGCAAGGCATTTGGGAATTCCTGCTCAATGCCTTTTGGAGTTTCCTAATTGTCTGTCTTATCCCCAGCCTGGTTGCTACCCCCAATTGCTGTACTGATTGCTGTACCTGTAACTGTATGCTGTAACGGCCATATCTCCACCCAAAGTGCAAAGTTGTAACCGGAGCAGACCACACCAGATACCCCCCCCCCCCCCATTACATACCTGTTAGCAAGAAGGCATTTCCTACTGTCTTTGGCCTTAAAATATTGCCCAGTGTCCACAGAGTCTTCTACTGCCCAGTATCATCTGCCCAGTACCCGGCCCAAACTGTCCACTGCCCAATAGCTATTGCCTAATGCCGACTGATTAGAGCAACGTTCGGTGCAGAAGATAAACTGGTGTGAGTTAGCACGGCTCTCTACTAGCTAGAGACGACAGCTGAGAGATCACCCCACTACAACTTAGTTTGCAGCACCAACCCTCTCTACTGCTAAACAGGCAGCGGCCTCACCATAGAGAATATCCCGAGCCGAGTTTAGGCACATCGGCACAATTTAGGCCATGTCATGCACGACATATAGGGAACCATCACAGGTTGGATGCTACAAAGGCTACATAAGATAAAAAAAAATACAAACTAATGCCTAAAATAAGCTCATCTTTCAACAGTTTTGTGAAACAAATGATGAGCAACATGTTAAACTTTTGTTGTAAACTGAAGTTTGCTGGATTTCAAAAGGGGTTGTTATTGCTCGTTTTATTAAGCTCTTAAACACAATTTTGGATTTTTTTTTGAGAAACAGGAAGATTCAACGGTTAAAGCAGGCTAAAAAATTGCTAAGCTTGTAACGCAAATGAATGAAACCAACCTCCGACTGCAAGGAAAGAAATTGACCTTTATTGATATCATTTTCTCTTTTATCAAGATATTAAATCTATTTTAAAGAGTTTTACAATCTCACATAACTTGTTTTCTTGACAATTGAATTGCTGCCTAATGTCTTGCCACCATATGTCCATGGTAAAAGCATTCCAGTAGTCATAGTTGCTTTCTGTATAATACCCATTGTGTATAATCTAGCCTTTTTCCCCCTACATGAGACTGCTTGAAAATCTTTCCTGCTACTGACAGCAGTGTAATGCCTCAATAGTTGGATCAGTTACACTTGTCACCCTTTTGTATAGGGATATGATTACGGCATCTCAAGTTTAGGTAGAAAAGCGCACTTCTTCCGGCATAGAGTGAACAAGTCTGTTAGCCTTTCAGTTAGAGCGACACCCCCATTTTAAATATTTCAGTCGGAAGTCCTTCATTATATAGTTATAACCCTGATATGCATACCGCCATACAAGTAGTACAGTATCTGCGTTTTTTTAGAGACTAGACTAAGAAGGAATTTTGACATTAACATTTTGGTCAGGCTCGGATAACGAAGTTCTACCCAATTCTGGAACTGACATTGTTATTATGTGCTTTTAATAAGCATTTGTATTCGTTGAGCCGCCTTCCTGTCAATTTATCAATTTATTACAATATATATATACTAGTCGACGGCGGCGTAGCAGGGCCTTAGGAAATCTCCTGAAATTGCAAAATATACAAAAAGTCCTGGAAATCTCCGGAAATTATTAAAATCTTTTGAAAACTCATATTAATCTCCTAAAATATATGACTAAATTGTCATTTTGGGGTGTCATTCAATATGGAAAACGCCAATCCTACGCGCAATAAAAACGGCATTATGCAAAACCCGTAATTGTGGAATCTAGTGAAAGAAGCTTCTCGCGCCTCAAACTAATGAAGAATTACTTGAGGTCTACAATTCTCAAAGATAGATTGAGACATTTGGTAATTCTTGCTATTCAGCGTGATCTATATAGGAAACAGAATTCTTATGACCCCGCTACACAAAAGGCTCGTGTGCTAATTCTGTGCGTAGTAAAGGATGAATAAAATGCAAAGACGAATACAATACAATTTCATTACAATACATTAGTCTCTAACACAAACTCCAAATTTTTACTTATACTGAAAATGGGCCCGCGAAATCCCTTTTTCATTGGGACCCACAATAGTTAAGTCCCGCCCTGCTATTTAGTGAAGGGTGAATACTACTTGTTCTCCCCCGTCTCTTTTTTTTACCTCTAAAATTACGTGGGGTAACTCTAGTCCGTCCGACTTGCAGAAATAAAAGAGTGATCTTTCCATTACTTGGTGTCCAAACTCTTGAGCCATGAAAAGAATTATATATATATATATACGCCGCTATTTTGCAGGGACGGCCATAGACCACTGCATCCTATGCGACCGCTGTAAACCCCACAATTTAATAGGATCCGCGCTAATTCTAGGTGTAAATTATTAAATTAAACCATTTTATAACTTAGATTTCCGCGGCCGCCTGATTAACCAGGAGCTCCTGCAAATCTACTGAAATTGCAAAATATTCGAAAAAGTCATGGAAATCTCCGGAAATTATTAAAATTATTTTGAAAACTTATACAAATCTCATGAAATATATAGACAATAATTGTCATTTTGGGGTGTCATTCAATATGGGAAAAGCCAATCCTACGCGCGATAAATAAAAACGGCATTATGTATTATCCGTAATTGTGTAATCTGGTGAAAAAAGCTTCTCGAGCCTCAGACTAATGAAAAATTACTTGAGGTCAACAATTCTCATGAATAGATTGAAGCATTTGCTAATTCTTGCTATTGAGCGTGATCGATGTAGGAAATAAAAATTTTATGATGTACTGTATGAGTTCGCTACACGCAAGGCTCGTAAAGTAGTAAAGGATGAATAAAATGCAAAGATGAATTTAATTTCTAATACAAACTCTTAAAGTTCACTAATTATCCGTATCCTTACCCAAACTTGGCCCCGCGAAAGCCGTTTCGCATAGAGCCCCACAACGGTTGAATCAGGCCTTGCTATTTAGTG
Organism: Biomphalaria pfeifferi; assembly: GCA_030265305.1. NCBI lineage: Eukaryota > Metazoa > Mollusca > Gastropoda > Planorbidae > Biomphalaria > Biomphalaria pfeifferi. The sequence continues at coordinate 3,037,849 of JASAOG010000064.1, forward strand.
ACGAGTGAATACAGAGTAGATTACTTGTTCTCCCCCCTCTTTTCTCGCCGCTAAATTTACGTGCGGTAGTAATTTTTAAAAAGTTTATTTCTTGGTCATAATGGTCCGGCCCTGCTATTTTGTGACGGGTACTTGTTCTCCCCCCTCTTTTTTTTCGTAGGGAAACTTTAGTTCGTCCGACTTGCAGAAATAAAAGAGTGATTTTTCCTTTACTTCTTCTTCTTGACCAAACTCTTGAGCCATGAAGAGAATATATATATATTGTAATAACTTAAGGGAGGTCAACGAGACATAGACGTTTATTTACATTGAAGACATGACAAACACAAAAGACATCTGCTTTAAGCACGACATCTTCATTTCGGCTCTAGACTTTGGCGAAAAATTGTTCTCTTCTTCCCTAATGGCAAATCCTTCCTAGCCTAGTGTCTAATAGTGCACACCTTCTGAACTATCTTATATGGCGGTGTGCATGGCAAGGTTATAACAATATATATATTACGAAGTAGAAAGTAAGGTATAAGAAAATATTATGTATGTATGTGCCGAATAGAAATCAAAACCGTTTGACCAATCTTGAAAAAACTTGGCATAAATGTTCCTTGGGTACTGGTATAGACCGTAGTGTATGTATTGTAGCCCTAAAACAAACTTAAGACCCTCAAAAAAAAGTTGACCAACTCTATGAAATCATCATGACTTCATCGATCAAGGCCATGTTTACATGAGAAAAGATCGAAAGGATCTAAATCTAGATCTAATTTTAAGAACTACACTTTGCACAGATGGTTAGTTTTTTTTTACTTTGACACATGAAAATACAAAATATAGTCTATTGAGTTCATTATTTAATAAAGTTTAAAAGCATTTTTACATAAATTCGTTCCTTATATCTGCAAATTAAAAATTCCCGACGTACATTCGTTCATTTGAAATTTACCCGAAATGTTACACATTTCTCTATTCCTAGGTCTAAAACTCTAATTCAACTGTAAGATGATAGAACTTCTCTTCGCAAAGATAGTTTTATAATTAAACACATAAACATACTAATTGTAGTCCATTCATTTCATATTTCAATCAAATTAAAATTAAAATTTGTTTTTCTAAAGCATTTTTACATACATTCGTACGCCTGGAGTGCATATCTATTCTTTATGTCGCGTGCTTCTAAATATAGATCTATACAAAAGCCAATGTTTTCATAAAAAATTGGATTTAGGTCAATTAGCTATTTTTAGCTCCACTCATAATATTTTTTATTCATGAAGTCATGCATTCACTTTACTTATAACATTATTATTTTCTTTAATTGTTTCTAATGCACTAGGTGACTATCTCAGAAATACACAAGTTAAGACCCGCGGGCAGCGGGTAATATGTCTAGTCTTATACTATAAAGTAGAATGTAAGGCGTAAGTGCCGAATAGAAATCAAAACCATTTGACCAATCTTGATAAAACTTGGCATAACTGTTCCTTGAGTACTAACTTAGACCATAGTGTATGTAATTTGTTTTTCTAAAGCATTTTTACATAGATCTACATTCGTTCGCGAATGTTTTTAAAAAAATTGAATTCAAGTCAATTAGCTATTTTTAGCTCCATTTATAATATTTTTTTATTCATGAATTCATGCGTTCGCTTTACTTATAACCTTATTATTTTCTTAATTGTTTCTAATGCACTATATCAGTGACTATATCAGCAATACACAAGTTAAGACCCGCGGGCAGCGGGTAATATCTGTCTAGTCTATACTATAAAGTAGAATGTAAGGCGTATGTATGTGCCGAATAGAAATAAAAACCGTTTGACCTATCTTGATAAAACTTGGTATCAATGTTCCTTGGGTACTAACTTGACCGTAGTGTATGTATTGTAACCCTAAAACAAACTTAAGACCCTAAAAAAAAAAAGCCAAACTCTATGAAAGCATTATAGCTTCATCGATCTAGGCCATGTTTATCATGTTGACATGAGAAAAAATCGAAAAGATTTAGATCTAGATCTAATTTTAAGAACTACACTTTGCACAGATAGTTTTTTACTTTGACACAAGAAAATTACAAAATATAGTCTATTGATTTTGGTTATTTAATAAAATTAAGCTTTAAATTTGTGTTTCAAAAGGATTTTACATAAATTCATTCCTTATATCTGTGAATTTAGAATTCCTGACGTACATTTTTTCATTAGAAATTACCCGAAAGGTTACACATCTCTCTATTCCTAGGTCTGAAACTCTAATTCAACTCTAAAATGATTGAACTTCTCTTCGCAAAGATAGTTTTATACTTTAACACATGAACATACTAATTTAAGTCCATTCAAGATAGTTTTTTACTTTGACAAATGAAGATAAGTTCAAAGTTATAGTGATATTATAGAATTTATATCGTTACCAAGAAGAACTAATAAAAGATATTTTGTCTGCATTTTCTTAGAGATTGTGCTGTTTTCCAGTAGTTTGTGGAAAACCAAGTCAGACCATGCGTAACAAAGTTTGGAAACACTGAATTACAAGGAAAAAACAACTCAATGATATAAAAATATGTTTTACTGATGTTATTAGTTATAATTATTTGCTGGTGTAACCTGGCTTCGTAGAGAGACTCTTGACTTTTTGCATTTACATGTCAATATTCTCCAAAAAGTTCTCCTAAAGTTGACATTGCAAAGAGCATAACACAATGGGTTGATAGTGCTGTTGATGTAACACAGCCAATAACCTAGAAAAGTAGTAAAATTGATTAGAAAATAAACAAATATATTTGTAGTAAAGCAATTTGTCGTGTGTTTGTCAGTGAAGGGAACAGACTTTGAAAAAAAATTTAGTAAATTTTGTACACTCGTGTTTTTTAACTGGCCTGTCGCGGCGACTTAAAAAACGATGTTTTTAAAAGTATGTAGAATGAATATTTTCTTTAAATAATGTTGTATTGCATAATATTTACACTGCATAAGCTTTACTGCACACATGCACACAAAATACATGCAAGGCACTATTGTTTGTACAGGAGAGGAGAAAGCTTTTTGCAGATGCTTTAAATTTGGGTCCAGGCAGTCTGAGTATTCTATAATAGAGAATTGCTTTCTCTCTCAAACAACTATAAAGAATTAACGTATTTGAAAATCAAAACATGCTTGAGTTTTGGAAATACTTCAAAAGTATGAGCTACACTTCTGTTTGTATTACTGGTTATTAAACTTTGTACATGTAAAAAAAAGTAAAGTTCCCCTTTCAGACCTTGCGATCTATGGGGTAGATGAAGGTCATCTGTTTCTGTAACCTACGGTACATGAAGTCCACCAAAAAATGCTTGAAAAGCAATTGAGAGAAAGTTGCTGAATCTCTGCTTAGTTCTTAAGCAAGAACAAGAACAAGCAAGAACTACCAATATGAGAAGCAATGCTTAGGGGAAGAGAATGTTTAGCAATAAAACTACACAAGTCGACAGGCGGCGTAGCATGCGCCACTATTTGCAGGGCCGGCCTTAGGCCATTGCAACCTATGCGACCACATTGGGCTCGCATTTTCATAGGACCCGCGCTAATTCTAGGTGTATAAATTATTAAATTAAACCATATTATAACTTAAAACAGATTTCAAACTAATGAAGAATTACTTGAGGTCAACAATTGTCAAAGATAGATCGAAACATTTGGTAATTCTTGCTATTAATAATAAAAATAATAATAATTTTATTTATAAAGCGCTTTTAACAAACAAAATGTAGGCTCAAGGCGCTGTAACAACATTACAAACACAAACACGACAGCTACAATGACAGTTAATCTAAAAAGTTTTAAACAGATAGGTCTTAATGTTCTTCTTAAAAGTGGTGTAGCATGTTGTCTGTCTGAGATCAATGGGGAGTGAGTTCCAAACCTTTGGTCCGTGAACTTTAAAAGCCCGCAGACCGTAGCTTTTGAGGGAGAAACGTGGCACTACTAAAAGCGTTGAGTGTGATTTATTTAGGAAACAGAATTATTATGATATACTGAATGACTTTGCTACACGCAAGGCTCGTAAAGTAATTCTGTACGTAGTAAAAAAGGAATGTAATGCATAGACGAATTTTTTTCTAACACAAACTCTTAAATTTCACTTATTATCCGCTTCCTACCCAAACTTGGCACCACGAAATCTGTTTCGCATAGGGCCCCACAATTATTAAATCCGGCCCTGCTATTTCTTGACCTGTATATACACATAGTAGATTACTTGTTCTCTTTCCATGACTTCTTGGTCACAATGGTTAAGTCCGGCGCTGCTATTTAGTATTTGTAAAATATTTGCTTGTAAAATGTTTTACATGTTTCGGATGTTCCTTCAGAGTTGACGATAGTTTACTTCCTAGTCTAACCCTACCGCAGGACGAAGGGGGAATGGACAGTCTAGCGCGCAAACCGCACGACTGTAGCGAAGGGTTAAAAAATACTTGTTCTTCCCTCTTTTTTCCTGATGTCGTCTCGATAGTTCCCACAGAGTAGATTACTTGTTAAATAAAAAAAAAGTGATCTTTCTTGGTTACAACGGTCCGGCCCTGCTATTTTGTGCATACTTGTTCCCCCCCCCCCCTCTTGTTTTTTCGTGGGGTGACTATCCGCAGAAATAAGAGAGTGATCTTATCTTTCCTTTACTTCTAGCTCGTCCAAACTGTTGAGCGAAGAAGAGAATTATATATATATATAGATATTGAGGCTTTCATAACTCATTTTCATGCAGATACAAGTTGTTTACAAGTGGATCTCTAAGATTATGGTACTATTACACTGGGCTTTTAAAGCATGGGCTAACTGGGTGTCAAAATCGGCCCGGAAATTTCTATACAACCCGGACCACAAATTATCACATGATGGGCATCCGACTATACCTGTTCTCAAGAGCATTGTGTTAAGTTTAATTATGTATCGAAAGTAGTTAGCTATATGAATTATTTATTTGTTGATTTTGAGACTTGCTGAAAAGCGCTACTACTAAATGAATAAAGTATAGCACTTGAAATGGGGAATCTCTAAATGTGAAAATAGCATGAACTAATTCCTGCTACCATATACCATATAAATTGATCCTTCATCAACAAACATATTGCTTATGATTCAGTTTCACTCCTCGCCATTTTCTCAGTCATGTGGACTTCAATTTACAAATACAGCTCTTTATCCTCCATTATTTAACTGCCCTTCTCACAAGTTAGTTAAGCGCTTGGCTTCAGAACCTGGGGTCTTGGGTTTGGATCTGGATGAAGACTAGGATTTTGAATTTCGGGAATTTTAGGGCGCAACTAAGTCCACCCAACTCTAATGGGTAACTGACTTTTTGGGAAAAGTAAAGGCGGTTGGTCGTTGTGCTGCCCACATTACACCCTGCTTGTTAACCGTGGACCAAAGAAACATATTACCTTAGCATCATCTGTCCTGTAGAATGCAAAGGCCTGAACGCGGAACTTTACTCACAAGGTTCTTTCTCATTAGCTTTGAAACCTAGTTTCACTGCATCTAAGAGCTAACTACAAACACAACAGAACATGTTCATTTGTTGGAAGGTAATTTAATATCCTTACGTTCAGTACAACAAATGCTGTCAAGATTATTTCATATTTAGCAAAGTCTCTTTGTATTTCGACTTAAGTCTATATCTTTGTCCTCTTTTAGTGTTAAGCCTGTTCATCCATAAATGGTGTTATCAATAATTTGACTACATTTGTTTTGTACACGATTCCTGTTTCTTTTTCGATTCTTTTGCATTTTGATTCCAATCAACGCATTGCTGCACTGTTCAAGAAAGTAATTGTGATTTATGAAGAAACCTTGTAGCGGGGCCAACTTGAGATCATGCGACAACTCTACCAAAGCAATAAAAATTCTTATGTGACTGGACATGTCATCTCTTGGACTTGGAGCGTTGTTGTTGATCCCTTTATAGATTTATCCGAATATATTCACACTAACGTCGATTTCATTTTAAAAAAAAACAAATTAAGTTTCTTGTTTATCGCTTAGTTTTTCTAAGGCATTGACATCTACTAAAAGAACTATATACGGATGTGGCGAATTTACGACAATGCTTAGATTAGTACTAGACTTTAAGGTGTATAAGATGTTGTTTTTTTTTAAATCACGACGCTCAAAGTGCTGCTTTTAAAGAGAATATTATACAATCTTAAAATAATTTACTGGCGTTGATGCGGCGTTTTTTGGTGACCCTACCGGCCCATAGATGTACCGGCCCACGGGTGTTTGCCCGAATGCCAATATAGCCAGTCCGCCCCTGTTTTAAAGAATTTAAAGAATTATCATTAGTAATAATTAGTTAGAAAAAACTTTAATATATATATTACTCACTACACTAGCGGATCCAGAACTTTGGAGTGGGGGGGGGGGGGATTTTTTTCCAAAGCCTAACCCAATCGCCCAGTAAACCCTAACCCTGTGCATCAACGTGCGTACAGGATATATATATATATCATATATATATATATATATATGAGAATTTAAAAAAAGCAGTATTTCTCAACCTTCGGCGAAAAAAAACAACAAAAAAAAAGCAATCTTGTTGAGGCCTTTCTCTTGCAAGCTTGGGCGTCTGTAGGTCTATAAGCTACCTCATTGGGGTTCTTGCATTTTTCACCACAGAAACGCATTCTCTTGACATCTACAGCTCACTATTTATCAGTGAGTTTCGGGGAGACATCGCTACGCCAAAAGCGTTTTCTTACATTTTTTAATGGAGAAACTCATTCTCCTGACATCTACAGCTCATTATCCATCAGTGAGGTTCGGGGCGAAGCCAAAAGCGTTTTCTTGCATTCTTCACTGAAGAAACGCATTCTCCTGACCTAAAGCTCATTATTCATCCTATTAAAAAAGAACATTTTGAATATTGTTGTACTTGAAAAATATTCTAATATTAATTTATAGACCTTTAAGGCAAATAAAACCGATTTGTTCCTTGAAAAGATAAGATAACATATTTAGATTAAGGCCTTGGGGATCGCCGCTGAAAAAAAAATTATTCGATAAATATTGTCAATAAAATTCAAGCATACATTTTGAGTTATAGTCCCAATTTTATTTAACTAGAAAAATATCAGATTGAGTAAAAGTTTGAAAAAGGCGACTAGGAAGTCATTACCTAGGCATAGAACTCATCTCAATCGTGACTCTTATACTGAAAAATTTCGTTTCAATTCTAACTTTTCCAAAGCAAAGTCTTTCTTAAAATAATTATGATAAATTCGTGTGAAATTACATAAATTCCTCACTCCTTTTTATAATTTCTGCTAATGATTACATTTGGCATTAAAGAATAGGGGTGGGGCGACTCGATATAAGAATCTAATTTATAGCATATATATAAATTATATTAGTGACAGATTTTTTTTTATTTTGTAATTTCTTAAATATAATACAAAAAGTAAAAAGTATTGGTTTGTCCCATGGGGGGAAGGTGATTGCATGTATCGCCCCTCCAACCTGATACAACCCTTTTTCATTTTATATTTACTAATCATAAAATTTGAGATTAGAGTGTGGTACGACATAATATACAATGGTTTCACACATCAATACGTACTTTATATTATATAGATATTCAACTAATTTTGTTCACAAGCTATGATTTCTCCATAAAAGTAGGACCGCCCCCCCTCCCACATATTCACAGGCTTTAGGTGGAAAGTGCAGAAGAGGTATTCGCCCCTTACCCCACCCAATTGGCCAACAAGGGAACGACATAATAGAAAGATCGGTTAAAATATCAATAACACGTTTTAATCAGATAGATATTTAATTGATTCTGTTAGCAAGTTGTGATTTCTACAAATACATTGAACCGCCCCCCCCCACTCGAAAGTTTGGAGGGGTGGGTTTGATGCCATCGCCCCCTCCTGACCCCACCATATCGGCCAACATACTAGAGGGGAGTGAAATAATCTAAAAATAGATTGAACTATAAATAATTAGTGTATATTGTTAACATATGTAATAAATTCGTATACAAACTGTGTGAATTCTATACTAAAATTCGTCCACCCTACCCTTCGGGGGGGGGGGGGGGTCGGCCGAGTTGGGGGGGGGGGATCGCCCCTATGCCCCCCCCCCTGGATCCGCCAGTGAGTCTATTAGATCTAAGTTAAAGTCTATTACTAAAAATAGTTTTAAAAATAACAATCTAGATTTAAATTCTAGCCTCTAGGTGCTAAATCTAAGCCTTATCCCTACGTTTTGCTTTGCTTCTAAAAGATTTGTGACCATTAAATTACTCTCTACTATACTCAGTAACTCACCATATAGTGGATCTGTAATGCCATGTAAAGTAGGCCTAAATCTATATATATAATTCTCTTCTTCCCTAATCAGGTCAGACGAGAAGTAAATGGGAAGATCACTCTCTTATTTCTGCGGATAGTCCACGAGAAAACACACTACGGATGGCTGCCTGAGCGCTGGACTGTCGTTTAAATTTATCAAACCCAGCCCGCTCCCATCCCCTTTTGTTCTGCGGAAGGTTTGGACTAGAAAGTAAACTATCTTTAACTCTGACGGAACATTCGAAACAAACACAAAACAGCAGCGCCGGACTTAACCATTGTGATTTAGAAGTCATGGAAAGAGATTAAGTAATCTATGTATATATATATGTAAATAGCGGACAATAAGTGGAATTAAAGAGTTTGTATTAGAAAGTAAATTCGTCTATGCATTTTATCCATTCTTAACTACGTACAGAATTACTTTACGAACCTTGCGTGTAGCAAAGTCATAGAGTATATCATAATAATTCTGTTTCCTACATATATCACGCTCAATAGCAAGAATTACCAAATATTTCAATCTATCTTTGAGTATTGTTGACCTCAAGTAATTCTTCATTAGTTTGAGGCACGAAAAGGTTCTTTCACCAGGTGACACAATTACGTCTGATGCATAATGCCGAGCGTAAGATTGGCGTTTTCCTTATTGAATGACACCCCAAAATGACAATTTTTGTCTATATATTTTCATATATTTTAAGGACTTTTTTTTTGTATATTTTGCGATTTCGGGAGATTTCGAGGAGCTCCTGGTAAATCGACAGGAGGGCGCTGGAAATCTCTTTTAAGTTATACATTGGTTTAATTTAATAATGTATACACCTTGAATTAGAACGGGTCCTATAGAAGTGCGGGTCCTATGAATCTATATACATATATAATTCTCTTCTTCGCTCAAGAGTTTGGATGAGAAGAAAAAGTAAAGGAAAGATCACTCTTTTATTTCTGCGGATAGAGTTATCCCAAGAACTTTACGAGCCTTGCATGTAGCGAAGTCTTACAGTGTATCATGAAAATTGTATTTCCTACATAGATAACGCTCAATAGCAACAATTAATGAATGTTTCAATCTATCTACGAGAATTGTTGAACTAAAGTAATTCTTCATTAGTTTGAGGCGCGAGAATCTTCTTTCACCAGATTACACAATTACGGCTAATGCATAATGTCGTTTTTATTTACCGCCCGTAAGATAGACGTTTTCCACATTGAATGACACCCCAAAATGACAATTTTTGTCTATATATTTCATGAGATTTGTATGAGTTTTCAAAAGATTTTTAATAATTTCCGGAGATTTCTAGGAGCTCATGGAAAATCAGGCGGCCGCGAGAAATCTGTTATAAGTTATAAAATGGTTTTATTTAATAATTTACACATAGAATTAGTGCGGGTCCTATGAAAGTGTGGGGCCCACTGCGGTCGGATAGGTTGCTGTAGCCTATGGCCGTCCCTGCAAAATAGCGGCGTATGCTACGCCGCCGGTCGACTAGTATATACTAATAAAGATGGCCAGTTGGCCTACTAGATCTAGATCTCATAATAGATCTAGATGTCTAAATCCAATCCCACTTGAACAATAGAAGTCGGCAGGCAGGGTTCAAATAAGAAAAATCTAGGGGCCATCGTAACAACAGAGCAAAAAAAGGGCATTATAATGCTTTCAACTCTGATCTGATACCAAGTACTTTTCAAAAACTGGCAAGCAGCCATTGAAGTTTAGACACTCTAGACAGGTCCGGTCTTAGGCCACTGCAACCTATGCGCTTTCATAGGACCCGCGCTAATGGACCTCATTCACCAATCGTAAACATACAACATTTAGCCACGTGATTTTCTATCTCTTCTATACAAATTAGGATCTAATGTTTAATACACAATGGCTATCACGTGCCAGTTTTTTTTCGTTGTTTTATCAATACTATCACGTGACTAAATGTTGTTTGTTTACGATTGGTGAATGAGGTCCATTCTAGATGTAATGATTAAATTGCAAAATATATACACGAAAAATTCCTGGAAATCTGAATTTATTAAAATCTCCTGGAAAATAGACAGAATTGTCATTTGTGTGTGTCATTCATTGCGGAAAACGCCAATCCTACGCGCGAAAAAAGAAAAACGGCATTGTCAGCTTTCATGTAATAAAATGTAATAATCGGGCGAATTTTCCCCTTAATAGAAAGTTCCAATACTTTATTTACTTTTATAGTCACTGGCATATAAATATGCCATAGTTGCAAGGTTCGTAAAGTAAAGACCAACTGAAGAGGTTTTTTTTTCGAAATTGAGATAGCGATTGATTTGGATAGCATTAAAGTTAGTTCCTAAAATTTGAGATTTTAGAACAGCATATTTATATTACAAAAAGTAATTTGAAAGTAAAAAAAATAACGAGATTTAAAAATCAGCTTGAATGGTCGAAAGCGGAAGTGACGTAATGTAATGGATGGAAAAAATGTAAATAAAAATAGACATGGCTGGATACGTTGACAGCGATTCTGATGATATACATATCTAGATTTAGCTGCCAAACAATTTTAAATGATACTTATGATAGGATGGACCAAAATGACCATGAAGATAACTCTTCTTTTTCAAAATATATTATAGAGCAGACTATTTTATTAATATAATTATAGATAGATTAATTAAATTAATAGATTATCGATAGTACTAGATTTAGATATAGTCTAGGACTAGTCACTAGTTCTTAGTTCTATAGTTAACTAAAGGCAATACTAGATCTCTAGAATAATAATATATAAGGTCTCATGCTGTTATATATATAAACAAAAGTAGGTATATAAAAATCTATATATCCTATATTAATTTGTATCCAATCCAATGTCGATACTAGTCTAGATCTAGACTTAGAGTAGACCTATTTGTTAAGACTATGCCTATATAGTAGCAGTGGGGTCATTAGGGGGATGCGGGGGGTGAGGTCCGCACCGGGTGACACCCGTTAGGGATGGTGACACCCAAGTAAAAAAAAAAGCACTTTTTGAAAAATTGACAACTAAAAAAATAAAATATTGAAACACGTTTTTCACAATAAATAAATAAATAAATATATATATATATATATATATATATATATATATATATATATATATATATATATACATTCATTTCGACTAAACATTTACTTTTTATGCTATATCATACTTAAAGAAAACGTGAAACCTTACTTTCAGATGTATACCAGCTGCATGTATGTATATGAACACTGATTTGATTCAAACAATGTTTTAATAGAATCTATTGAATTTTTAGCTGTAATATAAGGAAGCCAACCAATAGTCACTGTTTACCGAATTGACGACATTCTTTAGGCATAAAATATTATTGAAATCTCACATGTAATTTAATGTTAATTTTGTAGAGTTGGAAAGTAAATAAGTGGCCATTGAGATTTCTGAAGATGATGATGATATTTAATTTTTCTGTAAAAGAAGCTTTTGCTAAGATGAAGGAAATGTTACAATATGTCAGTGAAATGAGTATACTGGAATATTTTAGGGGATTTTTCTTCTTGGCTAGTGCCAAAAATGATTCTGATGCTTTCTAATGAGGACGATTTAGTCACTTAATAGCAAAATAACCGTATTCTTATTTTTCAACTAATTGTATTGAAATGAAATAGAAATTTGTAATTTAATTTAATGTGTGGTTGAAATTAAGTCTGATATTGGAATATTACAAGAAGTATGAAGAATTCATCTGGATTGGAACATTGGAAAACAAGAGCATCCGTCTATAAATACAATTGACAAGGAAGTCGTTGCTATGATTAATGTAAAGAAGAAAAACAATGGACTGTTTTTATAAAAGCAGAATATTTGACTTTTTGTGACCATATTAACAGAGTCTTTATCGAATAAAGAATTTCCATGAGATGATGAAGCCAATATCTCAAAGTATCGGCCTATCTGTAATGTTAAAAAGTTTATAAATGTTTGAGCAAACAACGTAAAAGACGGTAATCACCTTTGTATTCTGCTTGACAACACACCTGACATAGCACACCTGACATAGCACACCTGACATAGCACACCTGACATAGCACACCTGACCTAGCACACACTGATCAGATTAAGAAGTTTTATGGTTTTGAGGGAGACCAAAAAAAGCTGATGATACCAACTTTATATCTTAAAATGTCTAGAAAATGTTGAGCTTGGATATATACGATATGAAAATGCAGCTTCAATGTCTGGAACCATGGAGGAGAACAGGAAATTGATTAAGAACCAACAGAATAGCTATTTAATAGATGTGTATAACATTCACTCAATCTAAATGGTCAATGTTCCTTTTCAGAAATTAGCTTTCTGCCATATTGAAATACTTTTTTTCGTTCTGAAATTATTGCCACTAGTGGCGCAGCTTAAGATATTTTATTTTAGTAATCATTTTTTTTTGGGGGGGGGGAGAGATGTACTAGTAGTCCAAAGATACACAAGAGTAGGCCTATCTTTAAATATTGACAATGTGGTGACTAATTAAACCTTTTCTTTAACAAAAGCATAGCACATTAGCGCAAAGTGTTATAACAAAAGGCTCTTCTAAAAAAAAGCAATGTGATTAAGACGAAAAAATATTAAAAACAAGAAGAAAATGTCAAGCGAGCAATGACAAGATGCCGGACTCACTATTTAACAAGAGAAAAAGAGTTTCATTCTTATTTGCATTGATCGTTTTTTAACTCTGAGCTTCAACTCCTACTGTAAGCAATCATTGATGTAGCAGATAAATTTGGAGCCATCCAACCGAAAAATTCTTTAGTACGAAAAACCAACGAAGTATTGTAGATGTGCGTTTCCAAATATTAGTGAATATGATGATGTTTTAACATTGAAACAAAAATACCATGACTGAGAAGGGATCCAAAGGCAACAAAAGTTATTTTGAAAAAAAAAGTTGACAGTGCATAATTCATATGCCACTAAGACCTTAAAAATATATCTAAATCATTTAACAAAGCCTTCAACTGTTTCTTATCCTCTGCTTATGTATGACGTCATGTAAAAGAAAGGATTTTAAAATTCAAATTACGAACTTCTTGAGACAAAGGAACAAATGACACTTTCACAAAGAGACATTTTTATTAAAATGAGATCGTTAAAGACATTCACTTTCATGAAGTTAATACGTTTTCCAGTTTGAAATTCAACAACAACAGTGTAATTAACATGACTATGCAAACCAAGTGAACTGTAGATAAATTGTAACAAACAAGCGAATTTTAAAATTTAATAGACACTCATTTTATATTTGTGATTTGTGATTTTGGGCACATCGGCACAATTTAGGCCATGTCGTGCCTGCAGTCCCTCAAGGGCCACTCTCCCTCCACACAGCATTCCATACAGTCAAATCATTAAAATCAAGGTCTATTCACAGTTAAAATAGTAGAGGTAGTAAAAATTTAATAATTTGGTAAAAATCTAATGTAAATAGTACATGTCTACAGAATTCATAAATCAGATCTTCGTAGACAACCCCACTTCCCGGATAAAGCCCAGTACTTTCCCAGGGTCGACATTATTGAATAGTGTTTTTAAATTAGTGGCTCTAAAATATTTTTCCCTGACATCCTGGTATCTGGGGCAGTCGATGAGGATATGTTCCACGGTGAGGCGAGAGTCACAATACTCACAAAGTGGGGGCTCTTCTTTCTTCAGCACAAAAGAGTGCGTGATGTAGGTGTGGCCAATCCTAAGTCTGGACATGGTCGTGCTACCACGCCTTGTCAGACCCTTAGATGTGGACCGCCACCTGACATCCGCCACAATCTGCCTGACTTTATTGTGAGTCTCAGCCTCCCATCTTATAGTTAATGAACAATCAAATAACGTAGGTCATTATAAATTATATGTATAGCAGCGCAACAAAGAAACGAAAGAAAAAAAGTATTTTTAAAGAAAGGAGGGGGTGACACCCTGATCTGGCCGCACCGGGTGACACCCACCCTAGTGACGCCACTGTATAGTAGTAATAGTATACTAGTAGTATAAATGGTATATATAATTATATATAATAGAAATCTAGTATCACCTATTTCCTACTACCAAAGCTAGTTGTATAGCCTATCTAGCCCTTGTCTATGGCCTATATCTATCTATCTCTAATTCTAGCTAGGCCTTTTAACACTAGTAACTCACTAGTTTATAATACTTGACATGTAGTAATAGTTTATAAAGTAGTAGATTTAAGTAGATCTAGAGTAATCTAGACTAGAGCGCAGTGGCGTAGCTAGGGTGGGGTAGGAGGGGGAAGAATTTGAAGATCCTCCCGGGACCCCACTTGAGGGGGTCCCCAAATGAGTGTCCGAAATTTGTTTTTAAATTAATTAAATATTACGTCACTGTCATGAATGTATTTCACACAGAGTATTAACATTTTCTGTGCGGGGTTACTCTCAATTTCAAGGATTAGCGCTGACTAGTGCCGTGTTACTCTCAGGAAGTAACTTGGTATATAGGGGAGTTTATTTCATCATCCTTATAATTTAAGAAGAAACCCGATAAGAGCATTGAAAACAAAGAAGACCATGAACGTGTCGAAGAAAAGTATCACTATTTAGATGATTCATACAAAGATATAGCAGTCGAAGAAGTGAAAATGTCTCTTGATGAGAGAAGTAGTGCTGAAGAAACTCCAGGGGAATACCTTTTACCACAGTTAGAGAAAACATCTGAAGTAAATGATATAGATGAGGCAAGTGATGGTCCTCAAAAATCACTTTCTACAGAAGTGGCAACATTTCTAAACTGTGATAATCACTTTCTGAACCTGGCAGCTCTTCATTCTACTGAGATAGATCCAATAATTGTCACCATTTTTTTGGAACTGTACATGAATCGTTTAACTTTTCCAATTCATCCCAGAGATGGGCCAAAATGAAAGAAGCTGGAGTTTTGAGTTTGAGTTTTTGGTACATCGGCACAATTTAGGTCATGTCGTGCCCATAATCCTTCAAGGATTCAAATTCAAGACCTGAATTCCATACAGTGAAATCATTAAAAGCTAGGTCTATTCATAGTTAAAATAGTAAAGGTAGTAAAAATGTAATTAAAAATCTTATGTAAATATAATAGGGTCACATATCAGATCTTCGTAGTCAACCCCACTTCCCAGACAAAGCCCAGTATCTTCCCTGGGTCGACATTGCCGAATAGTGTTTTTAAGTTGTGCGCTCTAAAAAAAAATTCCCTAACATCCTGGTATCTGGGGCAATCAATGAGGATATGATCCACCGTGAGGCGAGAGTCACAGTACTCACAAATTGGGGGCTCCTCTTTCTTCAGCACAACGCGAGATGTAGGTGTGTCCAATATTAAGTCTGGACATGGTCGTGCTACCACGCCTTGTCAGACACTTAGATGTAGGTCGCCTACTGACATCCGCCACAATTTTGTTGTGTCTCAGCCTCCCATCGATCCTGCCACTCTCGATAGGTGGCAGAGGCAATACTTTGTCTCAGGTCCAAGCAGTGAATTAGGGTTCCTGACACTGCTTGATTTAGGGCTCTCTTTGCTTCTGTCTGCGGTTTCGTTTCCCTCTATGCCCACATGGGAGGTGACCCAGATGAAGGTGACATCCCTATGGTCGGCTGTTATTTGGTCCAACAGCTTTAGGCTTTTGTGTACCAATGGAATGTCAGTCTTCATCCGCCCCAAAGCTTGCAATGCAGAATTGGAGTCGGAGCAGATTATAAATTTTCTCCTTTCTGATGTTTGACGGCCAAAAATGCAAGTGATATTGCATGTAATTAGGCCGTAAAGATGGAGCAGCCATCGGCAAGTCTACGGGATATTGTTTTGTTCCAAAAGGAGCAGGCACACGCGACCTTTCCATCCATTTTGGATACCTCTGTGTAAATAGTGTCACAATCTCCGTAGCTCTCCTGCAAATCCCTAAAGTGGACTTGTAGTGTGCTTGGGTCTGTATTTTCTTTTTTGAAATTAAGAAGGGATAAATTTAACTTGGGTTTGTTCATCAACCAAGGAGGTTTCTCTAGGTTTCTATTTTAGAAATTTGGTCAATGAGTGGGGTTAAACTTTGAATGGATTCTTTCATTCGGAGGCCCAACGGCTGTATGACGTTAGGCCTTCGATTGTATAGTTCTACTTCTGTAGGGATATAGAGTCGAAAGCAGGGCTCATGGGGTTGGATTTTAGCTTAAATATATACTGCATTGCAAGCTTTTTCATTCTTATGTTCATGGGGAGTTCTCCAGCCTCCACAAGGAGACTTGGGATTAGTGATGTACGCAACGCGCAGAGACAGAGACGCAGGGCAGCATTTTGTATGGGTTCCAGTATTTTTAGGTAAGACTTCCTTGCTGCTCCATATATTATGGATCCGTAGTCTAGCTTGGATCGGATTAGGCTCCGATATAGCAGCAGCAAGGTATCTCTGTCAGCTCCCCAGTCGGTATGGCTGAGTACTCTAAGTATGTTTAATGACTTTTGGTATTTCTTCTTAAGTTCCTTAATGTGGGGGAGAAAATTAAATTTGGAATCTAGGGTGAGGCCTAAAAAATTTGTAGGTTTTACAACAGGGATCTTCTTTTGTTGTATAAATAGTTCAGGGTCTGGGTGGAGTCCCCTTGAATTACAAAAATGCATGCTAACTGTTTTGGAGTCGGAAAATTTAAAACCATTGTCATTTGTCCAATTTTGAATTTTATTTAAACATAATCGTATTTTTCTTTCTAGGGTATTCATGTTTTTTCCATATGTAAGAATGGCAAAAATCATCAACATACATAGAGCACTCTACGCCAGGGGACAGAGCCTTTATAATACCCATTTCCTGATCATAAGTGTCAGAAGCGGAGTTGCCCACTCGAACCTGAAATTTCCGGTCCTTTAGGAATTCACTCACAAAGCAGAAAGGTGTCCCTTAAGCCCCATAAGCTCCAGGTCACGTAGAATGCCATGTTTCCAGGTTGTATCATAGGTCTTTTCTATTTCGAAAAAATACAGCTACTAGATGTTCTCGTCTAAGGAATGCATTTCTGATGAATGCTTCCAGCCTTATCAAGTGGTCAGTGTCTGCCCCTGCCGGAATGGTAGTTGGAGATTATTTTATTTTTCACAAGGTACCAGACCAGCCTATTGTTTATCATTCTTTCCATGGTTTTGCAGATGCAGTTTGTAAGTGCTATTGGGCGATAGTTAGCTGGGTTAGATCCATCTCTTCCCAGTTTAGGTATCGGTATAACTGTGGCTTTCCTCCAGCTGTTTGGGAAAGCGCCTGTTTGTCACACACAGTTATAGATTTTTAGCAGTGTCGCCAATGAGGGTTCGGGAAGATGCTTGATTAACTGATAGTGGATTTCATCTTCTTCTTGCGCTGCAAGGTAGTCAGCTATATCTCTATGGGACGTAAAGGGTTCGACCTTGGTTTTTCAAATGCCCTATTGCATTCGATTCTTTTCCTTTGATCTGCCTTACTGCCTTCCAAACCGCTCTAGCAGAAGTTTTGGCATCCAGACTGCTGACAAAATTTCTCCAGGAATTCCTTTTGGCTGACCGTATGGTTTGTCTAGCCTTTGCTCTAGCCATCCTAAATAGCTTTAGGTTTTCCTGGCAAGGATTCTTTATAAATGTAGCCAGTCGTTTTTTCCTATAGCCAATAGCACTTTTGCAAGCTGTATCAAACCATGGTTTGCTATGGCGTTTTGGATTTGCGGAGGTTAGGGTACAACTTTCCTGGCTATACTAAGTAGCTTGCTAGCAAAGGTATCAGCTGGGCTCTGTTCATTTAGGATATTGTCTGTGATATCCTTGTAGCATCTTTTTTTGGAATTGTTCCCAATCAGCTTTATTCAGCTTTCACCGCTGAGTTCGTGCCAGTGAGAGTATCAACTGTTAGCAAGTGGAAAGTGATCACTTGCCAGTAGGTCATTGCTTATTGACCATTTAAAGTCATCCAGAAGTCCGGGAACGCATACATAGAGATCAATGCACTTGAGAGATCCAGTTCCTGGGTGCAAATTAAGTATTAATGCATTAAGTATGCATAAATCTCTTTGGAGGAAGACATCCTCCAGCATACGACCTCTTGTGTCAGTATTGTTGTCTCCCCACATAGTGCTATGGGCATTGAAGTCCCCAAGAATTTTATAGGTCCTCCATGTCTGTTGGGTTTAATGGAGCGCCTGGTGGTAGATACAGACTGCAGCAAGTGATAACCTTGTGTAGGTTATCCTAGCTGCTACGGCCTGTATTGTGGTCTGTAGTTCTTTTAGCAGTGTCCCTCTCATGGGGGACGCTGTCCTTCACAAGAATACAGACTCCACCTGATGCTCTCTCTGCATCCTCAACATTTCTGCTGATGCTATCTTTCAGAAATGTTTCATATCAGTAGACAGCTACAGGAGTTTCAGAGGCCATTAGTAGCTGCATTTCCTCATAATTGGCCTTGAGGCCTCTACAGTTCAACTGTACAATTCTGGAATCCATGGCTTATTCTAAATGTCCTACTTGGAGCTATTAGGCCATGGGAGGCCCCCGAAGGTGTTTCCCTTTATTCCAGTGACCTTAGTATTTTTTCTTGGGTTTGGATGGAGAGGAGGACAACCCCCTTTTGGGGGACGTCTTTCTCTCTGAAGAGGGGAGATTCCTCTGGTTAAAGAGGAGGTAATTTCATCCTCCCTTACCTCGGGCATCTTCTCCGCTTTGATTTCTCCCCTTAGGGAGTTGGTCAACCTCTAATTCAGTAGAGGTTGGGGTGTCCTGCTGGGTTCTCTGAGGAGAAACTGTGTCAGACATGATGTTTCCGGGTTCTCCTGAAGTGTTGGTTTTGACATGCTGTTTAGTATCCATGCTCTCACCAGCGAGTACAGAGAACCTATTCTTTAGCATGACAACAGGGCTTTTTTGTCTCTTCGGAGGTGTGTTCTTTGGCGGTGTTTTCTTCTAAGTTGGAGGAGGAGGAGGAGGGAAGGGGGGGGTCAATGTGTCCGTCTGTGTTGCTACTGATCTTCCTATCTTAGCAACGGCCTGGGCGTAGGTTTTTGTCAAGCCGAATTGGCCCTTGGGTAGGGCCAATACAGCCGATTTCGCCTAGCTGAATGTACATCCATTTCTTGCCATGTACTCCTTCACGGCAACCTCCTGTTTCCACACACGGCAGTCATTGGAGTAGGCTGAGTGGCCAGCGTGACAGTTTGGGCATTTGAACTGGGCTCTGCAGCCCTTATCCTCATGACCCCCTCCAGCACATCTGACACACACAGTGTTCCTCTTGCAGACTGCCGCACCTTGTCCATTACCCTGGCACTTGAAGCACCTCATGGAGTTAGGTATGTAGGGTCTCACTGGAACTCGTAGGTATCCTGCCTTCACATTCTCTGGCGGTGTTCTAGTTCCGAATGTGAGGATAATAGTGACGGTTTTGACATCCTCACCATCCCTGCGCCTGGTAATGCTCCGGACATGGGTGATTCCTTCAATGCCATCCACTATTTCCTTCTCCGAACATTCCAGCAGGTCTCTAGAGCTGATAACACCTCTGCTGGTGTTCAAACTCTTGTGTGGCATGACATCCACTTGAAGATTACAGATTCTTCTGCATCGATAAAGCCCATCAGAGTGTATCTTACTGTCAACTTCAACAGGAAGTTCAATTGTCTAGTGTAGCTTAGATACACTCTTGGGCTCTCCCACTACTGACTTTATTTCTTTGTAGATGAGAAAAGGGCTCATCTTTGTCAGGCTTTTCCCCTCCTCTGACCACCAAAAATGATGGCCAGGTATTACAACTTTTTGTTGCCTCCTCTTTTTTTGCTTATATTCGACGTCTCTTGTCCAGACATAAATCTGGGGCAAGTAGTTTTTTTGGATTTTTTTAAAAATCCATATATATATTCTTATTCGTTCGGCACCTGTGTTCCCCACCCACCATCGAGTCCAACAAGGGGACGAGCCATTCGGATATCCAGATACTCAGTCAGCTGCTGCATTGGGCATGTACCGATTCAGCAGCTCCCTGATTGACCCTTCAGCCACAGCCCTCCAGTATAGGTCGAAGACCTAAACTGGTAGCTTGGCATGACCAGCCGGTTGACACAGAGCGGGCCATCTGGGCCTCAGGTCTAGGGAAACTTGGAGCCAAAGTATTGTGTTGTGGTGGTTTATCCTCGGATAGTCATCCACTCAAACACCAGGATCTCTTTATCCCCCCTTACCCGTCGCAGTCCACGGCAAACGGACTGGTCTAAGACATTATGAGGTTTTAAAGATAAGGAGACTGGGTGATTGTTAATGAAGGCAGTCTGAGAAAAAGAGGAGGCAGACACAATGATAGAAAAGAAGTAGGGCACTTTTGAGCTCCAAAGGTGCTAAGGAAAGAGGAGCGCAGTTTAACGTCACGTCTCGGGACGCGAAAGAAGCTGGAGCCGGTAGTTTAAAAAAGGAGAGTAATACAAGGTGGTCCACAAGAGAAAAAGCTACTTCGGCAGTTTCCTTGCATCTGAATCAACAACTGAAAGAATGGACACTAGAAGCAGTGCACAGAATCATCTTTATGCAGTGGAAAATTATGAATTCTTTGCTTACCTGGTCAAATCTCCTATGCCCAATTACTATAGTTCAGAAGAAACTACAAACGTCTGTTGCTGAAGAAATTAAAACACTTTCATGCTTTCTGCAAAATGATGAGAAACGGACGAAACTGATCACACAGTCCATCGAAGACGCAAAAGAAGATAGTGAGTTCTTGAGTTCTTGTAATCAAAATAACCAGAAGAAAAAAAAAACTTGATGAGTTGAGTTCTGATGTAGGACTGTCAATAGAACTGCAAGTGAAACGTGTTGCGACAGAAGTGCTGGACAGACTTCATGAGGGACAGATTCCAAAGGCTGGAAAACAATGTGAACACCTTTTGGGTTTCTTCTTGAATCAAGACACCTCTTGGAGTCTATGTATGATGGCACGCTGATTAAAAAAAACTGTTACTTTTCCCTCTTTTATAAAATACAGGCAAATCGCTTGTTCAATGATGCACGAGCGCTTTTCATTAACAAAGCAGTGCCGCAATCACTAATTGACATATTGAGGAAGCTGGCTTTATATGGTAATGATGTGTGCTCAAGCTTTGCAACCTCCGTCCGAGTACTGCTAACTCAGGCCACTTCCATTGCGTCATGTGAGAGATTATTTATTCTCAAACCTCAAGTTTATCAAAAACTATCTGAGTAGCACAATGACGAAAAAAAGCCTAACATGGCTTTAATGTCAGTGGAGTCACAAATACTAGACATTATCGATGTTGATGATGTTATAGATGACCTTTGACCTTTGCTGCATTAAATGCACGACGTGAAGAGATATGAATTGAGATTTGTCATTTGTGCATTATTTCGCCAATAAACAATGGTAGACCTATTATTCATTAAAAGATTCTTAATGATTATTTCTTGTTAATTTTACTGATATGCCTATACTGTACCAATTTGAATGTAGACAAGTATTTATTAAGTACATTATCTCATGTCATGATGTCGAATGTCAAAATGTTTGTGGCCTCCAAACAGGCTATTCCTCCCGGGCCCCGAAATCACCTGCTAGA
The DNA here is from genome assembly GCA_030265305.1 of Biomphalaria pfeifferi. Classification (NCBI taxonomy): domain Eukaryota; kingdom Metazoa; phylum Mollusca; class Gastropoda; family Planorbidae; genus Biomphalaria; species Biomphalaria pfeifferi. The sequence goes on from JASAOG010000064.1 coordinate 3,059,760, forward strand.
GCGTAGCTTAGTCAATTGAACAAGTAGGCCTATGTTAAGTCGCCAACATTTTTTTAATGTTTGAATGTGTATATCTCTGAAATATTTAGACCTAGCATAAAGAATATTCATAGATATAATTTCTATTAGTCAAGATCTAGACATAAAGCCTAAATCTATATAGAATATATAAAAGATCTAATATAGTCCTTTACTAGCCTTTACTATTAGACTTTGTATCCAAAAAAATAATGAGTCATCATTTATATTGGTAATATTAAATATATCTATATAATACACATGTGTATTAAGTAGGCTATTGAATATATTATGTATAGACCTAGAGTAGAGTAATTTATTATTATTAAGAACAATAAGAGTTAGATGTTAGATCAGATTATCATCAGATAATCAGTATATACCCTAATATATATAACCACTAGTTCTAAATATATGTATACATAATTAAATATAAATATTAATAAATAAATTTTTAAAAATCTATTTTACAGAAAACATATATGACATGTGGCATACAGACAAGTTTACAAGATGGATCTTTCAACAATTTGGAATAACAAGAAGAGTTAATATTCACTGGTTCTATTTTAAAACAAAATCACAGAAACATTCTACAATTCTAATATAATAAATAGTATGAGACTCTGCATACCTACATCAACAGTAGCCTTATATGCATTACTTAATATTCTATTGATACTACATTTTATTTTCCACTTCCCTGACTTCCCAGAGAAAAGAAAAAAATAACTCTTTTTCCAGTAGGATAATCTCTTTCATCTAAACACAATTTAAAGCCTTGTTGCAGTTTTGTGATTTTGATTTTTGTGATTTTTGGGCACATCGGCACAATTTAGGCCATGTCGTGCCTGCAGTCCCTCAAGGGCCACTCTCCCTCCTCACAACAAAGGCCAAATTCTATACAGTCAAATCATTAATATCAAGGTCTATTCACAGTTAAAATAGTTGAGGTAGTAAAAATTTAATAATTTGGTAAAAATCTAATGTAAATAGTACATGTCTACAGAATTCATAAATCAGATCTTCGTAGACAACCCCACTTCCCGGATAAAACCCAGTACCTTCCCAGGGTCGACATTATTGAATAGTGTTTTTAAATTAGTGGCTCTAAAATATTTTCCCCTGACATCCTGGTATCTGGGGCAGTCGATGCAGTTACAGATTAACTATCTAACGATTCCATTATAATTTCTCAACAAATCAATCAAACGTAGGACAAATGAAAAATTTTCAATTATTACCTATAGATTTTTTAGAACTATATATGTATACTAGACATATATTACCCGCGCCCGCGGGCTTTTTTTTTTGTTTGCGTATAACTGTCGATGAGTCACTGAGAGTGGTTTGTAAACAATTAAACGAAAGAATAATGTTATATGTAAATCGAATGAGTAAAAATGTAAAAATAGTATGAGTGAATTGTGCTATTAAAATAGCTGATTGATTTAAATCCTTTTTTCAATCCATTGTAGGCCTACATATATTTAATAAAATTAAATGAATAGACTTAATTTTGTATGTTCATGTGTTAAAGAATAAAGTAGATCTTGAGTTAGACATAGATCTAGATCTAGAGTAACCTAGAGTTATATATTCGCTTGGATAGAGTTCATTTTGCACGTGCGCATGCGTGACCTTTTTAATTAGATGTACGCGAATAAATGAAACTATTAGAATATATCTTAACACGGCTTCGCACCTTTAGGGCAAACGAATGCATGAAAAATGCTTTAGAAAAAACAAATTTGAATGTTAATTTGATTAAAACATGAAATGAATGGACTATAATTAATATGTTCATGTGTTAAAGTATAAAACTATCTTTGCGAAGAGATGTTCAATCATCTTAGAGTTGAATTAGACTTTTAGACCTAGGAATAGAAAGATGTGTAACATTACGGTATTGTCTAATGAAAGAATGCTCATCAGGAATTCTACATTCGCTGACATAAGAATCGAATTTTCGTAAAAAATGCTTTTGAAACACAAATTTGAAGGTTAATTTTATTAAATAATGAAATCAATGAACTAAATTTGGTATTTTCATATGTCAAAGTAAAAAACTATATGTGCAAAGTGTAGTTCTTAAAATTAGATCTAGATCTAGATCCTTTCGATCTTTTCTCATGTAAACATGGCCTAGATCGATGAAGTTATAATGCTTTCATAGAGCTGATTAACTTAGTTTTTTTTTTAGGGTCTTAAGTTTGTTTTAGGGCTACAATACATACACTACGGTCTTAGTTAGTATCCAAGGAACATTTCTGCCAAGTTGTATCAAGATCGGTCAAACGGTTTTGATTTCTATACGGGGGACATACATAAATACTTACGCTTTACTTTCAACTTTATATATTAGATAGGCCCTAATATATTTAGGTAAGAGTGTAACAAAATTCATATTTCGTATATTATATAATTGGTAGATCTAGGTCTAGTTTTTGCCTTATAGTTTTTTAGAAATTCACTATGCGGCGACCCCAAGCGTAATTTTGTGTGTGTGTGTGTGGGGGGGGGGGGGTCATATATAACATCGAAATCAAAATTTAAATAACTGATATGAATTGCCAAAGCTGTATGTTTAATCCAGAAGCCCTAACTATTTCTGCTAATAGCTAAATTGCAAATAAATGAGGTTGTACCTTTATGACTCGGTAACTTTTCAATTGCGTATACACTATATTCATGATTTGATAATGATGTGACAATTTGGAAAACATGGTAATACACTCCAGTAACTGAGTCATACATTGCTACAAAAGTGTTGCGACAAGTTGTGAAAAATGCCACAACGTCATTTCGATGGTTGAGTCTTTGTTTCTGTTTTTGACCAGATCAGGAATTATAGGGCAGTCTTTGCAAGACCAGAACAAATGTCATCTTCTGCATCAAATCTACTTCTGTATTTAACAAGTTAAAAAATGCTGTTTCGCAAAGATATGGTGTTGGAACTTAAAATCGTTGCTCTAGTTCACATACATCGTTACAGAGCGCTTCAACCTTCGATTTTGGTTTCTTATTAAAAACTAAAAAGAATCGTTTTCGATCTTGAGTGTGAAATAGCAGAAACATTTTTTTATTCATCAAGTTCATTAAAACGCTTTGAAAACAATCGAATATTTATTTTAAAATACTCGAATTTACAAAATTCAAAGAGCTAACGTTTTCGTGTGGAAATTACTATGAGTTAAATATGTTCCGATGACTTTTGGGTGACGTATTCTGTACCAAAAGTTGAACACCCTAAATAACGGCCTAAGCATACTTTGACCAACATCTTTGCAGACACTACAATTTTTTTTGGACGAGATTTTATTTTTTTCCAGAAAAAGTAACGTCTGTATTATATAACATAAGAATTAGCATTTTTGTCAAATACATCAAGTGCTGTAGTAGACGTTTCAACAGGTTTACAAAGAAAGAAACTCGTCTGTAAAATCGCCATCGTTTCTATACCCTGGCTTTCTTGTCATCTTTACAACTGTACTACTGTATGTCCTTGTAGGCAAAGCTGGGATGTTTGTAAACAAAATGTCGTTTCAGTTTGTACAGCTTTATTGACTCTGAAAATAGAACTTTGTTACAAATGCGGCGTTCAGTTTTTTCAATGCCTGCTTTAAGTATTGAAGTAAAACAATATTATAAGAAATGGTCACTATATTTTCTTTTCTTAACGTTCTAGAGCTCGAGGTCCATGTTCACGGTTTGTTCCATAATGAAAATATTTCCTTCAACAACACGATGACGTATTGCTAATTATAAACTAACGTGCTTCTCGTCAATTTTCACTCTATAAATAATTGAAAACAAATTATTACGCAATGTTTATGCTGCGACATGATGATCAAAATGATTTAGATTAAGTTGTTTCTCAACATCTATCCTTCAATTACAATTATAGTTTTTTCTAAGTAAATAACTTTTTAAAAAAATGTGTACAATGTCGTTTTTTCTAGAAGAAAAAAAATATTTTTCTGATGGTCTTTGGCGACCTATCGTAAATCGCCAATAGACTCCCAGGGGGTCGCGCTCCACAGGTTGAGAACCTCTGTTCTAGATCTAGGCCCAGCACCTCGATCGGATCAGTCTAGATATATAGGCCTAATACTACTATTACTCATGGGCGTCGCAAGAAGGTTGGGGTTCAACTCCACCCCCCCAATTTAAATCCCCCACCCCTGCAGAGGAGATGGGGGGGGGGGGCGGAGTTTAGTGACTGATCTTTTACTTTAATTTTGTTTATTTTAGGTGAAATTATAATACTAAACCATCACTTGTCCTAGCACAGCCAATGGGGTTTTGAGTTGGAAACCCCCTATCAGGGGGGTTTGAGTTTGAAACCCCCAACCAAGGGGATTTGAGTTTGAAAACCCCCCAATCAGGGCTTTTGAGTTTGAAAACCCCTACTAGGGGGTTTTGCATTTAAATATCCCTCTTCTATAAAGCTGGGTTTGAAGCTAAAAATATCTCTTCAATATAAAAAAAAGCAAATTACGCTCTCAGAATGCTATGAGCATAGCCACAGGAGTTTTTAGTTTAAACCCTCCGCCAGCGGGGTTTTAAGCTTAAAAATAAATCTTCAAAATAAAAAAAACAACAAATTCGCAATCAAAATGCTATAAGCGTAGCCAAGCCTGTTGGGTGTTTTGAGTTTAAATTTCCCTTTAGAGGGGTTTAATGCTAAAAAATACCTCTTCAATATAAAAAAAAAAGCAAATTACAAACTAAAATTCTTTAAGCGTAGCCAAGCCCAAGCCAATGGGCGAACTAATTTTAGTATAGAATTCATACAAATTGTATACGAATTTATTACTTATGTTAATAATATTGTTGTAACTCCGCTCCCTCGCCACACTGATGGTGCGCATCAGAGCGCCATTGAACACAAGTAGTTTAGACAGGAAGAAGGACTGTTGTGAGCCGGCTAGAAGTCATGGGAGTCTGAACAGTCTGGTGCTGAGTGCTGTCCTGTGTGATACTTGGGAACTGTTTGGGAGACCTGGGGCGACACTGGGAAGTGTGTCGGTGGTCTGTTCTGTGTCCTGGTATGAAGTAGGACTCTTAGAACTTAAAACATATTACTCCCTGTGACTTTATAGCATAAGTCCAAGTCTAACTAGTAACTATTACTATTTGTTGATGCTTATAATAAATAAATACATCGTTTACTGTTGCCGACCTGCCCTTCGTTGAGTGCCTGCCTTAGAGTTAAAACAATATATAGGTCTACTAATTATTTAAATTTCAACCTATTTTTGGATTATTTTGCCCCCCCCCCCTCTAAGTATGTTGGCCGATTTGGTGTGGTCAGGAGGGGGCGATGGCATCAATGCCGCAATCCCCCCAATTAACTTTCGAGTGGGGGGGGGGGGCAGTCCAATTTATTGGTAGAAATCACAACTTGCTTACAAAATCAATGAATTATCTATATGATTAAAACTTGTTATTGGTGTTTCAACCGATCTTTATATTATGTCGTTCCCCTGTTGGCCGATTGGGGGGGGGGGGGGGCGAATACCTCTACTGCCTTTCCCACCTAAACCCTTTGAGTGTGTGTGGGCGGGGGTTCTACTTTTATGGGGAAATCATAGTTTGTGAACAAAATTAGTTGAGTTAAAATATAATTTTTACATAATATCGCTCCCCTTCTGGTATCTTGGCCGATTCGGCGGGGGTAGGGGGGGGGGTGATTGCATCTACTGCCCTCCCCACTCTACCCCTCTGAGGGGGGGGGGCGGTCATATTTTTATGGAAAAATGTTAATTTTTAACAAAATTAGTTGAATATCTATGTAATATAAGCTACGTATTGATAAAGAAACCAATTTGTAAATTATGTCGCACCACACTCTAATCTCAAATTTTATCATTAGTAAATATAAAATGAAAAAAGGTTGTTCCAGGTGGGATGGGCGATACATGCAATCGCCTTCCGGCCATGGGGCAAACTAAAACTTTTTCTTTTTGTTTTATAGTTAAGAAATTACAAAATTAAAAAAATCTGTATCTTATATAATTTATATATGCTATAAATTAAATGCTTTTATTGAGTCGCCCCACAAACATGCCTATTGAACAAAATGTATCACTTACAAATGAGCTTTTAAAAAAAAAAATTCGAATAATTCTTTTTTTCGGCAGCGATTCGCAAAGCCTTAATCTAACTATGTGGGGTATCTTCAAATCGTTTTATTTGCAATGTAGTAAGGGCCTATAAATTCCAATTAGAATTTTTGTAAAAAGTAAAACATTATTGAAAAGGTCATTTTTAATAGTATGAATAATGAACTGTTAATATCAGGATAATGCAAGAAAATGCTTTTGGCTTTGGGGCTTAGCCCCGAACCCCACTAATCAATAATAAATTGTAGATGTCAGGAGAATGAGTTTCTGCAGTGAAGAACGCTTACAGCGCTCCCGCAGACCCCCAAGCTATCAAGAGAAAGGGCTCAACATTTATTTTTTTTTTCGCCGAAAGTTTAGAAACACTAAATAAATAAATAAATAAATATATATATATATATGTTACGAATCTCACTATCCAGGCTCTCTGCAAACTGCACCATACACCACCAACTTAAAGAACTTGACAACTCAGGGCTCCAAAGTAACGTAACACTTAAATAGTTGAATAAATAACAGCCAATACTGTACTATTGGCAACACGTTCACTGTACAAATATCTCTCCGATAACACCGTACCGCCGTATCAACTCATGCACTGGCCGTCTCGTTCCGGGCTTACACTGGGTTTAACAGTTCATGACCGACTTCACACACTAGGCTCGTTGTGTCGGACTCGATCGCTTTTCTGAACCGTCTTGACTGCGACACCTCCGCTCTTATATAGAGTCCCTACTGGCCTTCTCGAACCGGACAAAACGCCGCTCGACGTTTCTAGGTGTTCAGATGACTACAACTCTCGTGACGCTCCTGAGCTCTGTTCACGACGTCGATCCTTCCCGAACCATCATGTTGACACTCGTCTCGGCCGACCGTCATAACTCGTCACGGTTGATCGCTCGTCTAGCGCTGGCCTGGGGCGATTTGCGTCGGCTGACTACACTCACACCACCACCCCCATCTGTGCCACCACCAGGTTTATAACAATATATATATATATATATATATATATATATATATATATATATATATATATATATATGCTATACGCACGTTTATGCATAGGGCTAGGGTTTACTGGACTCGCTAGTTGAAGGTTTGTTTACTTGATAGTAAATCTTTATTAGGGGGCTGGACTACAAGCCACACAGTGGCGTAACTAGGAATTTGCCATCATTTGGGGGCCCAGGGGCTTGACCTCTGCAATTATAGTAATATTTAATATTTAATCTAAAAAACACCTATTTGGGTTTTCCTAATTCTCCTCCCCCCTCCCTAGCTACGCCACACCTATACAGGCCTTACACGGGTAACCAGGTATACTTCCAGAGGTATAGATAAACAACTGCAGGAGTAATAGTCAAGTTAACAAGTTAGAAAAAGTATTTAACCGTAATATTAATTGACAGTGTAATGTCCTTAATTAGCACGTTGTGTTTTCTTCATTCTAGCTTAAAAATGGTCAATGTCTATCAATGCATTGGGTGTCAAGGACCAAAGAAATAAAATAAAGAGTAGGGTGTGTTTAGCTCTCCATTTAAAGATAGCCATGGTTGTGTCTTTTACGCTAATATAGATTTTTTTCTACAAAATAATTAGTTACTGGCTTACTGGGCTATATAATCTTGCGGTTTGTGTTCTGTGTAGCTAAAGGTAACTCGTTTAGGTGTGTGTGATCTTAAGTCCAGCTTAATATTGAGATTTAAGTTCAAGTAACTCGGCACACTTGGAAAGGTGTGGCCTCTAGCCCAGCCAAGTGATTCAGATTTTTGTCCAAATAAGCAAATTGTCCGGATACCCGTGTAGATGTTTGGCTTGAAGTCCAGTCCACCCCACAATCAAGATTTACAGCTAAGTAAACAAACATAGTTCCCTCATGTAACTCTAGAGAGTGCTTACGTCCATCGTATCTGACTGTCACCTGTAAATCAATGAACTCAATTTGATGGGCTAAAATAAGGGGGAGGGAGTTGTTCTTCTGGGTATATACCTGGTTACCTTTGTAGGTGTGTGGTTCTTGGAGTCCAGCCCCCCCCCCCCCTAATAAAGATTAAATACTTAGTATACAAACTCAGTTCCCTCGAAAGGTGTGACCTCTAGACACTAACGGATCCAGAAATTTGCAGTTAACTCTAACCCTATTCATAAACGTGCGTACAGAACATATAGATTTATATGAGAATAAAATAAAGCAGCATTTCTCAACCTTCGGCGAAAAACAAAACAACTGGGGCAGCGCTATAAGGTTCCCTAGTAGGGTTCGGGGCAAAGCCCCGACGACAAAAGCGTTATCTTGCTTTTTTCACCGCAGAAACGTATTTTCCTGACATCTACAGCTCATTATTCATCAGTGGGGTTCGAATATTTTAGATCTAAATCTAGTAATTGATTTTTAAAAATACACAAAAACAAGGTTACAAAAGACACTTTGTGTGGAAACACAAACTTAAAATCGGCCCCCGAAGTGGTCCACCCAGAAAGAACATCCAAATGAAATTATATCAGACAAATGAGAGATAAGAATGGAGAAAGAAGGTACACAGATCTTGTGTAGTGCCCCAACTTACCCGCAGATCTAAAGGATAGGTGAAAGTGAATGTAAAGTTAGATGTGAACCTGGCCTAACAAGTTCCCCTTTCAGACCTTGTGGTCTATAGGGCAGATGATGTAAAGTTCATCTGTTTTTGTGGCCTACAGTTAACGAGGGTGTCATGTAGCCAGCACAACGACCAACCGCCTTTAATTTTCCCCAACTAATGTCAGGTACCCATTAGAGCTGAATGGACTCAGAGGCGCCCAAAGTTGAAAATCCCAGTCTTCACCAGGATTCGGAAGCCAAGCGCTTTACCGCTCAGCCACAGCGCCTCCCCTAGCCTAACTGATGTCTTACAATTGATATAATTGTTTTGAAATATGCTCAATTTCTTATTTAAGTCCTCAACAAAAAAAAAAAATAAAAAAATTCCGCATTAAAAAAAAAAATAAAGGAAAATGTGGTTTACAAGATTACTATTCGTTTTAAATTAGGTCTAACTTATAATGCATTCTAATTAGCTTTTTCTCTTTAAAAAACTGCTTGCATAACTGATTTTAAAAATTAGATTTTTCGCTTTCAGAAAAAAAAAGTAGCCGTTGCATCAGAACTTTGAATGGTCTAAAATATTCTGATGTCGGATTTTCAATATCTTTTCTAGTTTACGAGATCTAAACGGGACGGACGGACAGACATTTCGCACAAAACTAATAGCGTCTTTTCCCCTTTCATGGGCCGCTAAAAATCACAATTTAGTGTTGCCATAGACATAAATAAATATAGACTGGCCGATTAAAGATTTATGAAACGAAAATTTGTGACTTGCAATTTTGTGTACTTTATTATACAGCATTTATAAGCAGTGTAAAAGTTAAGTATTCATATCTATTTCAGCCACACACACACACACACACACATATATATATATATATATATATTGTAAATAAGGAGGCAGTGTAGTTTTGTAGAATGAAGATCATGCAATTTTTCATAATTCGGAAATCCGAATACAATAGATATACATGTTGTCAAGTTACATGAAGTTACTTCCTTCGTCCAGTCTATATTTATTTATGTCTATGAGTGTTGCATTCAGTCTTTTGATAAAGAAGATTATGTATTTAAAAACTGCAAAATAATAATTATGAGACTAATACTCTTATTTTTGATGTTCATTTACTAGATCTAGATCTAAAAATTAAATTATATGTTACATAGGTTAGGGTTTAAAAAAACAACAACCAAACTTCTTTTAACTACTTTACAAAACAACGTCTTGATCTAACTTTCTAAAAAAATTTCACGACATATTTTGTAGTGTTAAAAAGTCTCCATGTCCAGTCTAGATATAGTATATATAAGTGTATATACAAGTGTCAGAACCGCTAATATATACGAAGACGCCAGACCTTACATACGGCATGGTTGTATGTGATCTGTTTAACTTTGAGGGGAAAAAGTATGTGCTTCTAGTTGACTACTTCTCAATGTTTATTGATATCAAAGAACTGTCACAACTATTACAAAACAATTAGATCAATAAGATAGCCATTCAATAAAATCAGGTAGGTCTTGTTCACATTTAACTTCACCTTCACTATCCCTTAGTTTGTTAGACCATTGGGTCACCTCACAAGATCTGTCTACCGTCTTTCTTCATTCCTCTATGTCCTTTGCCTTTGATAGACTTTCATTCACTTGCAGGCCTATCCATTTTTGGATGTTGTCCCATCGCTTTCTCTGTCTTCCTCTTCTTTCTGGTACTGTTTCATGAAGGAAGGTCTTTGCGAGCTCTGAGGGCATTGTGGTGTGGCCTAAGAGTTTGTGTTTACGCAGGCCATCGTGGGGTCCACTTGCTGAATTAATTCTGTTTCTAATCTCTTCATTTGTGATGCAGTCTTTGTAAGTGACACCTAGGATCTCTCCGTAGCATTTCAATTTAATTGCTAGGATCATTTTCTTATGATCTACAGTCAGCGTTCAAGATTCACATGCATATAGGAATGTGACTGTGACCTGAGTTTGGAAAGAGCTGCTGTAGACTGTGTAATTCTGGCCAGTAGTTAAGGTTTGGTTCCTTCATCTGAGATAATAGCTCCATGGTATTTAAAGATACTAACGCTTGTCAGCTTTCCGCCACCAATGTTGATGTCCCTTTTAAAGCACTGTTGGCTATTGGTCATAATTTGTGTTTTTGCGGCATTGCTTTACTACCATATGCTGGAGATGTCTTGACTATTGTCACAGGTCAAAAGCTTGCTGACAGAGTCACTCAATTTTATCACAGCATTAATTATTAATTATTTATTTTATCTCAATTATTTCTTACTCTTACTCTTAGGCCCGATTTCACCACCAAGCCCCACCTTTTCCTCTTGCCTCTTGTCGCATTGGCAACAACGCGGCCATGACTTTTCGCTTATCTCCCCTTGACCTGGGAAAAGATAAACAGTCCTATCACGGGCATTGGTAGTTGGCGCCAGGTATCTGACGTTCACGGTCAACACCACCTAGGCAATTCTACCCATCCCGCGTTTCCGGACTTACTTCATTCTTTCCTCCACCCCTACCCACGTCTCTCTTTGATCAAGGAGATAATTCGTGTCGACACGCCACTTGACATTTCTAGGTGCGACTCCATTCTCGAGTCAGATTCATTCACATGGGAGATTATCTTTAGTCTCTCGCCCCTCCCTTTTCCGCCTCTCTCTTCCGGACCTTTATAAGCTAGACCGAGTAGGAATAAACACATTTTGACATTTCTCCATCTCACTGACAGTTGAGTCTGGACTATATTATTCATTCTTACTTTTAGAGGAATACTTAATGGTAAGCCGAACTTAATCACAGTTCCATCTCAATTAGTTTGTGTATATTTCTTGCTGGATAATATTAATGGATTTAATGAAGTTCATTTATTTTTAATGTGTACATTATTTCTCACTTGAGTAAGAAACATAAACATTTCATATGTACATATTTATATATTGCCTCAACATGTGTCTACAATATTATTGATACGTTGCTCAATTGATCATTGACGCAACCATGTATATATTTGTACACCTTATTTTATTCCCTTTATCTCGGCTGATCGCCTTGATAATCTTGCTAACGCATTAGCAATGCGCTTAGAAAATGTATGAATTATCTCCCCCTTTATCCATTTTACTTACACAAGAGTTACACCAATTGGACGGTAACTCTCTCTGCCTTTATGTTCACTCCATTGTTCATGGCCGACGGCCGCAAGTAAACAATGGCGTCACGGTCGCTGACCATTATCCATTTCTCCCCCTCTCTTCTTATGTTTAATTTAGTTTATTATCTCCCTTACTTAGTGCATTTTATATTGCTTCTATCAGCCATCTAGTTTTCTCATTCCATTTGTCATCATCTCCCCATTGTACTCAAAAACAATTTTACCATTCTGACGAATGCACCTCAGTCGAGGGCATCGAGACGCTTGAGAGACATGTCTTAACTTGTCTTTGTTTATCCTGCAGCCTCCCTCAGATGTCTGTCTATTTGGTACTATTTGACCGCCTATTTGGCTGCCTATTATTCAACCTACTTGGCGCTATTTGGCATTACGTGCCTTCAAGATAACGCACACCTTTTAGACACTACGTCCCCTGAGACCACGTGTGTATGCGAGTCTTCCATTAATTATTATTATTTATTATTTATTTATTTTATTCTAATTATTTCCCCGTTCTATCCCCAATTTCTTCACTTGCCCCACCTTTTCCTCTTCCCACTAGACTGAGTCCCCACCTTGGCGATAACTAGGCCACTGCTTTCACTTATCTCGCCTTGATCAAGGAAAGATAAATACACAGTCTCTTTGGTCTTACCCGCCGGATATCTGACGGTCGGCAGTTGACTCCACCTTGCCTTGGGTGGAATACAAATCACTCTTTCTTCACCCCTCTCCCACGTCTCTCTTTGATCAAAGAGATCACTCGGATCAACACACCCCTCGACACTTCAAGGTGCGACTCCCATCTCGAGTCTAATTCACCCACGTGAGAGATAATCTTTAGCCTAGGACATTTCCTGTGTCCGCTTACCTCTTCCAGACCTTTATAAGGTAGGATAAGGCGGGACATACACTCTCTCATTTCTCTCTCGCTGGCAATCGAGTCTGGACTATTTCATTTATTCTTACTCTTAGAGGAATACCTGGTGGTAAGCCGAACTTAATCACAGTTCCACTTAATTACTTTGTGTGCATATTTCTAACTGGATATTATCATGTGTATTTTATTATTTCATTTATACCAGCGACCGTCCCCCCTTTCTCTTTCCACTTGTGTTGTTTATTTGAGATTATTATTTCCCCTTTTATGTACATTTTTATATTGCAACTATCAGCCATCGATTTTCCAAATTCCATTTGTCACCATCTCCCCATTGTGCTCAAAAGCAATTTTCCAATCTGACGAATGCACCTCAGTCGAGGGCATTGACAAGATGCATGAGAGACATGTCTTAACTTGTCTTTATTTATCCGCAGCCTCCCTCAGCCTATTTGCTATTGAGAATCATCTCCTGCCTACCGGGATCTGCTCAACTATTTGTTTGGATCACCTGCCTATTTGTTATTGAGTATCATCTCCTGCCTACTGGGATATACTCAACTATTTATCGGATCACTTGCCTACTTATTCCACATTAATCAACTACTTTATTTGGTGCTATTCAGCACTGCGATCTACTACTTGGCGCTATCGGCTCTAATTTCCTGCATATTTGACAGCCCACCTGTCAACTTATTAGGTACGACGTCCCTATAGACCCAGCGTCTGTGCGAGACGTCATAGCTCCGCCAGATCTCCACAACTCACTGGACTTATCCTGCTAACTACGCCACCCACGGCAGATCAGCTCTGCTCGCAGGACCCTTGTGCCCATGGTAGCCGTCCACCCACCCTACTGTGCCCACTACAGATATCAGAACTTTGGATTGAGACTCCACAAGAACTGTATCACCGGCGTCCCTCTACCCGCAAGAGCGCCACCTCGAGCTGCAGAACCTCAAGCTAGGACACAGCCAGCTGCGACCCAAGCAGGACAACCAGCTAAGTTCAGAGGACAAAAGTGACATACTCTCTTATTAAGTGCAAGAGTGATGATTAAATATAGTGCTGATTAGAGATAGATGCAAACCCTCCCCCTTTTTATTCTTATATATTAAATATAGTATTGATTAGAGATAGATGCAAACCCTCCCCCTTTTCATTCTTCTATGTAAATATTTATGTAAATAAATATTCTTCAATTTTAACTTTTGTATCTCTCATTGCTTGTCTCGTTGCGTGCCTGCTCCCGATTTATATGCTGATAGATCGATGTGTGATAGCTTCAAAAATAATCATCCCCTAGACATTAAACAAGCCAAACACACGTCACACGCGAAAACCTGTCACAACGTCATACGAGGGCCGTCACAACTATGAGCATCACCAAGTCAGCGAGTTCTTCTTCTCTCTCTACCAGACCATCTATATGAACCTTTTAATGGTGATTAACTCTTAGTCCAACCAGGGCCGGCCTTAGGCCACTGCAACCTATGCGGTCGCAGTGTGCCCCGCGCTTTTATAGGCCCCTCGCTAATTCTAGTGTAATCATTAAATTGCAAAATATATACGAAAAATTCCTGGAAATTTCCTGAATTTATTAAAATCTCCTGAAAATTCATAAAAATCTCCTAAAAAATAGACTAAATTGTCATTTGTGGATGTCATTCATTGCAGAAAACGCCAATCGATGAAAGAAAAAAATCATTGCCAGCTTTCATGTAATAAAATGTAATAATCGGGCGAATTTTCACCTTAATAGGAAGTTCCAATACTTTATTTACTTTTATAGTCACTGGCATATAAATATGTTATAGGTTGCACGGTTCGTAAAGTAATGTTAATTTGATCGCAATTTTGTACTTAGTAAAGAATGAATACAATTCAAAGTCGATTTTATTTTCTAATACAAAATCTTAATTTTCACTTATTATCCTTATTCCCACCCAGACTAGGCCCAGCGCAATCAGTTTCGCATAGGGCCCCGCAACTGTTAGGACCGGCCCTTAGTCCAACCACATCTTTCGTTTTAGTTTAAACTTTGTTACATTTTAATAAGTTAAATTTAGTTAAGTTCCCATCACTAATGAATAGAATTATAAACTGGTAGTTAATGAATGAAAAGTTTACGCACGCTAGTAGGAATGTGTCGTAATTGAGATGTAAGCAAACTCAGTTTTCTCACCAGATATGACCTCTAGACAATGTCAACATGTTGTCTTAATGTAGCCAACCTTATAAACTCAATGTGATGAGCTAAGCAAATAAGAGAAGGGTGGAGATAGACCCGCACCACTAGAAAGGTAGATAGTACAGTGTACTTTTTACTATCTGGCCAAGTCTCCTGCAGTTATAATCGACCGGAGCCGAATATGGCCGAATAGTGAAAAATGACCGGATATTCGACAGGAGCCGGAATGACTATCCAGTACACTCTACCTATTATAAATATAATAAATAAGTCAGCGCTATTTTGTCAGGAAATTTCGCGCGATTGTTTTGCGTTATTTTGTCGAGCAGAATAAAAACTCTGGTGAAATGTATAATGGAGGAATTGTCTTTTTTTTTTAAAGTAATTCTTCTCAAGTCACATTTCGAATGAGGGAGGGGGGACAAAACCTTCTAGGTAGGTGGAAATGGTTCTTGAAAACTTCTCGAACGATTATCCTAGAAATTTGACAGTTGCTATATATCGTTGGGAATAGAATTACTGGCTCATTGCCCAAACTGGGAAATTCTAGTTTGACCGTTATAATTTTTCAAAGTTTAAAAACATTAATTTAAATTTGGCTAGAGAAGGCTACTAGAAAATTTTAATATTGAACACAATTTCCGCAAAATGCCCTATTCATTCAAGAGTTCAATACATTAATCATTAATGTTCAGGACAATTTGAGCACCGTTGTTAAAGTCTAGATCTAAAGGACTATCAATAGACTTAAATATATTATATCTAGACTGGAAACCGGAAACAAATTCTTATACGCGATTGATCGATTCACACACCTATGTATAGAGATTTGTATGTACGTAACTCTTTTTCAAGCTCTAAGGGAAGTCGCCCAATCAATATTTTCTGTCTTAGAAAAGTAATGAAATAATGCAAAGTCATTTCTTGGATTTTCTTTAGAATGGGCTGTTAATCACAGAACAATATATTCACACAAATATATGAAACAAAGCCATTTCTTTTTAGTTTCCATTTTCCATCGAGATAATGTTTCAAAAATCCTAGATCGAAATAATTCATGTCTGTTGATTTTAATCATCTTATGTACATTTAAATATATTCGTTACCTAGATCTTTCTACTAGATTTTGTATCTAAAAATTGCAAAATTATAATCATGAGACGAGAGTACTCTTATTTTTTATGTTGAACTACTAGATCTAGATCTAAAAATTAAAGTATATGTTACATAGGTTAGGGTTTAAAAAAAATAGAACCCTATTTATTATAACTACTTTACAAAACATCGCCTTGTTTCAACTTTTAAAAAATTCACATTTTTTATAGTGTTAAAAAATCTCCATGTCCAGTCTAGATATAGTATATATGGGCTTATCATTTAAATATTATAAAGTCTAGTAGATTTTTACATTCGCTTAACTAATTTTTCTCGGGGGAGGGGAGGAAAGAGAGGAGGGGTAAACATATATTCAATTTTTTTTCAAACCTAACATTTAACAATTGTTATTAAGAACAAAATAATCCCGTTGGACGACGGGCGATGGGAGCGAGCAGCTATGAACCCGGGACAATCAGTCAAGGGCGCTAACCGCATGACCAGGCATTGCTGTTAATTAATAACAAACTAATAGCCTATTATTGATAAAGAGATTTTTTAGTATAATAGGTCAGAAGAGCGATTTGGGATCATCTTTTGGCATTGTTTTGTAATTTAAAAAGAACTCGTCTTCGGCAACGACTTGATGGCCGAGCACATTTACGAACAGAGCTATTGGCATTTTCATTTAAATGAAACTAGAATAAGGATGTTGATCGACTTAAACTAAACTTCTGATATAACACTTTTAAGATTTATATCTACTAGATAAGACCTAAATCTCGCTAGTAGATCTAGTAGGATAGCTGCCTGGTTGTGTGAAACATGTAAAAAATTTAAATGACGGACATACTGACACACAGACTATACAAAACTAAAAGCAGTTTTTCCCTTTACGGGGGCCGAAAAATAATCTTTTTTTTTAATATGACGAGGTTTAATAAACACTGTTGCACCGAATTCTTATTGCATTTCATTTAAAGAAATCATTCCATATAATGTGAAAGAAAAAAATCCATTTGGCCTACTTCCCAAGGCCTAGTTAGACTATAAATGTCTTTATTAACACGAGAGTTGACGAGGGTTCATGGACATAGCTGCACCGAGTTCCTATAGCATTTCTCTCTCTCACTCTATCTATCTAACTATCTATCTATCTATCTATCTATCTAAGACACATTTTTTGTGCGATTTGTCTGTCAATCTGTCTGCCCTTTATGTTAATGTTGAAAAAAAAAAAGACTAAAAGCTATTGAAAATCTGATTAGCCTTTAATTTCCCTTCAGAAACATCGCAATAGTATTAAGTATCTATAATAGATTGTTTCCAATGTTTATATGAATAGTGAGAGAAAAATAGAATTCCAAATAAATCTAATACCATTAATTAATTTTTTGGGATGTTCTCTCTCTATATGAAATATTGCG
Organism: Biomphalaria pfeifferi; assembly: GCA_030265305.1. Taxonomy (NCBI): domain Eukaryota; kingdom Metazoa; phylum Mollusca; class Gastropoda; family Planorbidae; genus Biomphalaria; species Biomphalaria pfeifferi. The sequence continues at coordinate 3,077,234 of JASAOG010000064.1, forward strand.
ATGTTTTGGAAAGAACATCAAAGGTTAAATAAGATTTTCAATAACGTTTAGTGTTGCTGTTTTTTTTATTTCAAAGTAACGGACAGACCGACCAACAGACAAAATGCACACAAAAAAAGCGGCTTTTATCCTTATCCTTATGGGGGTACAAATAAAATCTGATTATTTAAAACATTTTGAGGGTACTTTATCTTATCTTATATAATACAGACGTTACTTCAAAAAAGATGATTACGTCCTACGCGTCATGCATTTAGTCGTGCATATTAACCAATGACTTAAATCCTGCCAAGTAACTGGTTTTCCTGGCTAGCTCAGGCAAGAAGATTATGGTTCAGCGTTTTAATTGCTACTTTACTTTTGAGTCTTCTGTCCTGAAGGCTTTCTAAATTTAGTGATTTTACCAAAGGTGTTACACTAGTCAAATGTGAATATTCGTTTGTTATGAATTTCGCTGCTCTATTTTGTGTCTGTTCCAGTTTCTTAATGTTTTCTTGAGTTGAGGGTTCCCAAACGGAGGATGCATATTCTATTATTGGCCTAACCAAGGTTAAATAACATTTTAGTTTTATGTTCTTATTTGATTTATAGAAATTTCTTTTAATAAATCCTAATGCTTTGTTTGATTATTTAATAGTTTCATCAATATGTGGATTCCATGACAGTTTTTCATTTATTATAACACCTAGGAATTTTGCGTTTTTAGTCTGTGTTACTGGTTTGCCATGAATAAGATAAGTGGAATTAATTTGTTTTAGTTTTTTTTTGTTACTCTTATCAACTGACATTTTTCTGGGTGGAAAGACATGCTCCAATTTGATTCCCATTTCTGTAATTCATCTAATTCTCTTTGTAAAATATCTGTCTTGTGTAGTTTTTATTGTTCTATATATTATGCAATCACCTGCAAATAATCTAACTTTTGTTCCTGAAGTAATGCAATTTGGTAAATCATTTATGTAAACTAAAAATAGTAGTGGACCTAAGACTGTTCCTTGAGGTACACCTGAGTTTACTGTTATCGGTGTTGATTTAGAGCCATTTATTACTACAGTTTGTTCTCTCCCTATCAGAAAATCTTTAATCCAATGATGCAGTGGACCATTAATGCCGAAATATTTTAATTTTTTACGCAAACTATGGTGCTGAGCTTTGTCAAAAGCCTTAGAAAAATCTAGTAAGATAGCATCTATTTGTTCACTATTATCTAAACCTTTTGAAAAATTATCAATTAGTCCTATTAGTTGTGTTTCACATGATCTATATTTCCTAAAGCCATGTTGGTATGGGGTGAAGACATTATGTTTGTCTAAGTGGTTTATGATGTTGCTACATATTATGTGTTCTATGATTTTACATGTGATGCTGGTAAGTGATACTGGTCTGTAGTTTCCTGAATCAGATTTTTCTCCTTTTTTAAATAGAGGGGTGACATTAGCTTCTTTCCAGTCCTTTGGTACTCTGCGATGCCTGAAAGAGTATTTTGAACACTGGGGCTAGCTCATTGCTTAGTTCTTTGAATAATCTAGCTGGAATACCATCAGGTCCAGACGCTTTATTTGGTTTGGTGTTGGCTAATCTTCTATGTTGTCTACTTGGTTCAAATTAAGTAATATGTCTTTGTCTCCTGGGGCTGAGAATGCTGATGCAAAGTATTTGTTTAGGATGTTTGCTTTAGTTTCATTATCATTATGTATTATGTTATGTTCATCTTTTAATGGCGCTATGCCTGTTGTTTCTATTTTCTTAGACTTAATGTATGACCATAGGTTTTTCTTGTTATCTTTAGATATTACATTGTTTATGTATTTACTCTGCAGCTGTCTGCTTACTTTTTGGGTTAAGTGTTTAATTTTTATATACTTTTTGTAAACTCTTTCTGCCTTAGTTTCTTTAAATTTTCTATATAGGTTTTCCTTCTGTTTACAAAGCTTCTTTAGTCTATTATTAAACCAGCATTTATTTATTTTGTTAAATATGTATTTAGTTGGTATATGATTTTCTATAATGCTTTTAAAATGGTTTTTAATGAAATTCCAGAGGTCATCAACTGGTTGATTAATGTATTTTTCTTATAAGAATGTTTGTTGAAAGTTGAATGAAGCTTGGTGTAGTTGTGTTAGGTTACATTTATTCCAGAGTAAGATTTTTCTTTTGGGATTTGTATTGGCTACTGCTTTTATCTGACTGTGTATTTTTATGATCTCATGGTCTGATAGACCAGGGATAAGTTTGGTACTAGTTTGTTACTATGCCCTGTCACAGCCGTCACACTACTGCACGCACGTCAGAAATTTCTAGATCTAAATGTAGACTTAAACTGTAGATTATAATTACTAGGCGTATTGATATGTTATAAAATTATTTTTTTTTACGTAAATCTAATTTATATTTAAAAAAAGGTTATTATTCTAAATCTAGATCTAGTAATTATCTTCTTTTTTGAAGTAACGTCTGTATTATATAGGATTAGATATCTTAAGAATGCTAAATCAGAAATTTATTTTTTAGGAAGATCTACATCTACATTCTAGTTCAATTTACATGAAAATGCCAATAGATCTGTTGGTAAATGTGATGGGACATCGAGCAGACATTACCGAAGTACGAGTTCCATACCTGTTTTTTTTTTTTTTTCAATTACAAAACAATGCCAATATGTTATCTAAAATCGCTCTTCTGACATATACATTTACGGTAGTTGGCCAAAAAGTCATTAAAAAACTCTATATCAGTAATAGGTTATTCATTTGTTATTACGTGAACAGTAACATCTGGTCGTGCAGTATGCACGCTGGACTGTCTTTCGATTGTCTCGATGATCCTGAGTCCATACCCTGCTCGCTGCCACCCCCCACCCTCGTCGTGGATTATCTTCAACTTTGAAACATGTAAAACATTTCCCCCCCCAAAAAACAACATTTTTTACAGATTAAATGAGTCTTTAAAATTGTATTACTTTGGACAATATAAAAAAAATCATGTCCTTAATATTCCTTGCCACTAGGAGGAACCGATTTCACAAACTCTCTTGGAAATATTCTTCACGGTAAACCTGTCACACAGACTAAAAACTCAAAATATCTCGGTGTAGTAATAAATGAAAAAATATCATGGAATCCCCATATTGATAAAATTATTAAAAATCCAAGCAAAACATTAGAATTTATTAAAAGAAATTTGTTGTAGCCCAACTAACTAAAGTGCTGAAGATATATCTTGTAGTACTATAGGAAATCAGGTGGAAAGACATTCTCAGAACTAAGGAATACACAATATTTTAAAGTGTTGGCAGCACCAACAACTTAGGCACAGGATTCGCTGTTAAAAAGAAATGGTAGGCAGTGTTATTGGATTTAAACTTATAACTCTGCCTACTACATGAAAGAAGAAATTCTTCAACAAAACATTTATAAACGCTCATGCCCCAACTGAAGATGCAGAAGATAACACTAAGCCATCTACGATGGATTGGGTAGAATTTATGATGAGGCATCATTGTAGAACATCAAAATAGTACTTGGTGATTTTAATAAAATTAGAAAAGAAGTTACATTCAGACCAACAATCGGCAAAGAAAGCTTACATAATAGCATAAGATTAGTGGATTTCGCCCTAGGTAAAGGAATGTCTATAAGCATCACTAAATTTAAACATAAGAATATTCACAAAGCAACCTTGATCTTACCCGATGGAAACATCCGAGATCAAATAGATCATATACTCATAGATAAGAGGCATGGATTTGATATATTAGATCAGGGGTTCTCAACCAGTGGGTTGCGACTACCTTAGGAGTCGAATAACTAAGACCACCGGAAATTTTGATTTTGTGACTATTTGGACTTTTTGTTTGTTTGTTATTTTGTGTGTGTTCTCCATTCTAACGTGCTGTAACAAGCATCTTTAAACCATAGTTGGTATTCAAAAATATTTCTTATAAACTCACTCTTATATTACAAACAGTATTGTATCACATTGTGATCTATGAAACGATCGCCAAACGTCAATTAAATGAAATACTAAATGTCAAATGGCAAGACAAAATACCAGATGTCTGCAAAGCATTCACACAATCCTGATGCAGTACCAGCTGCGATGGGCAGGTCACGTCTACAGAATGGAAGACCACCGCATCCCTAAACGACTCTTGTATAACCAACTAAGCGAAGGAAAGCGCTCGCAAGGTGGTCAAAGAAAGCGCTTAAGGGACACCCTCAAAGTTTTTCTGAAGGCGTTCAGCATAGACCAAGGCGCCTGGGAGACAGAGGCACATGTCAGAGCATCATGGCGTCGCGCTGTGAAAACTGGCGCACAGGTTGCTGAGGAAAAAAGAACAACGCTGGCAGAAGAAAAACGCCAGAGAAGTAAAGCAAAGCAAACGACACTAGCTCCAGCTGGAATAACCTGCACAGTGTGCGGCCGAACATTCCGGGCTCACATAGGTCTCACCAGTCACATGAGGAGGTATAAAACCCCAGTGCAAAGCCCTCAGCCCCCTGGATGACAAAGTGGTCATCATCGAACCACGATGGACGAACTATATATTTAAATGAAATAATTATTGATTGTGACATATTTAAGAACACGGAGATATTGCTAGAGGATACAGGGGGGGGGGGGGGGATTTTGAGTTAGCGACTGGAGCAATCACAGTTAAAGTTGAAGATGCTCTGGAGACGTCACAGGAAGAGTTGATTGCTTCACCAATAGAGATGCCGCTAAAATTATTTCTCTTCAATATCAGTTGCATAATTGTGGATGAAGCGTTTGCAGTCATATCTTTACAATATAAGGCTTTTCAGCTTGCTAGTTATTAATTCCACCTTCAAAAATACACTTGATGCAGAAAATGACATTCGCTGAACTATTTCAAAGACTGACCCGAGAATTCTTGATCAGGTGAAACAGAAACAAGCTCAACCTTCGTACTAACGTTGGCGTGTTTTTAAATACTGTCACTATTTCTGAAACAATGTAGTTTACTGTATCAAAGACTGTTCACCATACTTTGCCATATATCCTATACTCTTAAGCGAGCAGTTCTTGTATGTATGTATGTATGTATGTATATATATTTATATATATATAAATTTTATTTCGAAAACGGCTCTAACGATTTGACACCGCTTACGTCACTAGGCTCACAGCAGTACACGTAGACTTTTCTTCGCAAACAAGAACAAGTTTTAATGATTCAATTGGCTTAATTAAACATTTGCGCACCATCTTATTGTACATTGATCCATTATGAAACTATGGAAGAAAATAATGAAATTAAATATCTTCTTGTATGATTAGTTATTGTGTTTTAAAGGCTTTATACATTGTTTACACTTTAATTGCGTACACCCGTAGGTAGCTTTTACTTTGTTATTATTTTGCTGGTGAATTATTGCAATGTGTTTAAGCTTCGAAGTCTACTGTCCCATACCAAAATAAAGGAAATGGTCATAACACAGCTTATCTATGCCTTCCTTGCACAACCAGGGCCGGCCCTAACATTTGCGGGGCCCTATGTGAAATGGATTGCGCGGGACCAGAATAGGTAGGGATAAGGATAATAAGTGAAAATAAAGATTTTGTATTAGAAAATAAATTCGTATCTGCATTACATTTTTATTAAATGAAAGCTGACGATGCCGTTTTTTTTATATCAGGCGTAGGACTGGCGTTTACCATATTGACTGACACCCCAAAATGACAATTTTGTCTTTTTAAGGACATTTGTTTGAGTTTCAGGAGATTTCCAGGAGATCCTTGAAAACAAGGAGACCACGGGAACCCTATTATAAATTATACTGGTTTAATTTAATAATTTACACCTAGAATTAGCGCGGCGCTTTTGGACCTTCGGGGTCCACTGCGGCAGGATAGGCCTAAGGCTTGCTCTGATGATATCCAGCTCGCGTTCAACGAATTTTCATCACGCTGCTGCTTTTTTTGGTTAACCTATAAACCTCGGTAAAACAGAAGTCATTCCAGAAGTCACCCAATAAAACCCACTCAGCTCAAAGATCACCGCGCATAGACATCCCTTAAAGTGGTAGTTAACTTCACATTATCTGGGAAGCATAGTATCAAATGACGCATTGCTTTAAAGAGAGGTTGATATGTCATCAGAAATAGTCGTCCTTTTGGACGCCTCCAAGTGAGAGTGTGGCGAAATAAATCGCTCCGCTTGTCTACAAAAATCAGTGTCAACCAGTGATTCTCTCAACCCCTCTATGTGGATCTGAGACATGAGTACTTTATAGAAAACAACTAAGACTTCTTGAACGACATCACCAAAGACCGCAATACAAACAGCGATATTCTTGCAAAATGGTATGAACTTCTTATAATCCGACAGTTACGCTTTGCAGGGCACTTATTCCGTTTGGGAGACGAATATATTTTTGGCAATCTTTTTTTTTTTTAGTAAGCTGAAAGGTTGTCGGAGTAACAGAGATGCCTCACAATAACGCTTCTTTAGAATACTAACGCGATGTTTTTAAGTCTCTTAGGAAAAAATGCCCTATTTTACTTTGTTACAAGGTGCACATTAAGATTTTGCATTATTTGATGATTCTTACAAAAGCCATAATAATAAGGCTTGTCTTCGAGACGGAAGATAGTGAGGAATGCAGTATTTCCCGTGGCTGCGCAGCCCCAGCTGTGACCTACATATTTTGCCACATCCAGGGCAAGCATAACCATTGTCTGCAGGTGGTCGATTTAAATTTTCTTTTCGACGTCTGCGTTTGTCCTCGGATGCAGATTTTCTTTTGATCTCAAAGGTGTATCCCTCGGCCTTCGTGAGTGACCTCCAACTGTCTCGTTCGGAGGCCGCATAGAACCAGGTGCTCTCTTCGACCACCTTTTAGCTCACCAAAAAAGACTGCCTTTGGCATACGTTCTTCTCCCATACAGGATACGTGCCCTACCCAGTACAACTGTCGGACCATAAGAAGTCCCTCTATACGGTCCATACCGGCATTGGCAAGGACATCGGTGTTTGTAGTGCGGTCCTGCCACCATATGTCCATGATGGAGCGCAAGTATCTTTAGTGAAAGCACTCAAGAAGTCTTAGTTGTTTTCTATAAAGTGTCCATGTCTCAGAGCCATAATGAATATATTAATTGCAATATTAAATGTCAGAAAGTAACCATTTTAGAAGTTACACTTCAAAGAATTTCTTCCAAGCCTATAATAGCCCAATAGTTTTACGCGAAAGAAGCAATGTAAAACGTTAAGACGTGAGATGTTTACTATTGGCCTACTGTTGGGGGGACTTTCTATTCTAATCGTCATGTACAATTACATTGAGAACTGACAGAACGAAAAAGCAACTCTTCGGATTGATAGTCTTTACCCAATCGTTCATTTTCGTAATTACAATATTCCCAAAATGACTTCGGGTATATATCCTTCCTTAACAAATTATTCATCCGAGCGAGGCTCGGTCGCTTGATATGTATATATTTATATATTTACGGCTGGGGGTCTCCGCCTAGTGGAAAATTATATTAAGGGGTCGTGGAACTAAAAAGATGAAATGAGAACCGCTGTTCTAGATGTAAGAAGTTTCAGAGGAGCAGATGCTCATACCACCTTCTAGTAAAAGCTAAACTTAGACAAAGAATAAGTACTTTATACAAAGAAAAAGAATACAGCAATATGATTGTCAAAAACAACAACACTTGTGGCAGAAACTTCTATAGTCGCACTCCAAACACAAGTAACATTGAAAAAGGACAATAAAACCAGAATATAAATGACCAATGGGAGAAAATAAAACAAACTATTAAAAGAACAGCAGAAGAGGTAGTCGGATTTAAGCAAAAGAATAGGAGAATCGAATAATACGAATACAGACATGCGATAGAAGAAAAAAACAATGCTCGGAAAATAGTGCTACAGAGAGAGAGAGAGAGAGACCAGAAACACCAGATAGCGATACAATGAAGCAAGAAGAAAGGCCACAAAAGTTGTTTAAAAAAAAGGAAATGGAAAAATCCACTCACTCACATTGAAGAGAGGGCGATGTGCAAGGAGTGTGCATGAAAATTAAAGATAAAAAGAATGGATTTCAAGCTAATTTACACAAGCAGCAGGAGAGGACCAAATTAAAGCGGAACTAATTAAATATGGATAAAGTCCTACATTCCCAAATACACAGACTGATATTAATAGTTTGGGAAGAAGAAGTAATACCAACAGAATTGAAAACAGCACTAATAACCCTAATACACAAGAAAAAAAGGATTCAAACTAAAGTGCTGTAATTAATTTCTCTCTTAAATGTAACGTACAAGATACTAACTAAACTTATTACTAAGACACTTGGAAAGTGTGCAGAAAAAATCATAGGTGACTACCAATGTGTTTCAGATCTAATATATCAACAACCGATCACATTTTCACCCTAAGATATTTTATTCGGTAATGCTATGAATACATTATACCAGTACACCAACTGAACATAATCTATAAAATGGCTAATGCTAGCATCAAAAGGAAATATCTATATTAAACACTACAGGACTTTGGAATACTCGACAAACTGACATTAAACAACTCGAAAAGCTAAGTTATAATACATTCACTGGAATTCAGTATTAAACAAGGACTAAGACATAGAGACTCACTTTCATGCTTTCCAATCTGGCTCTAGAAAAAGTCATAAGGAGTATTCAAATAAACACAAGGGAAACAATTATTAACTACTTTATAAGAGAAAACAAAGGTCCCCAACCAACAGGAACTATATATAGCCAACCTTTACACGATCTCACATATGCAGATGGCATTACCTTATTGGGTAAAGACACCTCTGACATTGCTATCACACTGGAAGAATCATCTCCACCAACAGGACTTGAGATAAATGACAACAAAACCAAGAATGTTCTAATGACAAGAGAAAATCAGACAGAAGAACAATAGATTCAAATTAATAACCACAAGTTTGAAAAAGTAGAAACGTTTAATTATTTAGGAAGCATGATACGTTCCAACAATCACCAAATGTTAGAAGTAAAGGAACAACCAACAGCAGGCAACAGAGCTTTCTATAACACACAAACTTATATCTAAAAAACTCTAAAGAAAACCATTTACAAAACTATCATCAGACCTGTAGTCATATATGCCAGTGAAAACTGAAGGCTGATAAAAAACATAGAAAATCTGCTAAATACTTAGGAAAGAAAAATCCTTAGAAAAATGTATGGTGCCATACATGAGGAAACCGATTCGCACCAACCAAGACATATACCAGTTCTATGAAGACAGAAAAATAAAAAAGGGACAGATTACGTTGGGCGGGTCACCTCGAAAGAATGCCAGAGAACAGAGTAGCAAAGATTGTTCACCGTCAAAAACCAAAAGGCAGATGCCCCAAAGGCAGACCACGATTATGGTGTCTTGATGACGTAGATACAGATCTACAACAGCTAAAAGGTCCGGGCCTGGAGACGTACAGCACACAGGATAGATCAGAATGGAAAGGTTTTGTCAACACTAGTATATAACCGTATCGAATATTTTCACTGTGTTTTCAAACGGTTTCAAGTTTAAGTTAGTTAAATGTATTGACTTTTATCCTAGAGTGCATTATATAGACCTATAGTTGTTTAATAAAAATGGTCTTACCTATTGCGTACAAAGTTTCATTGACACAATTATCACAGAATACCTGGACAACAGTAAAGATATTGTATGGTGTCCATGTCACAATAAATGCTAGTAGGATTGCAGTCAATGTTTTTGCGGCCTTTTGGTCTTGTCTTCTTTCTTGTCGACGAGACTGAAGTTTAGACATTGCTGTTTGTCTGGCTTTGTGGACTCGGGTAGCCGCTTTGGCAGCAATCTTGGCTTGCATGGCTATTTTATTAGAATCGTTGCTCTGAGCTCGCCGAGCTAGTGCTGGGGTTCCTGTTCGAGGTCGAGGAGGGGGAGGTAATGTGGTTCTTTCCGCAATTCTTCTTGAAATTATTTCGTCGTCTTCTTCAGTGTCACTTTCCATTTTGTGCACGCGAGCTGGATTGATGTCATTCAAATGTTCAAAATCCGTATCTGGCTCCATTCTTATAGTAGGTTTTGATAAACTTTTATTGTCCGGTAGGTTTATTAAAACTCTAAAAATAGCACTATCTTCGTCATTTTCATCTTCTGAATCACTTTCTTTGTATTCACGACACTGATGTCTATCAGGCGCTAAAAAATTTTCTCTAGATGAAATTTGATCTCCTAATTCAGAAAATGATGTTGTCAAAGGATATGGACATGAGACATTTTCTGTTAAAAAACTGTTTGTCTGTTCTGGCGTGGAAGACATGGTTTCTAAGCTTATTTCCCTATACATCGATAGCGGAGCACTTGATGTTTCTACTGGCAAAAGGGGTATTAGTGACGAACTGAAGTTAATCCGAACAGACCTCTGATGCTTTGAAATAGGATATTGAAGACTTTTTGAAGAATTTTCTGAATCCTGTCGAGGTAATATTTTTTCTCCGTTAGAATGACTTGTATATAAAATGGGTAATGTGCACTTAGTATGAATATTTGGTGTGTGAGGCGATGCAGGAGATTCACTTGAGCTAGAATCCTCCATATAGTCCGAATCTCGGTCAATTTTTAAACATCCTAACAGTTTGCTCTTAGTTGAGCTCAATTCGCTGTTTTGGTTGACAAAATTGATTCCTTTATCACTTGTACTAGAGTAACCTTCCTCATCACTAGACGCCATAGACTTCTTACTAGAGTGATGTTGTCGTTGGTTCGGATCTTTGATTCTTTTAGATTTATGAATACCTTGAAGCTTGGGAAGATCTTTTTGACGCTTTTGAGTTTCCATATATATTCTAAAATATAATACTGACATAATCATTACCGGAATGTAAAACGCAAACATCGCCGTTATAACAGTAATATATTGGTTTGTTTTTAAAAATTGAATAAAACATTCGTTTTCTGGAACAGTTCTTCTCCCTTCAATGTACGGCCAAGCAAATATCCATGGAGTCCAGATAAGAGAGGAGATAATCCATGCACAACCGATCATAGATGCAGCTCTTCGTGGAGTGCGTTTCGCTCGATATGTTAAAGGTCGTGTGACACTTAGATATCTATCAAAGCTAATAATAATTAAATTAGCCACAGATGCATTGCTCATTGTATAATCAAGAGCCAGCCAGATATCACACATAAGTGCTTTAAGTGGCCAGTAACCCATCATTAAATAAACCGTATAAAGAGGCATTGATACAATGCCAATGGTCAGGTCAGCTACAGCTAAGCTTAGTAAAAAATAGTTGCTAACTGTTTGGAGCTGTTTGTCCAGTTTGAAAGCTACAATAACTAACAGATTGCCACCCGCTGTAAGGAAAGACAACAGACTAACTACAAGAGAAATCAGAAGAATTTCTATCGTCGTTCTATCTACACCTAGTTTATAGCCTGTTACATTTTTAGTCATTGCATTAGTATAGTTTTCAAAAGTTGTGACCATTAAATTCCCTGCTGATGTCAGAGGATCCGTCAAATTGTGGTTGGAGGAGCTTGTCACAGATGTTCCATTGAATAAAGAAGGAAATGTGAAGTAAAAAAAATCTTCAAATGACATGGACTTATTTTTAAAATATGTTTCACGATATTGTCGAAAAGATGTGGTTAGATTAGAGAGCAAAGAATCCAATGTTTCAGCAATCAAAGTGGCTTTATTGACATCTAGGACGGATTGTAAGGACGTAACGCTTTGACTGTAATTATTTTGCAAAAAAAGGAGTTGCTCTTTTGTACCATTTAAGTATGAAGAGTTGAGCACTAATGACGTGTTCTCTCCCTCCATGTCTAATAAGGTCTAAAAAGTTCTGTCGCTAGAATGTCAAACTAAGTGACAGGAAACACAGCTGCTCTCTTTGTTCTATTCATCAATCCTAGATCGAGTTGTTCACTGAGCATGCTGGCGTTAGTCTTGGGATGAAGTGTAGATGTAGTAAAAGACCATCTTAAGTATTAGGAAGAAACTTGGTTCAAGTTTTCCACCTTCAATGAGAAACTTACACTGCTTGTGTTTACCTGTTAGCAAAAAAAAAAAAAAATTACATGTGGAAATGTTTTATTGTTCAGGGAAAATCGGCATAACTAATTAATTTTCCCTAAAACGATTTTTAGCGCCACCGAAAGGGTAAAAGCCACCATTAATTTTGTGCGGTCTATCTGTCCGCCCGTCCCGTTCAGATCTCGTAAACTCAAGCTTCAATTCATAGATTAGCACATTGATACCGAAAAAATTGCATCTAAAGTCACAATAAAAAGTAACAATGGCTCATTGTAAAATATACTTTTCACTGGTTAAATCTTATTGCATAAAATATTGATTTAAATTTTGTTTTTGTGAGCTATTTTATCTATTTTGTGTATTTTTATAGGCTAGTGCTAAGCTGTAATACTTGAACTTCCACCTACTTCTATGTTAAAATGTGCTACTAATCGCCTCGCAGCGTTGGTACATAGGGAGAACGGGCCACGTTGTGAAAAAAAGAGCTACCGTTCTTCCCAACACACAAACCCTGATAACATCCTTTTCCCCCCAAACGAAACACAACAATTTAAAAACCAAAAGTCTCAGAAAAGATTAACCCAACACCAACACCTCATACTGGGGAAGAAAGTATCCACCAGGCTAATTTAGGTGGAAAGATAAAGCAACATGATCCCCAAATTTCCAAGTCTGACACTAAAACTTTCAAAGTCCTTCAATGTAACGTCTGATGACTTATTCCAAAGACACTTGAAATAACTAACCTGCTCCACAAAGAGTGTGTGGATGTTGCCTTACTACAAGAATGTCTGATAGGGGAAAAAAGAAGTGTATCAATACCTGGGTACTCTGTTTTTCGATGCTCCTGTGGGGATTTGCCGAGGCCTGGTTACATTGGTGGCTAATGCTCTGGTCGCCAAGAAAGTGTTCACAGACTTGAGTCAGACACTTTGGTATTAGAAATATGGAAAAATAATAGACGCTTCAAGTGCATCAATGTTTATAATCCACCAAAACAAGAACTGGCTTTAGATGTCAGAGAGACAATAACTGTAGTCACTATCATAGCTGGAGATCTAAATGCCCACTCACCTTCCTGGGGCTATGATGACACTGATCAGTCTGGTAAAAAAGCTCATGACCTGTGCAATTCTATGAACCTTTTTCTTTTGCAAAATAAACACTCTCCTCCTACTCTTCTGCATGCTAGCAATGGTTTACTATCACGAACAGATCTTTCTTTAGTCTCTGCTAACTTGGAATCTGTCATAACTTATCAAGTACTAGGCGATATTGGTAGTGACCACCTTCCAATATTACTGACTGCCACTCTTTCTAAAATCAACACCAAGACCACTATAGAACCACGAAAGTGGTGCTATAGTAAGGCTAATTGGAAAGGATAGGAGACAGCTGTCGACAATGCCCTTAAAAAATCCATGTAGAGTCTAGCTCTGTCGATCTTGTGTACCATCAAATAACAACAGCTATCCTGGGCATGGCTAAAAAGTTTATTCCTCGAACTTACCCTTGTAAAAAATTCAGAAACTTTTGGACGGCTGAAGTCAACAAACTTGTTATGGCTCGGATAAGGGCATACAAAAAGGTCCAAAAGAACCCAAACAATCCAAAACTCAGGCAGAAATACAACAGACTCAGCCTACTAGTCAAAACGTCTGTTAACAGGGGAAAACGAGAACGTTGGACCAACACCTGTGCAAGGTTAGACCTAAGGGATAGCTCTACAGCCTGATGTCTTCTGAGAAATCTCAAAAATGCAGGGCGTACGAAAACAGCAACCCCATTATCTTCACCCAGTGGGCTAACCATTTCATCAAAGAAGAAAATTGCCATCTTGTTGAACAAATATTTTGCTAAGATCAACAAGGCTGCCAAGAAGTCCCCAATGTCCAAAGCCATTGATAGAGCTCGCAAAGCTGATGAAAAAAAAAAAGACCGAAAGGAACCACAGACCGAAAGTGCTGAGGGAACGATGAACTCCCCCTTCTCGATAGACTAGCTTAATGCTGCCATAAGAAAATGTCAGCTTAAAAAGGCTCACGGGCCAGATGGTATCACCCCCGAAATTCTTAAGCATGTAGGGAGGAAAGGAAGGGCCGTGCTCTTGGCATTTGTAAATAAAACTGGGCAGATGGTCATCTGCCCAGGGCCTGGGAACGACCCCAGACTTACGCTTGAAATTAGTAGACCCTAATGCCACTAAGCTAAGTCGTTCATCTAACGACCTTCAAATCCTAGCTCTGGAGACCATTAATACCTTCAAGCCCAGTGCTACTTTTGCATACACTGACAGGTCGGCATCAATAGATTCTGGAAGAGCAGGCTATGGAGCCTACATCGACTTTCTTGGCTCTTACACAGTCAAAATCTTTAGACCATGTGGTAGTTTTGCAGTTTTGATGTAGAGACCATGGCAGTCTGTAAAGCCTTAAAAGTCATTGACTCTCAACTCGGCGAGAAACATTTGAGGGCAACACAGATTGTTGTGGTCACTGACTCAAAATCTGTACTACAGGCTTTGCAAAACCCCGTCCATGACCCCAATATCAACACTGTCATCATGGCTTCACATAACATTAAACAACGCTATGGCACCCCTGTAATAATGCAGTGGGTACCGAGTCACATAGGTGTGACTGGCAACACAACTGCAGACTCTTTGGCCCACCAGGGAGGGGAAATTCCGACCATTGAACAGGCTGTAAGCTTTTATGAAGCCCTGGCTGTAATACAAAAAACAAATGGAAAAGTGGTTTGAGTGCTGGAAGAAGTCCCCAAAAGCCCGTGGAGTCTGGAAGCGCATGAGGCGCCCTGACCGCACTCCCCCGTAGTAGAGGCTGTCCAGGTCTGAGCAAGCTATTATAGCACAGTGCAGGACAGGCCATCACAGTGCCCCGCTGAGGTGAAGAAGAGGAAACCGTGCCTTATATTCTGTTTGACTGCCCCAGACTTGCTGATCTCCGTCTCGACCTGTATGGCGACATTTATGCACTCCGCAAAACAGTAGGGTTTCTGCCCAGGGCTTTTGGAAGAGAGGATTTGAGCCTCTCAAGCCCTCACTCTAATGGAGTTTGATGATGATGATGATGATGATGTTAAGTTTAAATGGGTCATGACCAGGCTCTATAAATAAAATTGATCTGCTTTTCTTTTTTTTTCTGTGTGGACCACTGGTCCGTGAGTGGTCAGCTGCGTCTGGGTGACCATTCCAAGCAGTGACTTAGAAAGTTTTGTGTGTGTGTGTTGTAGTTCAATGTGTGGAATGCTTGTAAGTTAAGAATTGTTTTATTTTTACTTTATGTAGTTTGATAACTTTTAATTGCTTCTATGTTCGTTTTTATAGTTTAAATGTAGACGGATTAGTGCCGTCGTATTAATTAGCTATTGTTGTATAATGCAACCGGAAGTTCAATGAATTTTGGGTAGCGTCACCCCTTAGTCATCTTTAGTATATTGAAATATCATTTATTATTTTTGTTTTATATTATATGTGTAAATATTTTATTATTTAGCGTTTCTTCAAATTATTTTATTAATATTCTATTGCTGGAACAACTGCTCTAATAAGTTGGCAGTCTGTTCCTAATTATATTGTGAAAGATAGCAGCACCTTACTCAGCGCTGTCATGATGGCGACTTTGTAGAGCCTAAATCTAGATGGTTATTGTTGTCTAGCCCGACCTGTGTTGGTTGTGGTGTAGACTTTTCTTAAGTATTTGTGGCTTTCATTACCTACATGAAGGTAATTGTATTTACCTCATGCCTTTATTATGTGTATGTTATGGATAAAGTCTAGATCCAGTTCATTAACATTTTTTTTTTGTGTTTTTATTTTTGATAATTGCAGGCGATAATTCCTGCTGCTATAATTGCTACACAGTAATTGTCTGCTGTAACTTCTGTGCAGTAATTGCTTGCTCTGCCTTCTGACGCAGTAATGGGCTATGTTGTACTAGTCCGTTTCGTTTCTTTGAAGTTGAATTACAAATTGGGCCGGAAGTGGCTTTTTTTCTTATATATCTTTGCATTTTTCAGTTCTCTTTTTAAATTAAACTGACATTATGATGCACTAATTTTAAGTGTGCCTGATAGAGAAAACAATTCTGCACAAAATACGGATAGTTGGGATTAAACCCGATAGATGCTATAAAAAGAAAAGACCTGAAACTAGCGCGTGAAACTACACATTTACAGTACTTTATTTGATGAGTATTTTACCCAAGATCTGTGGTTTTTTTTTTTAGGACTAGCTTATTTCAAGTTCCCGGCATTTTCTGATACACAATTTCATACACAAAATAATTTTTCAGTGATTTTAAACTTTAAATGATTAGTTAAAAAGGTGTTACTCTAATCAATTTTGAATATTAGTTTGTTATGAATGTCACTATCTATTTTGTGTCTCTTCTAGTTTCTTAAATTTTTCTTCAGTAAAGGGGTCGTGTTTTCTCCTAATGGGTATACCTGATATCTCCAAGCACCCTTTGTAAAATATTGGTCCTAAATAATGCTATGTTCATAAACGAAAAATCGCATGGCTGCATTTTAATGAATGTACGTGTTATTTCAATATATTTTATATTACTAGCTAACTAAAAATAACTGTATAAATATACATAAGTTTCATTTTTTTGTGTTAGACAAAGTCATATGGCAAATTTTTGATTATATCCTTATTTTAAAAAGGAATAATAAATAGAATTATACAGTAAAAATAATCACTAATTTTTTAAAAATAGTTTTGAAAGTCTAACTGATAAGATTACAAAGAGAGTTTGTGTTTTTGCAAATGTACTAAGGTACATTATCTTCTCAGTCCATCTCTTCTAATTGTTAGAAATGAGTGTAAAAATATAAGCTTCGATATTTTTAGCTTGAATTTAAGAAGTTACAAACTTCAAACAACTAATATATTGCCTCTTCCATAAAACTTTGTATTTAAAAAATAAATTATCCAATGCTTGAGATCCTACTTGTATACTTAGGCCCTATATGAATCGATCCGTTATCAATGTATTAAGTAGCAATAACCCCGCAAAATAAAATTAAATGGAAGAAGATTGAGATATACATATATTTTTGTGACGGTACGCACCGGTACGAAGTACCGGCACCTTTTTTTAATGGGAAAATTATTACTTTTCTTGTATTTCAACGTTAAATTGTTAATTTATTAGTAGTTGAAAGTTAGGCAATCTATCACTGAGTACTTTATATATGTATAATTTGTATACAGCTTACTTTCAGCCGACATGCCGTATTATTAACACCACCTATATGTGAAAGTCTCAATCATCTAGAGTCTTAGACAGTCATTATTTTAGACTAGATTTAAGTAGAGTCTAGACCTAGATCTAGTAGGCCTATCACTATAAAAATTTTAAAAAAATCAGTCATTAGACATCATTAGCAATTTTATTATTAGGTCTAGGCATTGAAAAGTAAATCTATTAATAAACTATAATAGATCTAAGTCTAAGTATAAACTTATTAAATAAGTAGAAGTAATATAACGAATATTGTATAGATTTAGATTGACTAGATTATAGATCATGGGCGTAGCCGGAGGGGGGGGGGGTTGGGGTTCACCCCCCCCCCCCCGAAATGGACTTTAATGACTGATTTTTAGTTTTGATTTTGTTTATTTTAGGTGAGATTTTAATACTAAACCATCAATTGCCCCAGCGCAGCCAAGGGGGTTATGATTTTAAAACCCTTACCAGGGGGTTTTGCAGTTAAATCCCCCTCTGCTATAAAACAAAACAAAAAGAAATGCAAACGACAATCCCCAAATTCCAAGAGCACAGTTAAGGAAGATTTTGATTTTAAAACCCCCTCCAAAATTTACGATAAACCCCCTCTTCAATATGAAAAAAAAAATTATGCACTCAAAATGTTATGAGCGTAGATAAAAAGGGTATTAACTCAGTTCAAGTTTAAACTCCCCTCCAGTGGAGTTTGAAGCTAAAAAATACATCTTCAATGTAAAAAAAAACAAGATTACAAAGACAGTTTGTGTGAAAACACAAACTCAAAATCGGCGCCCGAAGTGGACCACCCAGGCAGGCTTCAATATTTTCAGAAAGAACATTCAAATGAAATTATATCAAAGACTAATGAGAGATAAGAATGAAGAAAGAAAGTTGACAGATCTTGTGTAGTGCCCCAACGGTACAGCTGATTAAAGGATAGGTGCAAGTGAATGCAAAGTTAGATGTGAACCTGGCCTAACTAGTTCTAAAGTTCATCTGTTTTTTTGTGGCCTACAGTTAACGAGAGTGTCATGTGGCCAGCACAACGACCAACCGCCTTTTCTTTTCCCCAACT
The DNA here is from genome assembly GCA_030265305.1 of Biomphalaria pfeifferi. Lineage (NCBI taxonomy): Eukaryota > Metazoa > Mollusca > Gastropoda > Planorbidae > Biomphalaria > Biomphalaria pfeifferi. Next base: position 3,095,611 of record JASAOG010000064.1, read on the forward strand.
AATATCAGGTACCCATTGGAGCTGGGTTGACTCAGAGGCGCCTAAGGATTCCGAAGTAGAAATTCCCAGTCTTCACCAGGATTTGAACCCGGGGCCCCCGGTTCGGAAGCCAAGCGCTGTACCGCTCAGCCACAGCGCCTCCCCTGGCCTAACTGAAGTCTTATAATTGATGCAATTTTTTGAATAGGCTCAATGTCTTTATTACCAACAATTACATATTTTCGCAACAAAAAAAAAGTTACGTTTACAAGATTACTATTCGTTTAAATTTAGGTCTAACTTATAATGCATACTAATTAGCTTTTTCTCTTTAAAAAAACTGCTTGCATAACTGATTCTAAAAATTAGATTTTTCGCTTTCAGAAAAAAAAAAAGTAGCCGTTGCATCAGAGCTTTGAATGGTCTAAAATATTGTGATGTCGGATTTTCAATATCTTTTCTAGTTTACGAGATCTAAACGGGACGGACGGACAGACATTTCACACAAAACTAATAGCGTCTTTTCCCCTTTCGGGGGCCGCTAAAAATGCAAATTACGCACTCAAAATACTATGAGCGTTGCCAAAAGGGGTTTTGAGTTAAAATCCCCTTTCAGAAGGGTTTGATGCTAAAAAAAATTCCTCTTCAAAAAAAGCAAATTACACACTAAAATTATTTGAGCGTGGCCAAGCCAATTGGGGGTTTTGAGTTTAAACTCCTCTCTTCCAGATGGTTTTGAGTTTAAAATCCCCCTATAGAGCGTTTTAAGGTGGAAAACCTCTATCTTCAATATTATTCTAAAACAAACTACAGTTACCAAATTTTATGATCGTAGCTAAATGGGATTTTGAATTAAAAAAAAAATAAGTACTGAGATTTTTAAATTTAAAACCCCCAACAGATGATTTTGACGATAAAACTTCCCTTTTCGATATAAAATCTAAAGCAAACTAAAGTAACCTAATTCCAAGAGCGTATTCAAGAGAGGTTACACATTTCTATCAGTGGCGGGGGTCCATTAATAAAGTGCAGTGAATAGTCATCTGCCGAAAACACTAAATGTGGCTCAACAAAGATGGCTAAGACAGATTTTAGCAGTCAGTTATAGAGATCAAGGAAATCCTATGCCGAACTTGAAGTCGACCCCTTAGTAAGATTGTGACAGAGCGTCGCATGAGGTTTGCGGAACATGTTCACCGACAAAATGAATTACGCATAATAAGAAATGGGATGACATCTGAGTACAACCTGGCGCCACACATTCATGGAGGTCCTCAGAGCAGGTGGGAAGAGGCTTCAGACATTACCAGTGACAGATTTTGTGGAAACAGCTTGACGGCAAATGCGCCGAACGGCGCGGGAGGGTCTAAGTCAGTAAGAAAAGCACACTAGGTTTTTGAAATTAGACTTTTAATAGCAGGAAAATGCACTGTAGGTACCTCAAAATATGCATTTTGTTGGCATTCAATACCAAAATAGTGCTCTTGGCGGCGGGGCTCCGCCCCGCCCTGGGGGGGAGCTTCTAGCGCTCCCCAGACCCCTTTGCTAGCGATTGCTGGGAGTGAACAATTTTTCCACTAACTACAGAAATAACCTATTCTAGGGCACAATAAATTATGTACACACACACACATACATACATACAAATATTTTTTTTTCGCTGGGGGAGGGCAGAGGGGGAAGAAAAAATCCCCCCACCCTAAATCCCACCGAAAAAAAATCCTGGCTACGCCCATGTTATAGATAGTTTTATAGATACATCCCTAGTCTAGTAGATTAAGTACAGAGTATGGTAAATGTATTACAGTATTATTAGATCTATGTCCTATGTCTAGGCCGATATCTAAGAATCTGATAATTAATAAACTTAAGTCTTTAGTAATATCTAGACTTTATTCTAATAAAAACTGACTAAAGGCATAGCATAGGCTAGACTCGGCAATCTAGTCTCAATCAATACTATTACTAGATCTATTCGATTTTTATATATAGATCTAGACCAGAATTTGATTATAGATTTATATATACTAATGGAGAGATGATATGCGGTGTTAGCTAATAGCGTTGCACAAGAAGCTAACCTGGTTTTTTCTAAGCTCTAATACTTGGTATGAAGTAGTAAAACAGCACCTACCTAAATAAATCGTAACTAGATATCAAAAACCTATTTTTATTGTAGTATTTATAGGTCTGTGGTTGTATATTATATAGCCTTCGTAACTTCTTCTAGAGAGAAATGTATCTATTAATTAAGCATAGTATCAAATGAAGAAGAAGATGATGGGACGTGAACAGTATATTGTTTACTATTACTGTACTAGTAAGACTACGCCCCCTACTAATCCTGAACCAAATATTGTCTTGTAATTTTCTGATTTACCGTGTAAAGTAAGACATACTTATTCTAGATCTAGAATCTATATCTAGAACTCGCTACATCTAGAGTTCTGGATCTAGTCTAGATCTAGAGTCTAGATGTAGCGAGTTCTAAATCGAGATTAGATTCTAGATCTAGAATGTCAATCTACTCATCTAGAGAGTTCTAGATCTAGTTCTATAGATCTCAATTCTAGATATATAGACTATAGATTTTGATCTAGATTCTAGATCTGGAGAGGCCTATATTATAGATCCATTGTCTAGATATGGAGTTCTAGTCTGAATCTAATTGCTGCATTAAGCCTTTTTACCAATTGTGCTAATATGTTTATATATATTGCGTCATTGTTTGTTGTGAATGTTTTGTGAGAAAGTAGGATTTGACATTATAAAAACAAGATTACAAAGAGAGTTTGTGTTGCCTGACAAACTCAGAGGCGGCCCACGTGGGAGACGGATTCCTGTCGGATCCGCCGCATATTCACTGGTCGACAGAGGATGGCATCGAGCAGGGTATGAAACCGAGATCGTAGAGATAATCAGTCCTGCGCGCTAAACGCACGACCAGGCATTGCTCTTAATCTAATGGCAAACTAGTTACAAACTAATAACATATTATTGATAATATACCTACACATTACGGAATGACAACTACCGGATATGTACAATATGTCAGAAGAACGATTTTAGATAATCTTTTGGTATTGAGCATTTTCATTTAAATGGAACTAGATTGATGATGTAGATCTACCTAAATTAAACTTCTAATTTAGCACTCTCAATATCTATGTCTCCTAGATCTAGATCTAAAATATATATTTAGGTTAATGTAGATGCAATTTAGATAAGATTTATATAAAAATAATCGCAATATCAAATTTTAAAATAGTATATTAGTTTTAGTATTTTATAACATTGCAATATTGACATATTGACAATCTAGACTTTAGAAATAAAAATCTACACTCTAAGTCTAGAAATTAAAATTATAGATCTTGATCTAGTCTAAATCGTGGCTGTCTGGTTGTGCGGTTTGCGCGCTGGACTGTCGTTTGGATTCATCGATGGTCCCAGATTCAAACCCTGTCCGCTCCCATTCCCCGTCGTCCTGCGGGAGGTTTGGATTTAAACTCTGAAGGAACATCCGAAACATGTAAAACAACAAACACTCTAAACTAGACCACGAAATTCTAGATCTAGATTCTACACTGATTTTAATTAGAACTCAAATCTCAATCTAGTTTAAAAAATCTAGCTCTAGTGTAAGAAAAAAAAATTAGATCTAGTGTAAAAAATCTAGCTCTAGTGTAAAAAAAAATCTAGATCTAGGGTAAAAAATCTAGATTAGATATAAATCTAGATATGTCTTTTTAAAATGCGAGTCAAATTACGAGGCTCAATAAACATTACTATACCGAGTTGTTTTAGCATTTCATTTAAAGAATTAACTCCATATGACGTCAAAGGAAAAAAATCCACTACGTCACACGGCCTAGTTAGACTAAAAAATGTCATTTATACGAGCAGTTTCTCGAGGGTTCATAGACATTGGTGCACCGAGTGAATTTTTTAGCATCTCATTTGATGGGCTAGTTAGACTATACATATATATTGATACAAATCTCACTATCCAGGCTCGCTGCAAATTGCACCAAACGACACCACCAACTTAAAGAACTTGACAACTCTGGGCTTCAAAGTAACGTAATAGTTTAATGTCAATAAATAACAACCAATACTGTACAATTGGCAGCACGTAACACAAGACTGTACAAATATCTCTCCGCCGTATCAACTCTTGCACTGGTCTCTCTGTCTCGTCTCGGACTTGTACTGAGCCGCTGTAACGAACTGTAGATCGGGAAGTTGTTACTGACTGGTCTCTGATACCTTCGCTCTTTATATAGGGTCCCTGCTGGCCTTCTAGAACTGGACAGAACGTCGTTCGACTATTCTGGGTGGTCAGATGACTACATCCCTCGTGACGCTCCTGAGTTCTGTTCAAGATGTTGATCCTTCCCGAACCATCATGTTGACACTCGTCTCGGCCGACCGTCGTAACTTGTCACGGTTGAACGCTCGTCTATCGCTGGCCTGGGGCGATTTGCGTCGGCTGACTACACACACACACCACTACCCCCATCTGTGCCAGCACCAGGTTTATAACAATATATATATATATATATTATATATATATACATATATATATATATATATAATAATAATAATAATAATATATATATATATATATATATATAAGGATTAAAGACGCTTTCTTTGTTTTGTCTGTCAGTCTGTCTATCCGTCATGTTAATAGCGAGAAAAAAAAACATAAAGCTTTTGAAAATATGATTAAAATTTAATTTCCCGTCCAAAACATCGCATTGAGTTTTAAGTTTCCATAATAGATTGTTCCGGATGTTTATATATTTATAGTGAGAGAAAATAAGAATTCCAGATTAATCAAATACCGTTAATTAAATGTGGGATGATCTGTTTTGAAAATTTAATGTACCATAGCCTTATGGAGAGATTTTCAAACCATACTTTGGTGTTAGGAAGTTGTTTTCCTTAAAAATCGGAACACAATATTGACGATAATTAAATTTTCTAACGTTTTAGCTAGAAAGTTAAATGTAGTATAAGAGAGAAGTGCGATTTTACATAAAAAGAGTTAAAATATTTTTCATTAAAAATCCGGAACAACCAATGTTCGTAAATAAGAAAATTATTTGTTTTATTTATTAAAAGAGGGATTTCAAACATTTATTAGCGTTATTAGATTTTTTTATATAAAATTCGGATCATTTTTGGCGACGATTTGTAAGAAAATTAAGGTCGATTTCTTTTTCGAAACAAAATCCGGAACATTCTTTACCGATTAAACAACTTTTATTATGTTTCTTCAAGAAAATTAACTGTAAAGTCTAAAAAGTGATTTTCAATAATCGTTTCTAGCAAATTAATTTCTTATTTTAAAATGCTGAACAACCTATAGTCGATATTTTAGAAAACAAAAACAAAATTATTTGACATAAATTTGTTTTAAGTTAAAAATTCGGAACAATTGATATTGATAAATAAACTATAGTGACGTAGTGTCAAAGACTATAAAAGTAATATTAGTCAATTATGCGATTTCAAACAATCATTTGACATAATTTATTTTTTATAAAACAATATCCGGAACAACTTTATAGCTAATGAAATATAAATCAGTATAGATATTTTTATTTAGCATTTATATGCTATTTACATTAAAAAACCGGAACAATATATTAAAGATCATGTGTTTATTGCAATTTTTAAGCATGGAAAAAAATCTTATATAAGTTAGAAGAGTAAACAAATATTCGTTGGCATTGATTTGTTTTTCACAAAACATCCGGAACAATCTATTATAGATACTTAAAACTATTGCAATATTTCTGAATGAAAAATTAAAGGTTAAATCAGATTTACAATAACCTTAAGTGTTATTTGTTAATCTAATCGTGACGGACAGACCGACTTACAGACAAAACGCACAAAAATAAGCTTCTTTTTTTCGTATGGGGGCACTAAGCAGAACATATATAAAATCAGCATATTGCCTCCCTTACATTGACGTAATTGTTTTAGAATTGGTGTATTTTTATTTTTAAAAAATCGCTTGCATAATTAATTTTATAAATTAAACGGTTTGCTTATAGAAAACCAAAAGTAGCCGTCGCACCTAAACTTTTCATGCCACATTTAATGGTGAAAAAATATTTTTTAGATAGTTTTCGAGATCTGAGTGTGACAGACGGACATTTTGCACAAACCTAATAGCGTCTTTTTCCCCTTACGGGGGCCGTTAAAAAAGATAGTCTTCTATGTCTTCTTATATAAACACAAAGTCTCTGTTATTATTATTGTTATTATTAATTAATGTCTATAGTACTTTATTTATCTGTTACAACAGAACACCACTGGCCGCCTAGGCTGTTGGACTACACACGCCATACGCCAGTTAAAAGCGGAAATTATTAAGATGTAGCTTTAACACTGGATGATGGATTGATCAATACAGAGGATTTAAAGCAAAAAAATACAGCCTGTAGCAGGCATGTCAAACTCGTTAAGGTGTATGGGTCGCATAAAAACTTATTATGACTTGAAGGGCCGCAGCAAAAAAAAACACTGTTGAAAAAATAGCCTACTAGTTTTATGTAAATTAGAAACAATACAATATAATAAATAATTAATGGTATACCTGTCGCTTAGTTATTATTATTATTTTGTGTATTAGAAATTACTTTGATTACGCATTATTTTCGTTGTCCTGATGCTTGACATCTTTTCTGGGATACAAGTTTGTTAATGTCAGGTTGAAGTTAGTTTGTTAGTGACATTTTCCTCGCTGATGACCAATTTTGATCAGATAATCTCGAACAGTAAGGTGTTTTTGTAGCTTTCTTTATGGAAAAGAACTGCTCATTGAGAAAGTAGCAAACTGGCAAGAATTCTGTTTGCAAATTTCCGAAATTCAACCTATCGTTCAGATAAATAACTGTAAAATTTTGGCACAGCCACTTCTATATACTTCGCTTTCACCTAAGAATCTGACTGCAATTCTATCAGATACAAACAACGAAACTTCTTGTTCGTATGAAACAATATTAAGAAAACGGTAATTGAAAGCACTAATAATGATTCCAAGTGTAGGATATTTTAACCAAATGTTGTAGCCGTATTTAATCTTTTTAGTTCCTGACACGTTGAGAAGTGAACAAGTTTTTCTCTTGATATTTGATTTATCCACAGTCGAAGTAGTAGTGACGATTTTGTCTTTATCTTGAAGTTTCAGATATTTAAGTCTTGCAGGTGACCAGTGAGATCAACTGCAAATACCAAATCCTGAACCCATTCGTTAGTTTGGAAATGTTCAACAGGTTCACCTTTCATGTTCAGAAACAATAAAATTTCCTCACTCAGTGCAAAAATCCCTTCAATACTTTATGACAGGACAGCCAGCGAACTTCTCTGTAGTAGGGAACACAATCAAATTCGTGTCCAATGTCATCCATTTATTTTGTCTGCCAGCATTATGTTCCTAGTTAATGTTATTTATTTGAATGCTTTCAACTTTTCTGGACATATGACTTCGGTAGCTTTAACGACACACACTCCTTAATAAAATCACCATCACTAAATGATTTGTGACAAATGTAAATCTAACTCTAACATATTGGCTTATTTATAATGTGATTATTAACAATTAATCATAATTAAAAAGTTAACAAATCAACACTAAAATTAAAAGATAACTTGAAAGAGAATGCGAAGTTAATAAATAAACAAAATTTTCGAGAAATTATTTGCTTTAAAACATCTGATCATTTAAGAATAGTTAATGAGTTCAATGAAGTGGATTGTTACATTTTTTTAAATTAAATATTTTACCTGAAAAGTAGTGCTGACTGTTAAACGTTTTATAATTTAACATAATTTTGATAATTTTTGAGGTGGCCAAGCGGACCGCATGCAAAGTGGTTGGGTGCCGCATGTGGCCCGCGAACGCTATGTTTGACATGCCTGGCGTATAGGAATAACATTGCTGCCTCTAAGTTTAGATCTAAAACAACTGACATGGACCATTAGATACAGAATAAAGTGATTTGAAATACAAAAGCCATTGATGGTGAATTTTTTTCAACGTTCGTGATTTTTTTATAACGATTATCACGATTGAATTTGGAGAGATGTGCATTGTGTCCGCGGTCATCTGATGTATTTGGAGGTGCCTACAAATGTATCCAACACACCACTAGCAGAAAATAAAGCAACTCAGCGATGAATATTTTCTTGAATCGATATAAATAAGAAATCCGAAGTACAAGTCACTTATACAATGACTTGAAATAAAACTTCTACGCAGTGTTTCTCGAACATTTATTTTTTTGGTGGAAATTGTATACATAATACATAATTTTTAAGAGTTGTAAAAAGTTTCTTTTTTTGGCGAGTTTCCGCTCAACTAATCAATTGGTCTAATTTAGGGGCCGGGCCTCGGCGCTGAGCGTATTTTGGCGTTTTCAGCTTCAGAAATTCTTTCTCCAAGCATTTACACTTTTTTTTCTCGTAATAAAAAGAAAGAATATAAAAAGGCCAACATTAATTAGTTTTCTTTTAGGACGCACTATTCATCCTAGTAAAAAAAAATCTAGTAATAAAGAGGCAGCCTTGGTCAATAGTATTATTCGAGGGACATTATATGTATATATGGCGCACGGACGTCTGTAATGGGAGTGATCTTTTTTAAGATCATCTTTATGGTCACGTCTCTGTCGAGAACCTTTTTTTTTTACAAATAAAAAAAAAAAAAGGCCATTTACAAAAAAAAAAAAAAAAAATTAAAATAATCGTCCTTATAATGAAATGCAATAGTCGGAAGAAATTCCACGAATCTCAGTTAAAAAAAATCCAGAAGAATCACAATAGCGGAAACGTTTTGAAACGTTTTTTTCAAAAAGTTTTAACCCCTATTGTTGCATACGCCTTTCGCGAAAAGGTCTAGTTTGGAAAGGTCTTATTAAAAGATGAAACGGCGTCTTATAATTAATATATTTTAATTTGTAAACATTGATAATATTCAGACATAGACTAATAACTACAATGAAAATTAAAAAATTTTACGCCGATTCCCCCCCCCCCCCCTTTTTGAAGTTGGACAGTCGTTGGCTTGTTGCTCCAAACAGCTAGTAGCTTACAACTTAATGTAGATCAACATTGATAATGACCCACAAATATTCTACTCTTAACTAACAGCCATTTAACATAAAATTGAAAATGTTTTTAACATTGAGTTTTTAATTACTAGATCTACTTACAGCGCGGGGTATTGATTAGTAGATACTTAGAAGAAAAAAATTATTTTGACTGATCTGCTTCTCTAAGCATTATTCAAACAAATATTACAGACAACCCGCAAAAATTCAAGGTCAGAAATATGTAGGCGCCTAAGAGAAAACACATTGGAATCCCTCGCGCGCCGCTCCATTTTTTCTTATTAAAAGTTTCCAAAATAGCTTCTTATGTACGAATATAGTTTTGTTATATATATATATATATATCATGGGCGTAGCCAGGGGGGGGGGGAGTTTGGGGATTCAAACCCTCCCCGAAATGAAATCCCCCCCGCAGGGAGGGGGTGTCGGAGTAAAGTGACTGTTCTTTTGCTTTAATTTTGTTTATTTTAGGTGAAATTTTAATACTAAACCATCACTTTCCCTAGCACAATCAAGGTGGATTTGAGTTTAAATCCCCTACCAGGGGTTTTGAGTTTAAAACCCCCTACTAGATGTTTTGAGTTTGAAACCCCCTACCACTGGGTTTTGCATTTAAATCCCTCTCTTTTATAAAACTAAAAAAAAAAAAAAAGACAATCCCAAAATTCCAAGAGCTTATATTTTGATTTTAAACCCTTTCCAAAAATTTACGATAAACCCCTCTTCAAAATAAAAAAGCAAATTACACACTCAATATTGTATGAGCGTAGCCAAAGGGGTTTTGAGTTTAAACCCCTCTTCAGCTGGGTTTGAAGCTAAAAATACCTATACAATATAAAAAAAAGCAATTTACGGACTATGAGCATAGCCAAAGGGTTTTTTAGTTTAAACCCTCCGCCAGCGGCGTTTGAAGCTAAAAAATAAATCTTCAAAATAAAAAAAAACAAATTCGCAATCAAAATGCTATAAGCGTAACCAAGCCTGTTGGGTGTTTTGAGTTTAAAATTTTCCTTCAGAGGGGTTTGATGTTAAAAATACCTATTCAATATTTAAAAAAAGCAAATTACACACTAAAATTCTTTGAGCGTAGCCAAGTCAATGGGGGGTTTTGAGGTTCAGCCCTCTACTCCAGATAGCTTTTTTAAAAGTTTAAAACCCCTCAAGATAGTTTTGAGTCTATAATACCCATACAGAGCGTTTTAAGATTGAAAGCCTCTCTCTTCAATATCATTTCTAAAGCAAACTACAGTCACCTAATTCTATGACCATTGCTAAATGTGGTTTTGAATAAAAAACAACAACTCCAGAAATATTTTAGTTTAAAACCCCCCAACAGAGAATTTTGACGATAAAACTTCCCTTTTCGATATAACATCTAAAGCAAAATAGTCACCTAATTCCAAGATCGTAGTTAAGAGATGTTGCACATGTCTTCCATGGGTTGGGCTCCATTAATAAAGTGCAATGAATAGTCATCTTCCGAAATTGAAAAGCACTAAATGTGGCTCTACAAAGATGGCTAAGACGGATTTTAGGAGTCAGTTATAGAGATCGGGTCTAAAGTCAGTAAGAATAGTACATTAGGGTTTTGAAATAAAACTTTTTAAATAGCAAAATAATGCACTCTAGGTACCACAGAATATGCATTTAGTTGGCTTTCAATACCAGAAAAACTGCTTGGCAGCGGGGCTACGCCCCGCGCTGCTCAGCGCTCCCCCAGTCCCCTTGCTGGCAAACAGGGTGAGTCTACAATTTTTTCACTAACTCCAGGAAGAACCTATTCCAGGGCACAATAAACGTCTTCCAAAAGAATGAAGGGTCAGAACGTAACAGAGATTAATTATGTACACACATCCATATATATAAATTTTTTGGGGAGTGTAGGGACGTCTGGGGGTAGAAAAAAATCCGCCCCAACCCCCCCCCCCGAAAAAAATCCTGGCTACGCCCATGATATATATATATATATATAGATGGATAGATAGATAGATATATAGATATATAGATATAGATATATAGATATAGATATATAGATATAGATATATAGATATAGATATATAGATATAGATATATAGATATAGATATATAGATATAGATATATAGATATAGATATATAGATATAGATATATAGATATAGATATATAGATATAGATATATAGATATAGATATATAGATATAGATATATAGATATAGATATATAGATATAGATATATAGATATAGATATATAGATATAGATATATAGATATAGATATATAGATATAGATATATAGATATAGATATATAGATATAGATATATAGATATAGATATATAGATATAGATATATAGATATAGATATATAGATATATAGATATAGATATTTAGATATAGATATATAGATATAGATATATAGATATAGATATATAGATATAGATATATAGATATAGATATATAGATATAGATATATAGATATATAGATATAGATATATAGATATAGATATATAGATATAGATATATAGATATAGATATATAGATATAGATATATAGATATAGATATATAGATATAGATATATAGATATAGATATATAGATATAGATATATAGATATAGATATATAGATATAGATATATAGATATAGATATATAGATATAGATATATAGATATAGATATATAGATATATAGATATAGATATATAGATATAGATATATAGATATAGATATAGATATATAGATATATAGATATAGATATATAGATATAGATATATAGATATAGATATATAGATATAGATATATAGATATAGATATATAGATATAGATATATAGATATAGATATATGGATATAGATATATAGATATAGATATATAGATATAGATATATAGATATAGATATATAGATATAGATATAGATATATAGATATAGATATATAGATATATAGATATAGATATATAGATATAGATATATAGATATAGATATATAGATATAGATATATATATATAGATATATAGATATAGATATATATTGAAGGATAATAATAATTAGAATTTATGTAAACTATTAAAATATTTGAGTGATTTTTTTAATGCAGACATAGCACAATAGGTAGCGGCGACCCTCACTATGATAGATAGCAACTTGAATTTTGGAACAGTTACAATTCATTAAATGCTTTCTTAATTCATGACTTAATTTATTATGTTGTTTGCGAACTAACATTGTAATGAAATAAAACAATGTGAAGAATTAGAACATGGGGTTTAATCACACTAGTAACATTGCTGCCTCCAAAACAAGATAAGAAACAATGTCTAGATCTAAACTTGATATAGTTTAGTCTAGGGGTGGGCAAATTACGAACGAGGGGCACATGCGGCCCCCGGAGTGTATTGTGCGGCCTGCGGACACCTACAAAAATAAGGTGTGGCCACGTATTAAACATACAAAAAATGCAAACATTTTAAAACTAAATAATTTTAAATCTTATACTATAAAGTAGAAAATAAGGCGTAACTATGTATTTATTAGGTATAGAAATCAAAACCGTTTGACCAATCTTGAAAAAACTTGGCATAAATGTTCCTTGGGTACTAACTAGGACCATAGTGTATGTATTGTAGCCCTAAAACAAACTTAAGACCCTAAAAAAAACAGTAGACCAACTCAATGAAAGTATTATTACGAATCTCACTATCCAGGCTCGCTGCAAATTGCACCAAACGACACCACCAACTTAAAGAACTTGACAACTCTGGGCTTCAAAGTAACGTAATAGTTTAATGTCAATAAATAACAGCCATTACTGTACAATTGGCAGCACGTAACACAAGACTGTACAAATATCTCTCCGCCGTATCAACTCTTGCATTGGTCTCTCTGTCTCGTCTCGGACTTGTACTGAGCCGTTGTAACGAACTGTAGATCGGGAAGTTGTTACTGACTCGTCTCTGATACCTTCGCTCTTTATATAGGGTCCCTGCTGGCCTTTTAGAACTGGGAAGAACGTCCCTCGACTATTCTGGGTGGTCAGATGACTACATCCCTCGTGACGCTCCTGAGTTCTGTTCACGACGCCGATCCTACTCAAACCTTCATGTTGACACTCGTCTCGGCTGACCGTCGTAACTCGTCACGGTTGACCGCTCGTCTAACGCTGGCCTGGGGCGATTTGCACACACCACTACCCCCATCTCTGCCACCACCAGGTTTATAACAGTATTATAATTTCATCGATCTAGGCTATGTTTACCATGTATAAATCGAAAGGATCTAGATCTAGATCTAATTTTTAAAACTATACTTTGCACATATAGTTTTTTACTTTGACACATTAAAATACAAAATATAGTCTTTTGATTGCAACCTTTAATAAAATTAACCTTCAAATTTGTGTTTCAAAAGCATTTTTACATAAATTCGTTCCTTATATATGCAAATTTAGACGTCCTTGCGTACTAAAATTTCATTAGACAATACCCGAAATGTTACACATCTCTGTATTCCTAGGTCTAAAACTCTAATTCAACTCTAAGATGATAGAACCTCTCTTCGCAAAGATAGTTTTATACTTAATCACAAGAACATACTAATTATAGTCCATTCATTTCAAATCTTAATCAAATTAACATGCAAATTTGTTTTTCTAAAGCATTTTTCATACATTCGTTCGCTATAGCTACGAAGCCGTGCTGACAATCATTTTAATAGTTCCATTCATGAGTCGCGTAAATCTAATAAATAAAGGTCACGCATGCGTAGAGCGAAGCATTCACACACGCGCAGAGACAAACTCTATACAAGCCAATATTTAACTCTAGATTAGTCTCAAGATCTAGATCTAATTCAGAGATGATAGATCTACTTTATACTTGAACACATGAACCTACAAAATTAAGTCTATTCATTTCAAATTTTAATCAAATATATGTAGGCCTACAAGCAAATGCTTTATTTGAAAAATGGATTTAAGTCAATTAACTATTTTGATAGCTCCATTCATACTATTTTTACATACACGCATTCCGCATTCGCTTAATTCGTCATCGGCCTCCTTCAGTCGTAGAACGACTTTGTTTCATCTCGCACACTTCCTCTTGTGGCTGTTGAGCCCTATTTAGGAGAGACACTCCCGTCCACAAATATCGCAGGTTAAGGTGGCTTTTGCTTCAGTGGTAGAGGAGCTGGCCATTTTTCGCATTGTCCGTTTTTCTTCCAGGGCTGAGGCCCATGTTCTTTCACTTTGTATAGCTTTATTGATCACTGTCTCTCTCCTTCTGGTGCGGTCTAGAGCTATGTCTTGATGTTCACTGATTTGAGGTCCCGTTTATTACATTTATGTAACGGAGGTGGGGGCGACCGGTTTTTCTTGAGCCAGTCGCGAGTTGTCCATAGAAGATGACTTTCGGGAAGCCTTTTCCATCAGGCGAACATGTCCAAGCCAGCGCAAGCGGTGTTGTCTTAGGGCTGTAAAGATGCTGGGGGGAATACCTGTTCGTGCAAGGATCTCAGTATTGCGCACTTTTTCTTTCCATGTGATTTTAAAGATCCTACGGAGACATCGCTAATGGAATGAGTTAAGTTTTCCCTCTTGCTTTGCGTAGGTGGTCCATGATTCACTACCATACAGTAGTGTACTCATAACGCATGCCTTGTAGACTTCCATTTTGGTCACTGTATTGAGCTTCTGGTTTTTCCAAACTCTTGACCTGAGTCTAGCGATGGTCGAGGCAACCTTCCCTATGCGTTTTTTTTATCTCCTCTTCTAGAGACAGGTCATCTTGAATTGTGGATCCCAGATAGCAGAATTAATTTACGGCATCCAGCTTGTTATCGTCTATGAGGATAGAGGGTGGTGTTGTAGCAGATGGTCCCGTAACTTTTGTATTCTTTGTGCTAATAGTTAAGCCATACTCCTTACAGGCCTGAGAGAAGCGGGACATTAGTAACTGAAGTTCCTCTTGTGAGTGTGCCATCATCGCTGCGTCGTCTGCGAAGAGCATATCTCTTATGAGGGTTTTTTTGGTTTTAGTTTTGCCCCTCAGTCTAGCAAAATTTAGAAGTTTGCCGTTGAATCTTGAATGAAGATATATGCCTTCGGTATATTTGTCAAACGCATGGTGGATTAGCATTGAGAAGAGTATTCCAAAGAGGGATGGGGCCAGGACACATCATTGTTTGACTGCGCTGTTTATATTGAAATTTTCGGAGCAGGCGCCGTTGAACTGTACTGTACCCATCATATTTTGCTGGAAAGAGACAACAATGTTTAGTAGCTTGGGAGGACAGCCTATTAACTGTAAGATTTTAAAGAGGCCTTCTCTGCTGACTAGATCAAAGGCCTTTGTCAGGTCGATGAATGCGATGTACAAAGACATTCTTTGCTCTCTGCACTTTTCGCTTTACTTATAAAATCATTATTTCGTTTAATAGCTTACAAAGCATTCTCAGTGATTATATCGAAAGTGATACGCAAATTAAGACCCGCTGGTAACATATGGCTAGTATCTATATAAATTATTGAAACTTTCGATTTTTGTCACTTTTGACGAAGGCTAAAGAAATATTGTCTTCACACGTCATTCTAAAATTCTAAAACGTTTAAAGTAAATGAAGATTTTTCTTATCGGTAATATTCCCAAACATTCAGTCAAAGACACAATTTCAGATCATTATTTATTCAATGGCTTGGAAGAAGATGGCAAGTGTAGCAATTGACGGAGTCCATGCTTTGACTGAGAAAAACAGTTTGTTTTTTTTAATTTGTGCTTGAATGAAATAAATAAATTTCTAAATGAAAAAGACATTTATCACACCGAATTAGAGAACGACAAATAGTTGTAAACATTTTACTTTTATGGTTGATATAACAAAGAAAATAAATGAGTTGAATCTTAAACTACAAGGAAAGGGAAACTCATCCTATGTTTTGGTAGAAGAATTGGTTTGTTTTGAAGAAAAATTAATTTATTTTGCAGAAGATATTCAGAGTGGTCACATACTTTATTTTGAATATCCAAAGCAGTGTCACAATAAAAACCAGTGCAACTTTGGACACAAATTACTTCATCACATTTATAATAAATCAAAGATGAATTTCTTGACAGATTTGAGCAGTTCAAAACAAACAAAACTATTCTAGCATTCCTAGTACACCATCTCAGCACAAATAGTAATGAAATCCACATTGATCCGTTTGGAATTGATACATGATTTCTAGAAATGCAATTAATCGATCTAAAAAGTAAAGCTTTGGGGTGGAAAATGTACAGAGTTGAAAAGCAAGTTGGAAGTCTTGAAGGTCCAGAAATGTATGAAGGTAACGCAACAAAAGTGGACAGCTTTAAAAGGAATGCCGCGAGTTGATTAGACGCATGGAATGATCTTCCAGATTGCTACATTGAGGTGAAGAGATTGGCATTTGGAGTACTGACTATCTTTGGATCGACATATTCGTGCGAACAAGCATTCTCTTCCATGAATATAATTAAAAGTAAAGCAAGAAGCCAACCAATAGTTGAAAATTTAGAGTCGTGTTTGAAACTAAAAACAAGTTACTTTACAAGCCTAATGTATCCAAACTTTCTAAAACCATGCAAAAGTATATAGCGTACAAAATTGGTTGCTTAATTGTTTGTTATTAAAGTAAAAGTTAGTGTTCTAAGTAAATGTTAAACTTTTTTAGTTGTTAACAAAATAGAAAAAAAAAATTATCAACTAATAATAATCTAATTTGTTGTGAAAAACACTACTTATATATGAATTAGTTTTTTTTTTATTTTAAAAAATTCATTGGGTGAGAACTATTTATAATTGGCAAGAAAAAACTTCGTGGCTCTTTAAAAACTAGTAAATTGTTTTGGCTCTTCCTATTCAAAAGGATGCGACGCAAAGACACAATTTCAGATCATTATTTATTCAATGGCTTGGAAGAAGATGGCAAGTGTAATAATTGATAGAGTCCATGCTTTGACTGAGAAAAACAGTTTGTTTTAAATTACGAACAATATCCCAACCATTAACTTTTAATAGGAATGTTTGCACAAAGCTGCATAGAATCTCTGTAGGACGTGGCAATGAGCAATTGGTCTTCACTGCTCACAGGTTGCGACGTCGCAGGTCAGTGTTGAGGTCTTTTATAACGAATGGTCTAGATTCAAGTCGCTTATTTGGACACGTTGAAATCAATTATGCAAGCAGTTTTTTCATATAAATACACTATTTTTTACAACTATTCACTATTAATAGCAACAAACAAGGAAGCTTTTTTTTAGTAAGGGAGATAACTATTTACCATATTTTTAGCACAATTTTGCAAATGGTTTTAGAGTTTTTGTCAAAAAAAATCTTTTTTTCTTTTTACAATTATATTGTTCAGTCATAACTACTACATTTACAAAAAAAATTACTATATTTTTAAAGACAAAAAAATCTATTTAGTATGTAAATAAGTGGAACATAATTTAAAACACCAATTAATAAGTTTCATATTATCATGTAAACGGAGGTACAGTATTCCACTCCCTAATCAATCCACACACGTTACTAGTAACGGAAATGTATTTTTTATTCCTTGAGGCTTTGAATAAGGGATTGACCGATTACAAAACAATTAGATAATCATTAAAAG
Organism: Biomphalaria pfeifferi; assembly: GCA_030265305.1. Taxonomy (NCBI): domain Eukaryota; kingdom Metazoa; phylum Mollusca; class Gastropoda; family Planorbidae; genus Biomphalaria; species Biomphalaria pfeifferi. Next base: position 3,113,317 of record JASAOG010000064.1, read on the forward strand.
ACATCAGATAGGTCATATTCGTATGATCCCTCGGTCTGCTAAAACGGTCGGGGCACCACACAAGATCTGTCAACCTTCTTTCTCCATTCTTCTCTGTCATTTGCCTTTGATAGAATTTCATTCTGATATTCTTTCTCAAAATATTTGAAACCTGTTTTTTTTACCTGCCTGGGTGGACCGCTTTGGGGGCAGATTTTGAGTTTATGTTTCCACACAAACTTTCTTTGTAATCTTGTTCATTCACCAATTCGTAGATTGTTGACTCTGACTCAGGTACGTCATAGTCAGATAACATTGTTTGAACACTCTACTCTACTGTTTCGTCATCACATTAGACAAAAAAGTCGGAGCAGTCAACGAATTCCCATACGCTGCCCATTCTTTTGTTTTATCTATAAACATTAAAAAAACAACGATTTCATGTTCCAGAATTCACCCAATAAAACTTACACAGCCCCAAAGATCCCCGTAAATGGATAGTCCATTAACGTGGTAGACCACTTCACATATCTAGGAACCATGATATCGAATGACGCATCGTTTTCAACGGAAGTTGATAACCGTCTGGCCAGCGCCAGTAGTGTTTTTTGACGCCTCCAGGAGTGAATTAGCGAAATAAATAGCTCCACCTGCCAACAAAAGTCAGTGTCTACCAAGCAGTGGTTCTCCCAACCCTTCTATATGGATCTGAGCCAAGGGTACTATACAGAAAGAAATCAAAACTTCTTAAACGCTTTCACCAAAGATTTTTCTGCTCCATCATGGACATACGGTGGCAAGATCGCACTACAAACAGCGATGTTCTAGCGAACGCTGGTATAGACAGCATAGAGGACTTCTTACGCCAGAGAAAGTTTGCAAAAGGCAGCCTTTTTTGGTGAGCTGAAAGGTGGTAGACGTAACATAGATGTCCCACAGAAACGCTTTAAAGATCAGCTTAGGCACAAACTTGCTATAACTGATATACCTAGACGGCGAAAAGAGAATATAAATCGGCCACAGTCATATAATGATTGTTTGCGTTGGATGTTGCAAACTATGTGGGTCGCAGCTGATGCTGCGTAGCCACGTAAAATACAGCACTACTCCTTAATCATTGGACTCGAAGACCAGGCTTGTATAAAGGCATCAAGGAAATCTACTTTCAGATACCTCCTTCCTACGCCATAAAGATTGGACCATAGCGCTTTGTTAATACTATAAGCATGAAAGTTGCATTATAAAAAATGCATTATATGATTACAATGCAATTCATAAATATTCATCGCTTTTTATTTTGTATTTTAATAATGCACAGACTCTTACAAACACTTTGTAGATTAATTTATTTTAGAACTATGGAAGAAAAAAAAATGAAATAAAATGTGCAGAACTATGTTTGGTTCTTGTGTTTTGTGAGTTTTAGTCATTGTTACACTTTAATTGCCGAGAGCCGAGTAGGTGACTTTTGCTTTGTTGACAAGTGTAATAGAGCATACAATAAAGATGGTGCTCAAATGTTTAATTAGGCCTATTGATTCATTAAAAGTTGTTCTTGTTTGCAAAGAAATGTTTTAGTGTATTGCTGTAAGCCTAGTGACGTAAGCGGGTGTTTTTTTCCTTTGACATCATGAACAATTTTCACTCATAAAACATTCTAGCCAAAATTAATTTTTCGAAAATGAAACATTTTCAAACCGATATAAAGGTCGACCTCGAGGTTTCCCTTTGTGGCAACTGAGTTTTGAATTGTTTTCTCATTGATATACATAGATCTTGAAATAAAAAAAAACAACACGTTAGAGCAGTTTTTGAAATTATATATATATATATATATATATGTTTATATTAATATATATAAAGTGTGTTTTTGCAAATTTTATTAATTACTAGCTTTACCCGGCTTTGCTTTGGTTTTTCATTCTACAAATAGCATGCATTTATCAAGATCCGATTGTTTAATGAAAACGTTGGCTTGTGTATTTAGAAGTGCACGATATCAAGATGTCAAATATTTTTTTATTATTAAAGTGAACACGTAAATGTAACTGTTAATATAATATTGTTAGTTTAATTTAATGTAGATATAGATCTAAAATCTAAAAAAAAACTTAAATGCCATAGTAGTCTTGTCATAGAAATGAAAGTAGGATTTAGATCTATTTTTAAAATGTGTATTCTTTATTAAAAGTATAGTCAAATGTATATTTAAGAGTTAAATATTGAACTCTCAATGATCTAAATATAACGCAAAATAGAGTTTATTCAATTTATTAGTCAAAAGCCAACATCTGTTTTTAATTTTATTTAGAGCCGAAAGTTTATAACCTCAATACGCGTTGCCTTGGTGAATACTGCAGGCGTGTAGGTGACAAAAAGCAATGAAATATATTTTATAATCAAATCGAAAGCGTGAATGTAATTGTTTATATAACATTGTTAGTTTAATTTTATGTAGCTCTAGATTTAGAATCTAAATAATTTGAATACCACAGTAGTCTAGTCAATAATTAAAAACTTTGAGCCTATTATAGTAAAAGACTATAAACACTGTGATCTGAGCTTGTGTCGACATAGGTGTAATGTGTTGAACTAGATACATTAGCTGTGTTTCATTCATCATTTTGTAGCTAAGTTGCTAAGAGGTCTAAATGCGCATAAGTAAATCTTAAAGTAAAAATTAAATTGAAAAAAAAGACTTAAAATTAAACCGAATCGGTAACTGTAGGCTTAAATGTTTTAAAAAACACATTGGAAAGTAAATTGTATTATGTAAGTAGTTTAGTAGTTTAATAAAATGCCTTTGTGACGATACGAAACTTGCATACAAAAATTCATTTGAGTTCCTCCCAGCCAATCGTGGGAAACTTTTAACTAGCCTCTCTAGGACTAACTTTTAATTTTTGACCGCTGTGCAGGTGACCAGCACACAATGGTCGCGGCACCAGCGCTACACGCAGCAACCTAATAACTTTTCACAACTATCTATTAGAGAGAGACCACAGCATTCTAAGTTAGGCCCGCTAGAATTCATTCAGTCTCCTCTGTAAGGAAGTTTATTAGTAAGGTTTCATTAGGGACCAACGGGTGAGTGTAAATATTTTATTATACTTATTTTATCTTATAGGAATGTGTGAGTACACATTAGTACACAACCACGTTCCCCGTCATTACATTATGACTTTATTGTGCATGTACATTGTACTATTTTATGTCGATGTTATATCTTCATATAGTATTATTAATGCCGCTAGGGTTGTCTACCTTTGAAACCATAGTTATTATATTTGATTATATTTTAGTGATTGATGTAGACAATAACCTTCGTGAATCTAAGTACTGTCTAAGAACTTAGATCACAGTGCTCTAAACTTACAGAGCCCATATGAAATTAATCATTTCACATTTCTATTATGTCCCTCATACATATTATTATGTCTCACACGCTTGTGAACTTATAGTTCCTTGGATGAGTTTAATTTTGATTAATTATATCAAACCCTTATCATTGTATCTCAATCCCTAGAATTTTATTTTCATCTTATCCTTTAGTATATAATATGCTCATTCTCCATTTTACTATAACTGATTACTTATCGACGTAATCTCATTCAATGGATGAATCTTGACTAATATCATCCTACATTGTATGATAACCCATTTTCTGTGGTTATCTTACTTGTATTTTGTTTGCTATTGAGTTATACGCATGCTTTAAGATTTTATAACTAATTGTCTTTAATGCCCTATTGGGATTAATACCAATGCCTGCATCTGAATGATTGCAAGGCATTTGGGAATCCCTGCTCAATGCCTTTAGGAGGTTCCTAATTGTCTGTCTCTTATCCCAGGGCCTGGTTGCTACACCCGATTGCTACACCCGATTGCTATAACTACCAGATCTCCACCCAAAGCTGTAACCGGAGCAGACCACACCAGATACCCCCACCACCAATTATATACCTGTTAGCAAGAAGGCATTGCCTACTGTCCTTGGCCTTAACATATTGCCCAGTGTTCACAGTGCCTTATACTGCCCAGTATTATCTGCCCAGTACCCGGCCCAAACTGTCCACTGCCCAATAGCTATTGCCTAAAGCTGACTGATTAGAGCACCGTTCGCTGCAGAAGATAAACTGGTGTTGAGTTAGCACGGCTCTCTACGAGCTAGAGACCACAGCTGAGAGATCAACCCACTACAACTTAGTCTGCAGCACCAACCCTCTCTACTGATAAACAGGCAGCGGCCTCACGCTAGAGCCAGCTTGCCTACAGCATAGAGAATATCCCGAGCCGACGTCATAAGTCAGAGCCGGATGACTCATCCTTCTGAGTGCCAGTCCTACGACCGCCAGAAGACGACCCACGGGCTAGAAGCTAAGAAAAATAAGTAGCCAGACATAGGAACACTCTTCTCTTCCAATCACTTAATAAATAGCAATCCATGATGAGCAGTTATGTTAGATATTAGCACCTTCATATAATTTGTCGATTATAATTTTATTTGATCATTTATCTTTTGTAAACTTTCATTTATTAAATTATATTTATTTATAAACATATAATATTGGTCTGTTCTTACTGTTAGTTGCGCTGTGTCTGTACAAAATCTATATGTGAGCGAGATAAATTAATAAAATTTCCCCCTAGACTTAAATAAACAAGCCAAATAATAACTAATTAACATCTCGTCATAGTCTTAATGCGCGATATTATGACCTCTGGCGTTCATTTCATTCGTATCACTACGCGATATAATGGTGCTGCAAGTTACGGAAAAGTATGTCAAGACGTTTAAAGCTATTTACATTTAGAGAGAACGATTTTATGTAAAAAATGTTTTGTAAACTTAAATTTGAAGGTTAATGTTCATCAAATAATGAAATGAATAGACACGTATTTTTATGTTCATGTGTAAAATAACAAAATTATGTTTTCTTGAATGAGAGCTAATTTATTTAGGTCTAGAGATTTTCATCTCTGCGCATGCGTGACTTCTCCGTCTTGTTTCATCATTTAGACTCTCATGTAAACATGGCCTAGATTTATAAGAAACAATACTTTTATAGAGTTGGGCAACTTTTTTTTTGAGGGTCATAAGTTTGTTTTAGGGCTACAATACATACACTACGGTCTAAGTTAGTACCCAAGGAACATTTCTGCTAAGTTTTATCAAGATCGGTGAAACGGTTTTGATTTCTATGCTGGGACATACATACATACATACGCCTTACTTTATGCTTTATATATTAGACTAGACATATATTACCCATTGAGGTTTTTTTTGCGCATCACTGTCGATATAGTCATTGAGAGTGTTTTGTAAAAAATTAAACGAAATAATTATGCTATAAGAAAGCGAATGCGTGAATTTAAAAAATAGTATGAATGGAGCTATCAAAGTAGTTAATCGACCTAGATCTAAATCCATTTTGTAATAAAATCATTTGCTTGTAGGCCTATTAAAATATTAAATGAATAGACTTTATTTTGTATGTCCATGTGTTAAAGTATAAAGCAGATCTATCATCTTGAGTTAGAGATAGCCTAGATCTAGACTAATTTAGAGTTAAATATTGGCTTGGATAGATTCATCTGTCTTGCTAAGCATGGCACCCAACGATTCATCTGTCTTTCTCAGCATGGTACACATCGCTTCTTTAAACTCGTTTATGAGCTCTACGAGATCTGGTTTGAGCTCAAACAAGTACGTGTTCGGATCTTCCTCTTCATCCACCAGAGCTTGCTGAGACGTTCTTAAAGAGTTTCTTTGTTCTTTTCGTAGCACTTTAGTCATCACCATTTCAGCTCTTGTTTCAGTTCTTTGACATTCAGTTCATCTAGCAGTTTTACAGAAGCCATAGAAAATCCCACTTCAAGACACCAGTGTTACGTTCTCTCCTAATCAGGCCTTCTGTAAAGAAGGCTAAACACAACACAGCACATCTAACACATCAAGAACTTAACGTCAAGACTCCAAATAATCTGGTGCTTTAATAATGGTCAATTAGAACAGCCAATAGGACACAATTGGCAATACATCAACACTAAAAATGCAATACTGAACATCATCGTACTAAACTAATAAACTCTACTGTCTCTATCTCTTCCTGGACTCGTACATTGACTTAAGGACTCCACCAGGACCGACTTCATGGCAGACTAACAGTCCCTGTCTTGAACTGCACTGCCTTACACACTCTGTGTCTCTGGTCCACGCAGGCTTATGATGAACATAACAGAAGGTGGGCACTTCTAGAAACCAGACTGAGAAGGATGTTAACATAAGAAGTGAGAACGATTTCCGCCCAAGTCAAGAGCCAATATATACATATGTGTGTAATAAACCTGTGATGACACAGATGGGGTTAGTGGTGTGTGTAAACAGCCGACGCAAATCGTCCCAATCCAGCTCTAGACGAGCGGTCAACCGTGACGAGTTGCGACGGTCAGCCAAGACAGCTCGGGAAGGAAATGTGTTGTGAACAGAGTTCAGAAGCGTCACAAGGGATGTGACCATCCAGGTTCTAGAAGGCCATTAGGGATCCTTATATAAAGAGCGGAGGTGTCACAGTCAAGACGGTTCATTACAGCCCGGTTCAATACAGTCCGGTTGACTACAGCACAGTTCAGTGTGGTTCTGTACGACGCATAACTACGGTTCAGTGTGAAGTAGTGTCAAGTACAGTCAAGACGAAACGGCGTCTTGATCTTGGTCCGCGATCGAGTCCGACACAACGAGCCCAGTGTGTGAAGTCAGTCCTGAACAGTTGAACCCAGTGCAAGCTTGGAACGAGACGGAGAGGCCAGTGCAAGAGTTGATACGTCGGTACGGTTGTTTATGAAGAAATATTTGTACAGCTTGTGTTATGTGTCACCAATTGTACAGTATTGGCTGTGATATGTAGAGGACATTAAACCATTACGTTATTTTGGAGCCCTGAGTTGTCAAGTTCTTTAAGTTGGTGGTGTCGAGTGGTGCAGTTTGCTGAGAGCCTAGATAGTGAGATTCGCTACAATATATATATATATATATATATATATATATATATATATATATATATATATACTGCATACATACATACAGGAATTGCTCGCTCAAGAGTATGGGATTGTGTCAAGAAAATTGAAACTCACAGAAGCACAAGGATATAAGCTAATCCATATTTCGGAACATACGTTAGTATCGGCCTTCATTGTTAAGTATTCATAGGTCTTTTATAAAAGGTAAAGTGTAAAACGTTTACGGTACTTAATGACATTTCAAGTGGCCCGTTCGGCAGCCCCACCGGCCTATTTAGGCACCAATGCACCGGGCATTTGCTATGTTGCTCATATAGCCACTCCGCCCCTGGATGTAGTGTGGGCAGTTTTAGTGATGGGTGTAAGAGTGTTAATGGCAAATTAAATATATATACTAAATAGTTCACACGTAACGTAGCACTTATCTAGTTACCATATACTAAATAGTTCACACATAACGCAGCACGTAGCTAGTTGCCATATACTAAATAGTTCAAACGTAACGTAGCTAGTTATTATATACTAAATAGTTCAAACGTAACGTAGCACGTAGCTAATTATCATATACTGAATAGTTCAAACGTAACGTAGCACGTAGCTAGTTATTATATACTAAATAGTTCAAACGTAACGTAGCACGTAGCTAGTTACCATATACTGAATAGTTCAAACGTAACGTAGCACGTGGCTAGTTATAATATATATTGTAAGTACTTTTTTTTTATATACACCAACATGTACCTTGAAACAGTTATAACATATTTGCTTGAGATCTAGATACTTAATTCTTTAATTCTATTTAACTACGTTCAATTGCTCAAAACAATACATTCGAACTAATTCGAAGGCCTACGTTTTGTAATGTTTGTAAACATTATACACCATATTTCAACGTTGAACTAAAACTCAGTAGAATGTAATGTCAATGTTCAAATGACATTCAGTCAAGTATTTGGGATGGTATAGGTGAAGATATTAGATTTGGTCTTTACAAGTGAAATATTATTAATCATAGTCATTCCCCTTGAATAGCTTTCTCTTGAAGTATTTCCGTTACAGAAAATTGATTTTCTTTGAAGGCGAAAACTACCACCGGAAGTTAGCAGAGGGAGCGGAATAGAACCGGACAAAATATTAACGTGCGCTTTAATACTTTTAGTCCTGATGAATAACTTGACCTTAAGTCGAATGTTGCGGAGTTCGAAAGTCCTGTTTCCTAAACCGGGTTCGTGGAACAGTAGTGTTCCATAAGGCCTGAATGTTTCGCAAAAAAAAAAAAAATGGAGTAATTAGGCCTTAACCATATAAATACATTTCCTATATTCATATGCCCACCGCCGCCGTTCAAGATAGTGCAGAAGGTGCGCACTTCTAGAAACCAGACTAGCAGGGATTTAAACATTAAGAGAAGAACGGTCACGGTCTCTCTCCATCTGGTGCGGTCTAGAGCTATGTCTTCCCAATGGTCAGTATTGATGTTCACTGATTTGAGGACCCGTTTTATTACATCTATGTAGCGGAGGTGAGGCGACCAGTTTTTCTTGAGCTAGTCGCGAGTTATCCGTAGAGGATGACTTTCGGGATGCGATTGTCCTCCATCCGGCGAACATGTCCAAGCCAGCGTAAGGGCTGTAAAGATGCTGGGGGGAATACCTGTTCGTGCAAGGATCTCAGTATTGCACGCTTTTTCTTTCCATGCGATTTTCGAGATCCTACAGAGACATCGCAACTGGAATGAGTTAAGTTTTCCTTCTTGCTTTGCGTAGGTGGTCCATGATTCACTACCATACAGTAGTGTACTCATAACGGATCCCTTGTAACTTCCATTTTGGTCACTGTAGTGAGCTTCTGGTTTTCCCAAACTCTTGACCTGAGTCTAGCGAAGGTCGAGGCAACCTTCCCTATGCGTTTTTTTTATCTCCTCTTCTAGAGACAGGTCATCTTGAATTGTGGATCCCAGATAGCAGAATTAATTTACGGCATCCAGCTTGTTATCATCTATGAGGATGGAGGGTGGTGTTGTAGCAGGTGGTCCCGTAACATTTGTTTTCTCTGTACTAATAGTTAAGCCATACTCCTTACAGGCCTGAGAGAAGCGGGACATTAGTAACTGAGGTTCCTCTTGTGAGTGTGCCACCACCGCTGCGTCGTCTGCGAAGAGCATATCTCTTATGAGGGTTGTTTTGGTTTCAGTTTTGCTTGACAGTTTTGTTTGACTCCGCTGTTTATATTGAAATTTTCGGAGCAGGCGCCGTTGAACTGTACTGTACCCAACATATTTTGGTGGAAAGAGACAACAATGTTTAGTAGCTTGGGTGGACAGCCTATTAACTGTAAGATTTTAAAGAGACCTTCTCTGCTGACTATGAATGCGATGTACAAAGACATTCTTTGCTCTCTGCACTTTTCGCTTTACTTATAAAATCATTATTTCGTTTAATAGCTTACAAAGCATTCTCAGTGATTATATCGAAAGTGATACGCAAATTAAGACCCGCTGGTAACATATGGCTAGTATCTATATAAATTATTGAAACTTTCGATTTTTGTCACTTTTGACGAAGGCTAAAGAAATATTGTCTTCACACGTCATTCTAAAATTCTAAAACGTTTAAAGTAAATGAAGATTTTTCTTATCGGTAATATTCCCAAACATTCAGTCAAAGACACAATTTCAGATCATTATTTATTCAATGGCTTGGAAGAAGATGGCAAGTGTAGCAATTGACGGAGTCCATGCTTTGACTGAGAAAAACAGTTTGTTTTTTTTAATTTGTGCTTGAATGAAATAAATAAATTTCTAAATGAAAAAGACATTTATCACACCGAATTAGAGAACGACAAATAGTTGTAAACATTTTACTTTTATGGTTGATATAACAAAGAAAATAAATGAGTTGAATCTTAAACTACAAGGAAAGGGAAACTCATCCTATGTTTTGGTAGAAGAATTGGTTTGTTTTGAAGAAAAATTAATTTATTTTGCAGAAGATATTCAGAGTGGTCACATACTTTATTTTGAATATCCAAAGCAGTGTCACAATAAAAACCAGTGCAACTTTGGACACAAATTACTTCATCACATTTATAATAAATCAAAGATGAATTTCTTGACAGATTTGAGCAGTTCAAAACAAACAAAACTATTCTAGCATTCCTAGTACACCATCTCAGCACAAATAGTAATGAAATCCACATTGATCCGTTTGGAATTGATACATGATTTCTAGAAATGCAATTAATCGATCTAAAAAGTAAAGCTTTGGGGTGGAAAATGTACAGAGTTGAAAAGCAAGTTGGAAGTCTTGAAGGTCCAGAAATGTATGAAGGTAACGCAACAAAAGTGGACAGCTTTAAAAGGAATGCCGCGAGTTGATTAGACGCATGGAATGATCTTCCAGATTGCTACATTGAGGTGAAGAGATTGGCATTTGGAGTACTGACTATCTTTGGATCGACATATTCGTGCGAACAAGCATTCTCTTCCATGAATATAATTAAAAGTAAAGCAAGAAGCCAACCAATAGTTGAAAATTTAGAGTCGTGTTTGAAACTAAAAACAAGTTACTTTACAAGCCTAATGTATCCAAACTTTCTAAAACCATGCAAAAGTATATAGCGTACAAAATTGGTTGCTTAATTGTTTGTTATTAAAGTAAAAGTTAGTGTTCTAAGTAAATGTTAAACTTTTTTAGTTGTTAACAAAATAGAAAAAAAAAATTATCAACTAATAATAATCTAATTTGTTGTGAAAAACACTACTTATATATGAATTAGTTTTTTTTTTATTTTAAAAAATTCATTGGGTGAGAACTATTTATAATTGGCAAGAAAAAACTTCGTGGCTCTTTAAAAACTAGTAAATTGTTTTGGCTCTTCCTATTCAAAAGGATGCGACCTTGATCTAAAAGGACCATGTGCTCCTTTTGATGAATGATCTCAATGGCTTCTTTGGGGTCTTCCTATAACTTGTCTTTATCCTCCTGGAGCGAACATAGTATTGGGGTATAGGCACTAATTAGAGTGACTTTTCCAGATGTTGTCATCATACTTATGCTGAGTAGCCTTTCCGAGCAACCAACTGGTGGGACTATCGTGGGAAGTAGACTGTTCTTCAGCAAATCCTACACCATGCATTCGCATCTCATCCTGTGCTTTTTCTAAAGAAAGTGTAATCAGCCTCGCGAGCATGCCGTCTTCGGCCAGTCAGGTTTCTTGTAGAGCAGCAATGTCCATGCGTAGTCTTTTCAGCTCGTTGTTTATGACTGCCGTCTTCCTTGCATCACTTTCGGAAAAGAAAAAGGTAGCCTTTGCATCAGAACTTTGAATGATCTAAAATATCATGATGTCCGATTTTCATTTTCTCTTCTAGTTTCTGAGATCTAAACGGGACGGACGGACAGAAATTTCACACAAAATTAATAGCTTCTATTCCTCTTTCGGGGGCCGCAAAAAAAAACGACTTTAGTCTTTCATGTCTCTTTCGGCTAATTTCATCATCAAATCAATCGCTTAACCTCTTCTCGCCATCGACTAAAGGAAACTTACACTCCATAACACCCTTTTGTCAGGACTTTGCGACCCGAAGTTGCAGAAAAGTTACAGCAAAAATAAAGTATCAATGATCCAAAACAGAATAATAGTAATAATACTGCAATAGCGAATACTTCCAACATTTGTAAGAAATAAATCACTTTAAAGAAATTTAGATCTACATAGGGACTACCGTTATCAATAATTAAATATTAAGTAGGTCTAAGGTTAATTAACGGTTTTAGGGTTTTCTGGAATTCTCTTTTCATAAACATTGGAATCAATCTATTATAGATACTTAAAACTATTGCAATGAAGGAAAATTAAAAAGTAATCAGATTTTTATTAGCTTTTAGTCTTTTCCTTTTTTTTTTTCCATATCAACATGAAGGACAGACGAAAGGCAAAAAAAAATGTGGCTTTTATCCTGATATATATATATATATATCATCAGCCATCCAGGCTAGTGCTAGAAGGTGGGCACTGTGATAGACTAGACCTAAAAGGATGTCAACATTAGAAGAAGAGAACGATTTCCGCCCAAGGATAGAGCCGAAGTGACTGTGCCTAAGATAGATGTTGTTTTGTGTACCTGTGATGTCGTGTAAATAAACGTCTATGTCTGGTTGAGTTGCCTCACTTGAGTTATTACAATTGGTGTCAGAAGTGGGATTTATAGGCAACTCGGCGAGAGGAGGTAGGATTCTATGGCATCGTTGAAACTATTACATCAGCTCTTAATTAAAGAGCTACGACAAGAGCTTCGGGACCGAGGTTTAAAACCCGTCGGTAGCAGGGAAACGCTCACGGATCGTCTGCATCAACCCCGATCGATGAAGAAAAAAATTCGGAGACCTATCAATTTGAAATTGAGCCTATGATTGTTCATGTCATTGGCAAGATCCAGAACTGTGGGGATGCAATTAAGGAACAAATGAATACGATTAGGATCATGATGGGGAACATGAGTAGGAACATAATGTTGAACAAAGTAGATGAAAGTGTATTGCAAGTGGAAGGCCAAATAGACCAAAGTGATAAAATTGTGTCGCAAGCGAAAGAAGAAATAAACTCGTTAGGGAAAGGGCAGTTACCAGGTCAGGACTGTGGCTGCACAAACAGTGATGATGGAGGGCTGGGGATTGGAGCGCAGTCTGTGACTGTGTTGTGGGCAAGTCTGGTAAGGATGACTTTCAGGGCGAGAAACGTGACAACGATTGCTGCCACGATCTGATCGGTATGTTTCAAATCGAAAGGAAAGAAACAAATGAAGAAACAAGAGAACTCTGCTATGTGCCTGAAGTTTTTGTTCCTGTTGTACCTGTTACCAGTACCTCAATGAGCCGGACAGATCAATACAACGTTGGGTCTGCGTTCAAGCTTTCTGCTGTGGACCTTAAAGACCTCTGTTTATCTGTCAGTACCTTTGACGAGAATTTAAACCATGAAAGCCTGAGGACCGTTTCTGATTCCTTGCCTTGGATGTCGTCGGGTGAATATGCGAATATGGGCCCCAACAATGGCTGAGACAGAAACAACGAATTTGACTTTGGCAGCGGCATAAGAGAAAACTCGATGCCTGGCAACTGCATCCAGGCGATTGACATGAACTGTATATGCGGCGCCCTGCGGGGCAGTGCCCATGCCAAAAACCCCAGCTACAAGATCTGAACTTGACAGAAATGTGTACTTCTGCCCACATCAGTGAGAGTGACTTGAACGGTGGTGAATTAATCCCAGCGAAACCTGATGTAGTGGTGGATGAACATTACAAGGTTGCTTCATGGGCATACCTTACAGATGAGGCTGAGAAAGACTATGTGCTTGAAACCATGGCTACCAGTAGGTCTACAACTGTGTCACGAGACGTCCATCGAAAAGGTCCACTGACTCAGCGTCTTAGAACAACAACCCTGGAATCTACAGTGATCGCCACAACCTCCATTTGTGTTACGTGGCTGGCAACCCTGACCTCCACTAACTCTCCCTGTGTCAGCTGGCTGGCATCAGCGACTATCGTCATGAGGTCGAAGCAGCGACAATGATATCGTCTCAAGCATAGTCTGGCCAACTGGAAGCAGAGAAAGCGACGGCCGCAGAAAACTGTGCAGATGGCTTCGTGGGCAACAGGCACCATACCATCTGTGGTTCCCACCGATCGACCTCCACCTGAACTGTCAAAACTCCACTGCACTGTTTCTTTTCGGGACGAAAAGCTCTAAGAAGGGGGCAATGTTATATATGTTATATATATATATATATCATCAGCCATCCAGGCTAGTGCTAGAAGGTGGGCACTGTGATAGACTAGACCTAAAAGGATGTCAACATTAGAAGAAGAGAACGATTTCCGCCCAAGGATAGAGCCGAAGTGACTGTGCCTAAGATAGATGTTGTTTTGTGTACCTGTGATGTCCTGTAAACAAACATCTATGTACCTCGTTGAGTTGCCTCACTTAAGTTATTACAATATGTTATAAGAACTCGGTGTACCAATGTCTATGAACCCTCGTCAGCTCTCTCAAGACATTTTAAGTCTAACTAGGCTGTGTGACGTAAAAGATTTTTTTTCTTTTGCGTCATATGGAATGAATTCTTTAAATAAAATGCTTTATGAACTCGGTGCACCAATGTATTAAACCTCGTCAGCTTTCTCGTATTGAGAAAGACATTTTTTAGTCTAACTAGGCCGTGTGACGTAGTGGATTTTTTTTACACTAGATCTAGATTTATATTCTAATTAATATCATTTCTAGATTCTAGATGTAGAATGTCTAAGTCTAGTTATTTTTATTTCCAAATGTCAATATCTAGGTATAAAATATTAAAACTAATATACTATTTTTAAATTTAATGTTGCTTATGCTTTTAGTCTATTTTATAGATAATCTAGGCTTTTTTTTTTTTTACAAAATCTTATCTAAATTACATCTAAGTTATTACAAATTATAGATTTTAGATCTAGATCTAATAGATATAGATCTTAAGTGCTAAATCAAAAGTTTAGTTTAGGTAGATCTACATCCTTATTCACTAGCGGATCAAAAACTTTGGAGTGGGGGAGGGCGATATTTTTTCAAACCCTAAACCTAACGCCCAGTAAACCCTAACCTTATGCATATACGCACACACATCATATAATATAATATATATATATATATATATTTATATATATGTATATATATATATGACTACTTTTGTCTCGAAAGGCAATGGATGCGCCCAAATGAGTCACTGGTTTTGGTTTAATCTTGAGACGGGGCAGAATCGGGTGTGGCTAATCAAGCCAATTCTAGTGTGGCAGACTTTGCCACAATTTTTAATCGTATATATCACATATATATATATTTATTGAATCTGTTAACAAGTTGTGATTTCTACAAACAAATTGAACCGCTTCCCCCACTCGAAAGTTGATGGAGGGCGGGGCTTATGCACCCTCCCACCCCTCTATATCGGCCAACATGCTAGAAGGGGGGCGAATAATCTAAAAGTAGGTTGAAATATAAATAATTATTATATATTATTAACATTAGTAATAAATTCGTATACAAATTATGTGTTTTCTTTACTAAAATTCGTCCGCCCCCGCCCCCTTTCGGCCAAGTGTGTGTGTGTGTGTGGGCCCTACCGCCCCCCCTCTGATTCCGCCAGTGATCTTTATTCTAGTTCAATTAAAATGAAACTACCAATGGCTCAGTTGCTAACAGTACATGGACAGCGAGCAGACGTTACCGAAGGAAGCGCTTCATTTCCTCTTCTTTTCTTCTTTTTTTTTTGTTCTATTACAAAACAAGAGACCCACAAGATGATCTCAAATCGCTCGTCTGGCATATTATATATATTCGGTAGTTGTCATGCTGAAATGTGTAATATATCTATTTATCAATAATAAGCTATTAGTTTGTTATTACATTATGCAGGAGTTTAGGATTAGAAAGTAGATTGTCTTTAACTTTGAAGGAAAAAAAACATTTTTTCCAACGCCAAATGAGTCTTTAAAACATTATTACTTATGACAATCAAAACAAAATCAGTTCTTCAATATTCTTTGCAAATAGATGATCTGATAGGAATCCGATGGGGGCAGCCTCTGAGTTTGTGTGATAATGTATATATACGATGTACAAATTTAATTTTTTTTTAGTTTTCAAAGGACAATGGAATAATTAGAATTTATATTAAATATTAAAATATTTAAGTATGCCTATTTTTTTTATTTTTTATTTTACTAAACTAAATTTTTTTAAAAAGGTAACCTTGGAATAAGGATTTGGCCGCCCCTTGAACTCGGCCGCCTGCTTGCAATGCATATAATATGGCTCTCCATTTGTGGGCAGGGTTACATGGTATTGTCCGGGTCAATCTCGATACCCAGTTCGCCCCTGCTCTATCCTTTTCAGCGCGAACTGCCAATTCAGATTGAGGTGTATTATCCGAAACTGTTTGCTACAGTTGTAAATGAGTGGGGGTGCACCACTACCCCCTTTAGCCTTGCCTCCTGGACGGAGTGCCATCAAAGGCCCATGATGATCAGCAAAATGATTAGGCCAAACACAACCTCGAAGACATCAGAGAAGTCCATGCCGCTCGTGCGGTCTAACGTTTCGCAAATGATAGGTGTAGGCCTATAGTGTATTATTTTTTTTATTCTTGTTGAATTTCAAACAAAATTAATTGTAATAAGAATTAAAAAAAACAAACAAACGAACAAGAAAACGTGTCCGGGCCTTTGTGTCTTTCTGCTGTCATTTTTTTTTTTAAGTTGTCTGCATTGAATTTTTTTTTTCTTTGGTCGCGACCAGACCGGCCCACCGGGTATTTGCCCTTTTGCCCATATAGCCAGTCCGCCCCTGACTAACATCTAGACGTGTCTAGGCATGTTTGGGCATATATCTAGAAATTTTAATATAATTATCTTTTCCGATGTGTCTACTTTTGCCAATGTGATAGTAAATGTTATTGTTTTATCAGGCCCGTCCTGTTATTGTAACCCAGTAACTCACATTGCTGACAAGTCGAAAGAATGCGCTAATTAACAGATTGGGGGGGGGGGGGGATAATTGAACTCCTTTTAGGTCTATATATATGGACGATCTAACATGAATAAACCAGCATTTAAACAGACAAGAAAGTGTTTGTTAGTCTCTACTAGCCTATTACATGGTGTCAGATGGACCGACTCCAACCGCTGGAATGCAATGGGAATGTTGCAGAAAACTGGAGAAATTATAAACAGTCGTTTCAAATTTACACCATAGCAAGTGGACTTGATACTAAAAGTAAAAAAGTAGTCCATGACTGTACATGTTATTTGCCACGAAGAAGTCCAAGTCTACAATACATTCCAGTGGACGGACGATGAGTGTGAAGACTGCGATATCAGCAAGTCTTTTCATACACTGAATTGCATTTGAAACAAGTTTGAACACAAAAACTGCCTTCCCAGGAAGAATGTAACGATTGAAAGGCATATTGTTTTCAAGAGAAGCCAAAATGAAGGAGAAACCTTTGACAGCTTTTTGACCAACCTCAAACTCAAGGCAAGGTCTTGTGAATTTGAGTCTCTAAAAGATTCACTAATTAAAGACCAAATAGTAGGCGGTATAAGAAATAACAGCACAAGAGCAAGACTTTTAAGAGAACCTGATCTGAACATTATCAAAACTGAAAACATATGCCGAGCAGCGGAAGCAACTGAATGGCTACTCAAAGTAATCAAAGAAGAATGTGATGTTCAAGCTGTGTCTTCAGCTACAAAGAACTTTAGTAGAACGAAATCAACCTTGAACTGCAGCAATTGTATCAGACAACATTTACCAAAGCAGTGTCCAGCTTACGGTAAAATATGTTACAAATGCCACAAAATAAACCATTTTTCTAATGTATATCAAATAATATACAATCCATCAATAACAAAACTGAAGCTACAGATGATACGAAGTCTGAAACTTCTTTAATTGGCAGTATAGGTTCACAAAACCAATGTAATGAATGGAATGCTGTTATCACTCTAGAAAACAAACATATAACATTTACATTGGATACAGAAGCACAAGTCAACATTCTTCCTTATAGGATTTTTAATCAACTTAGAAGAAAGAAACTTCAGAAGTCATCATCAAGACTTACTACATACAGTGGTGAACATTTAAAGGTTGTTGGCAAAACACACATTAAATGTTCAGTAAAAGAAAAACCTGCATGGATAGAGCTTCAAGTAATAGATACACACTCCAAACCAATTTTGGGTCTACCAGGTTGCCAGCAGATGAACATCATTCAGAGAATAGATTTTTTAGAAGATGAAACATTAAACAACTATGCTGATGTTTTTACTGTCCTTGGATGCTTGAAAGAAGAATATACAATCAAAGTTGATCCAAACATAAGACCAGTGGTACATGCAGCAAGAAAGGTTCCAGCGGCACTTCGAGAAGAATTGAAAAAAGAGCATAGACGAATGGAAGACGAAGGTGTCATCGAAAAAAGTTGATCATCCCACCGCATGGGTCAACTCACTAGTTCTTGTAGAAAAGAAAGGAGGTGGTTTAAGAATTTGTCTAGATCACAGAGACCTCAACACTGCCATTCAGAGAGGGCACTATCAATTACCTACCATTGAAGAAATAGCCAGCCGGCTAAGTGGCAGCCAAGCGTTTACTGTACTAGATTCAACCAATGCCTTTTGGCAAATCAAACTAGATAAGAACTGTACAGATCTCACAACGTTCAACACACCATTTGGTAGATATAAGTTTTTACGACTACCCTTTGGACTAAACTCTTCTGCGGAAGTGTTTGCAAAACGATTTCAACAAATTTTAAAAAAATATTCAAGGTGTTGAAACCTACATGGACGAAATATTGATAGCTGGTAGAACTAAAGAAGCACATGACGAGAAACTTCAGAAAGTCCTTGACATAGCAAGAAAAGAAGGAATTAAATTGAAACTATCAAAATGCAGCCTTAGAGTAAAAGAAGTAAATTTTGTCGGACACGTCACTACTGATAGTGGAATCAAGCCTGACAATTCCAAGATTGAAGCAATACACTCTATGCCATGCCCTTCAAACCGCGAAGAACTAGAAAGTTTACTGCCCCCTTTAGGGAGCTACTTAAACAAGATAATGAATGGATGTGGTTGGAACAACATCAGAATGCAGTTGATTACTTAAAAAGCATGATCACAATTACCCCTGTTCTAGCTTTTTATGATGTTTCACAACAAGTCAAGTTGTCAGTAGATGCTTTGCAAGAGGGACTTGGAGCTGTATTAATTCAAAATGAGAGGCCAGTGGCTTACGCATCAAGATCTCTTACAGACTGTGAAAAACGTTATGCATAAATAGAAAAAGAAATGCTTGCAATAGTGTTTGGAGTTGAACATTTCCACTATTATGTGTATGGATGTCAAATAACAGTTGAAACAGATCACAAACCATTAGAAGTGATCATCAAAAAGCAGTTGTCATCCACACCACCAAGACTTCAGAGAATTCTTCAGCGTTTTATGAAGTATGAAATCCTGCTTAAATATAAGCCAGGCAAAGAAATGTCTATTTCAGATACACTTTCACGAGCATCGCTGCCAGTGAAACATCCATTAAGTGATGAATAGGACGACAAGGTTTATCTTATTGCCTGCCTGTGTCCGATGAAAAATTTTCAGCAAGCAACTGCAAACGATGCCATTCTAATACTGTTTAAAGATCAAATTTTGATAGGATGGCCAAACACAAGAAATGAAATTCCTCAAGAAATACGAGCTTATTATGGATTTAAAGAACAGCTTAGTGGTCTACTTTTATAAGGAGAAAGAGTAACAGTACCAATAGCATTGCAAAAAGAAAAATGTTGCAATGACTTCATCAAGGTCACCTTGGACGTGATAGTTGTCTGGGTACAGCCAATGAGATGTTCTTCTGGCCTGGAATGTCAAAACAAATTATAGACAAGGTATCTAGCTGTGCAGTATGCAATGAACACCAGAAATCCCAGCAGAAGGAGCCAATGTTACCACATGATACACCTCAACTTCCCTGGGAAAAGATTGGAGCTTACCTTTTTGAGCATTTTGGTAAGAACTATTTACTTGTTGACTACTACAGTAGATTCTTTGAGATTAATCTCATTCCAACACTTAAAGCTGCAGACGTGATTGCTTATATGAAGTCACAATTTGCTCGTCATGGCATCCCCAAGAAAGTAATTACTGATAATGGACCTCAGTTTAGCTGTGAAGAGTTTCTCAAATTCTCTAAAAGCTGGGGTTTTTGACATATTAGTCCCAGATTTCCACAGTCTAATGGGATGGCTGAACGTGCAATACAGACAGTAAAGAAAAGTATGAATAACGCTTAAACATCTGGTCAAGACCCATATTTAGCCATGCTACAGTTAAGAAATGCCCAAAGTCAAGATGGACCTTCACCAGCAAGGCTGCTTATGGGCAGACGTTTGAGAACTAATCTTCCGACAACAAATACTTATCTCAGACCAAAAAGAAATGGCCGAAGTATGGAGAAAGAGAAAAAATGATCAAAGAAAATATTATGACAGAACGACTAGACGCAGTGGCAAACAACAGTTTCATCCTGGAAACAAGGTTTTTATGCAAAAGAATCCTGGAAGTCAGCGGAAGCCAGCCACTGTCATCTCAGAAGCTTCAACGCCAAGATCATACTTTGTACAGACACCTGAAGGGGCCACATACAGAAGAAATAGAAAAATGTTAAGACATTTTCCAGACCAAACGAGACTCAAGATGTATTTGAATGGGACAATTCTGATACATCCTACGAAAAGCAAGTCACAGAACCCTAGACTGCGATTGCTAGACCAGCCCCTGTTGTAACACAATACGGCCCAGCCCCAGTGGTTACACGCTATGGCAGACCAGTAAGACCACCAAAACGTTTTCCTGATGTAGATATTTAGACATTCATTATTTGAAATGCAGCCTACTGTGTAAAAGGCTTTTTGATGTTTTCTTACATTATATATTATTATAATATAAATATTATAAATATTTAAACCCAACTGTAAATCGTTATGAGAAACATGTAAACATAATAGCAATGTTAGAATTTTATAATGTAAATGTTTATTGATTATCTATGTTTGATGTAAATATTTTGTATTTGAAATTAGAAATAGGTTTTATAGATGTTTTATCATTGAATGTTTGTAAGAAGGGAGATGTGATAGTAAACGTTATTGTTTTGTCAGGCCCGTCTCATTATTGTAACCCAGTAACCCACATTGCTGACATGTCGAAAGAATGCACTAATTAACAGATAGGGAGGATAATTGAATTCCTTTTAGGCCTATAGATATGGACGATCTAACATGTAGAAAGCAGCATTTAAACAGACAAGAAAGCGTTTGTTAGTCTCTGCTAGCTTCTATTACAGCCAAGATATACTTGTTTTCCAATTGGTTGTCATCCCCAAAATGGTTTCACCCGGTGCGACCGCACCCTTCGCACCCCCTAATGACTCTACTGCTCCCAGATACCTACCTCTCCCCAACAATGTCAATTAATATATTGGAGTAGAAGGGCTAGGACATTTTTAAAAACTAGGCCTCACAACTAACCGGTTTCCCAGTAAAAGCCAACAAAATGCATATTCTGAGGTATTTACAGTGCATTAGCGTGCTATTAAAAAGTTTTATTTCAAAAACCTTATGTGCTATTCTTACTGACTTAGATCCTCCCGCGCCGTTCGGCGCATTGGGCGGCAAGTTGCTTCCACAAAAATCTGTCACTGGCAATGTCTGAAGCCTCTTCCCACTGCTCTGAGAACCTCTATGAAAGTGTGACGCCTAGTTGTACTAGGATGTCCCTGTTTGCGCTTTTCTCGTAATGGCCTCCATGCCATGTCAACGCAACTCTTATTATGCGTAATTCTTTTTGTCGGAGAACATGTCCCGCAAGCCTCATGCGACGCTCTGTCACAATCTTACTAAGGGATCGACTCCTAGTTGAGCTTAAATTTTTTTTTATTGAGACCCGATCTCTATAACTGAATCCTAAAATCCGTCTTAGCCATTTTTGTTGAGCCACATTTAATAATGCCACGGCAAATAACTATTCACTGCACTTTTTAAATGAAGCCCAGCTGTGACAAGGTGGATTAAAAATTGGCCGTATTAATGTGTCTAGGGGGTATTTATAGATCCAGAACCCACACTTGCACAAATTATACTCAGGCACAGCGTTAAAATGCAGGCAACAAATATGTATATGCAAAGAAATGTATACAATGTTTATTGTACACAATAGGATAAAAGGTATAATGATAACAAATTATTTGGGATAGAATGTAGCGTAATTACATATATAGGTGTATCATAATTAGATTTGAGAACCAAGTGGTCTGAGTGTCATTAGGCTTTCTTGCTTAGCTTTATTTCCGGTGCTGCCTTAAGGAGACTGGTGTGGCTGGTGATGACGCTGTCTGCTGGTGGGCTGGTTCAGTGGGTACAGGCGCCTTGTGCAGTTTAACGGTTCGTAGAGGCAGGGATCAGCTGCGGCTACTGTCAGTCAAGCCAGTGACGGGTCTGTAGCTAGCGTTGTCGTTTGAACACTTGCGAGGATTAAGTAGGGCTGGTATCTGCAGATCTGGTGCCAACAAATCTGGTATCAGCGCTGTGTTGCTAGTCTCCAAGTGGAGGTTGCCTATAAATAAAAGCTGCAATGATATGATGTAGAAGTCGGTTATTCCTAATGACGCCACTGTGGGATAAATGCCTTTCTGAGAAGGACATCTTCAGAATGATATCATATGGAAACTATAAATTAGTCTCGCAAGTAGCAAAGGGAGCTAACAAATAAATATTGTATCCCATCAGGGGAGATAAGAATAATAATGGGGACTACTACAAAGGGAAATAACAAATAGTAATAAGCAATAAGATAATACAAGTAAGGTTCACCAGTCACGGTGAATAGTCAATACACATATTGCTTACATAAAGGAGATGAAAGGTGAAGGGGAGATCAACGACTGATACTCGCCCATGCTTTCACATATGTCAACATAGCTGGGACGAAGTCATCAAATTAGAGAACAAGTAAATAAACATAATTTTACCTATGTAATATATTTTGGCCAACATGACAGATAACATTGATATACAATTTAGTGATTCCTTACAAAGGAATGACAGTAAATACATACTTGGTAATAAGACATGTTACAGAAATATTGTAATAATTCCCTGCCAAGGAATTAATCAATATTAATATACTAAGGGCTCATGGTGTGTGATAATTTATCCGAGATACATTACAGATAACTAAGGAGCTAATTACATGTGGCAAGAATTATTGCTAAATTCTAGTCCAGATACAGGGAATGACTTTGACTATTTAACCACAAAAGTTGTGATGTAAAATATAATACATAAAGTGAGCTACTTACATTATCAATGATAAGAAATACACAAATATATACACAAATAAGGCAGTAAATAAACATACCACCAATCCAAAGTGAAATAAGGGAATGAAATAGTGTAGAGCTCAAGCAAGAGATCGATGCGCTCTCTGTCGGGTCTCCAGTGAGAATAAGATTGGACCGTGAAATTTGTCCATATGAGCGTGGAGAGGGAGTGGAGCAAAAACGGTGGGGGATGAGCTGCAAATATAATGGCGCCATTTGAGAAAGAATTCCCCGCTTGACCGAGACAGACATTGCGTGAAGGCGCGAATTAAAAGCTCTGGAAATTGGTCCTCTCGCGTCTCTTTGTTTTCTTGCCCAGGTGGTCAGCGAATGTGAGGGGGCTTGGCCAGGGCAAGGGAGATTACACCTTGACAGTGGCTATAGTGCTACTCGCTGAATGGGTTCTTTGAAGTGACCAGCCGCTCCCGAGAGAGAGAGAGAGAGGGAGGGGGGGGGCAGCTGGGGAAAGCGTTACCTGGCGTGGGGAAGAGGAGGTCCAGTCCATCTTCGTTCACGTCGGTCCAGTGAATAGAAAGGGGGATAAGGCATATCAGCCAAGATAGGCACAGGGAGTGTACTCTTGTCAAGAGTCTAAGGTGGCACGTGTCAAGATAAAGAAGGTAAAATGTGACATCAGTGCCTAGAGAGGGGGATTGGAGGGGTGGTGGTGGTGTATTTTAGCGCTCGATGGGCTAAATTTACGAAAATTTGATTATTTAATGTTAAAATAAAATAATTAAATGCTTGGACCTGAGTGATACATTGAGTGAGCTAAAACGGGTCGTCACATGTGTTACCTCTCTTAGCTACGCTCTTGGAATTAGGTAACTGTAGTTTGCTTTAGATTTTATATCGGAATTGAACTTTTTATCAAATATATCAAAATCATTTTTACGGGGTTTTAAACTAAAAAATATGGGGAGTTTTTTTTTTAAATTGAAAACCACCTTAGCTACGCTCATAGAATTGGATGACTAGTTTGCTTTAGAATTAAATTGAAGAGAGAGGTTTTCAACCTGAAAGCTATCTGTTTAAACTTTAAAGAAAAGCCCTCTGGGAAAGGGGGGTTTAAACTAAAAAAAAACCTTAGCTTGGCTACGCTCATAGAATTTTGAGTGTGTAATTTGCATTTTATATTGAAGAGGTACTTTTTGGTATCAAACCCCGTTGAAAGGGGTTTAAATTGAAACCCCTTTGGCTACGCTCATAGATTTTTGAGTGTGCAATTTGCTTTTTTTTTATATTGAAGAGGTATTTTTTTAGGTTCAAACCCCGATGAAGGGGAATTTACACTCAAAACCCTTTTAGGCTACGCTCATAGATTTTTGAGTGTGCAATTTGCTTTTTTTTATATTGAGGAAGTATTTTTTTTTAGGTTCAAACCCCTCTGAAGGGGGGTTTAAACTCTAAACCCCTTTGGCTACGCTCATATATTTTTGAGTGTATAATATGCTTTTTTTTATATTGAAGAGGTATTTTTTAGCTTCAAAACCTGCTGAAGAGGGTTTTAAACTCAAAACCCCCTTTGCCTACGCTCATAGAATTTTGAGTGTGTAATTTGCTTTTTTTATATTGAAGAGGTAATTTTCAGCTCTACACTCCGTTGGATGGGGGGGGGGGGTCAACACAAAACCCCTCTTGGCTACGCTCATAGAATCTGGTGACTAATGTATGGATAGTCTTATATTGAAGAGGGGGTTTTATCGTAAATTTTGGAGGGGGTTTTAAAATCAAAATCTTCTTTGGCTATGCTCTTGGAATTCGGGAATTGTCGTTTGCATTATTTTGTTTTGTTTTGTTTTATAGAAGAGAGGGATTTCACAGCGAAACCCCCTGGTAGGGGGTTTTAAACTCAAAACCCCTTTGGATGCGCTGTGGCAAGTGATGGTTTAGTGTTAAAATCTCACTAAAAATAAACAGAATCAAAGCAAAAATCAGTCACTAAATTACATTCCATTTTTTTAAACTTTCAACTAAAATGATGTTTGTATTAAAATTATTTTAAAAAACATGATTTGAATCAGTATTCTATTCCATGACTTTGTTAATAAATGGAAAATCTATTTAATAATGATCCATTCATACTTTTTCCATTGTGACCTTAGATGAAATTTTTTTGTACCAATGCGCAAATCTATGAATGATGCTTGATTTATTAATGAAGAAGTCTGTGACCTTTTTAAAAGACTTACCACCCCTGTTTTTCATTTAAAAGTGTTTTTTTTTTAAAAATCTGCATGCATAGGTAATTTTAAAAATAAGATGATTCACTTTCGGAAAAGAAAAAAGTAGCCGTTGCATCAGAACTTTGAATGATCTAAAATATCATGATGTCCGATTTTCATTTTCTCTTCTAGTTTCTTAGATTGAAAAGGGATGGATGGACTGATAGGCCACACAAAACTAATAGCGTCTTTTCCGCTTTCGGGGGCCGCTTAAAACGGTAGAGTTGTGAAAGTTTAATTATTTTGACAAAGCCTATTTCAAACTCACTCGGTCTACCTGTCTGGTTGAATTAGTGTACATGTTATTTTCTCATATCCAATATTTCATCAACTTGAAATTTTGCAAAATTATTTATTGTACCTGAAAAAAAAAGAATAAATTTAAAAAATATTTATTGTTAATTAACTATTTTGTTTGATTTCGAACAAGGGAAAGACTATGTGTCGATATAAGTTGAATTAGTCCCCTTTATACTTTGTGTAGAAAATTAGGTCGTCGCTTAAAAGTTTGAAACTCAACGTAAGCGTAGTCCAATTCACGGGTTATAAGTATAAGTAAATGCGGGCCGTTTAATTGAAAATGCCAAAAAGGTTCAGGACAAAAAAGCAATACAAAGCAAGGAAGTATAGGAACGATCGCTGGTGAATAATGGTAGTACAGTATGTTAGTGTATAGTAGCTAGCAGTCTGTTGAAGAACTACGTTGTCAACAAAAGTTAAGACGTTTTCAAACATTTCATGAAAGCTCTACAGGTTGTTGACTCTCAGAAAAACGTCTAATGTGTGTGTAGGAATGGATAGACTACACCAGGTCATCAAAGCTGAGAAAATTGTGTTTACAGGATATAATTACTAGCCTTTGTTAGCAGGCCTAGCGTCTGGCGCTGATGTGAACAAAGATGGCTTTCGTATACTTATGTGCCAATCATGATCTCATCCAGGTAAACAACTGCAGGTGATAGTAGTGGGAAACATGAGCTGTTGAAGTTAAGGAGGGGAAATGAATGTATGTAAGCCCTCTGGGCGTAGTCTTGTATAAACTATGTCCACACCATTAGCTTTGCTAACAGGTGGAGTTGGCGGTCTCTGCTATAACTTTTCCACATAGTGTCATCAAATCTGCCAACATCTACAAGCATAGTTTTTGGTCTGCAATATCTCTATACAAAAACTTTGGCTCTGACTCCCCACATAAACACATTTCATCCCTCACATCCAATACACGAGGTTCTCATTGTTGTCTGTCGGCTACCATGAATATAACCTGTAGACAAACAACTAGGAAGTTTTGTCAACATTTGAGTTCTAATCATTGTGTACTTCTCTGAAAAAAAACACGAACCACTGTTAATTAAACCTTGTTTCATACCAATCAATATAATAACCGGAAAATACCACTCACTGATTGATGTATTTAGGTATAAAGAGTTCTCATCAGCAGCCGTACGGATTCACATGAAATTTCGTACATCTAAGATTCCTTTTACATTTTAGGTTCAGTGTTTAAGTCACTGATTAACACGCATGACTAGATTGACACATCAAATGCGTAGGACATAAATAACGTCTGAATTTATAAGATAAGGTGCTTGCTATGAAACGGTTTTGACTGATTTGCAGTCTGAACAGCGCTATTTGCAAACTAACAACGACATATGATAATTGGTAGTCTATAGTTAACGTGTGTGTTATGGAACACTAGTTATTGATTATTGTTTTAAATTATATTCCACTTATATGTGTCCCAGTTGTGTGATTATCTTGATTGGGTTTTGTTGTTGATCCAAATAATATAGTACGATCTCTCACGGATCTTTTGCTGGGCCTGGAGCAGACTATGACAGTGATGTATAGACACCCAGACAGAGACATTAGTTGACACCAACACTACGAAAACTCGAGAGGAACAATAAACTTGCGAACAGCTACAAATACCATGGTTAGTGATACCGGTAGGACACATCGCGGATCTTTAGATTTATGTATGGGAAAAGTGGTACTAGCAGAGTCCGGGTGACAAGACAATAATTAGAGAATAAATTAGACATAGCTTAAGGACCATAAAGTCAGAAACAGTTTGAGATAAGGGGGAGACGACTCAAACACTGCTAGGTGCTGGACCAGACCGATGTTATAGGAGTCGATGTCGTATTGTGATATACGATTTGTGTTGTATGTTGTTAGATTCAAGAACAGTACCAGTGCATTTCTTAAGGACACGCGGTGACGGTCAGAGACGGTAGATTTACACAAGTACATATCACATCAGGACTCTACGGACTGTGACGTGGGCTCCAGGATCCGTGTTAAGACTAGAGAGAGAGAGAGAGAGAAAGAGAGACTGTCCAGCGTGACTTGCTATTTTTACCAAGCATCAATCTATATGTAACTATGTTATTTTAGCCTTTATGATTACATAACTCCGAACTGTTCGTAACATTATTCATTTCTTATATGTTTGTATTAATTACATTGTTTTATTTACTTAATTAGCCAACCAAATTGATCACATTATTATTTCAATTATATCCAATGATGGTGGTTAATATCTGAACTATATATTTCAATAATTAAATACCTATTTTAATGACACTTGTGTTCGGAGATCCTAATTTGTTACATTAGTTATTGTTGTGCTCTTTACTTCATCGTCACCTGTTGTATTAGGTTTAATCATTATTACTGGTTGGCTAGCCACGGCGAGAATCATCCTAGACATCTTGCCATCAAGAGCTGATATGCAGTTTCTTGACAATATGTATAGTAAAATTTGTAAATGTAGGTAGTTTGGTATGACAGAGATTAATTAATTTAGTAATGCAATTTTGAAATAAACTTTTTTTTTTTACAAAATCTAAAACCATTTACATAAATGTGTTGAAAATAAGTAAATGGTCATCTCCCTTTCTAAACTGTCTCCCGTGTTTTTATTTTTTTTACTATTAAATAGTGAATAGTTGTAAATATGTTGTATTTTTATGAAACTGGTTGCATAGTTGATTTAAAAAATTAAATTGTTCGCTTTCAGAAAAGATAAAAATAGCCGTTGGATCAGAACTTTAAAAGGTCTAAAATATTAGGAAGTCTGATTTTCAATATCTTTTCAAGTTTACGAGATCTAAACGGGACGGACGGACGGACAGATACACCACACAAAACTACTAGCGGCTATTTCCCCTTCGGAGGTCACTAAAAAACGCAAAAGGCCGCAGTCTATATATAAAGCATAAATACAATGTTTAATGACACTAAAAAATATTTCCATATTTTTTAAAGGATATTTCTTTCTTTTCCCCTAAAATGGGAAATGGCTGCGTGAATGAATGTGTGCAAATTTTATACAAACAAAATAAAATTAACACTAATGCGTGTGTGGAAAAAAATGAATACGATTTAAAATGTAAATTCTGTACAATGAGATAATAACTAGATTTAGATCTACATGAATGTAAAATCTACAATAAACAAGATCTCTGCTAGATCCGCCTATTCGCAAGGAAAAATCAAGACGTGATTTTTTTTATTGTCAAAAGTAATAATATTTCAAAGATTCATTTGCCGTTGTCAATTTTTTTTTCTGTTTTACATGTTTCGGATGTTCCTTCAAAGTTAAAGATAATTTACTTCCTTGTCCAAACATCCCGCTGGAAGACGGGGGTTGGCAGCGAGCAGGGTATGAACCCGGGACTGTCCAGCACTACAACTGCACAACCTGGCATTGCTGTTAACTTAATAACAAACGAAAAGCCTATTATTGATAAAGAGATATATTACACATTACAGCATTACTTCTACCAAATATGAACAATATGTCAGACGAGCGATTTTAGATAATCTTTTGACATTGATTTGTAATTGAAAAAAAAAAAAGAACAGTCATCGTGCTTGTATTTCGGCAACGTCTGCTCGATGTCTCAGTACAGTTACCAACAGAGCTATTGGCATTTTCATTTAAATGGAACTAGAATGAGAATGTAGATCTACCTAAACTAAACTGATTTAAGCACTCTTAAGATCTATATATACTAGATCTAGATCTAAAATATAAATTTGAAAAAATGTAGATGTAATTTAAATTAGATTGATGTAAAAAAAAAAGCCTAGATAATCTATCAATAGACTGAATGCAACAATAAATAAAAAAAATAGTAGATTAGTTAAAGTATTTTATAACATTGCAATATTGATCTGAACGTTTGGAAATCAAAATCTACACTTTAATTCTAGATCTTGATTTTGTCTATATCATTATAAACTAGACCTAGAAAATTTTGATATAAAATCTACAATGATTTTAATTAGAATATAAATCTAAATCTAGTTTAAAAAATCTAGATGTAGTGTAAAAAAATCTAGATCTAGTTTTAAAAATCTAGATCTAGTTTAAAAAAACTAAATCAGTTTTAAAAATCTAGATCTAGTTTAACAAATCTAGATCTAGTTTTAAAAATCTAGACTAGATCTAAATCTAGATATTATGTGTTTTTTTTTAAAAATACAGTCAGATGACGAGGGTTTAATAAAAAATAAGAGACAAAGTTGTTTTAGCATTTCATTTGAAGAATTCTTTCCATATGACGTCAAAGGAATAAAATCCACTACGTCAAACGACCTAGTTAGACTAAAAAATGTCTTTATCAATAGGAGCAATAAGTCGAGGATTCATAGACATTGGTGCACCAAGTTATTTTAGCATTTCATTTAAAAAGTTAACTCCATATGACGTCAAAGGAAAAAAATCCACTACGTCACACGACCTTGTGAGACTAAAAAATGTTTTTATCAATACGAGCAAGTTGTCGAAGGTTTAAACAAATATTGGTGCACTGAGTTATTTTAGCATTTCATTTAAAGAATTAACTCCATATAACGAAAAAAGAAAAATAAATTCCATTACGTCATAATGAGCTAGTTAGACTAAAAATAAATAAATTAATTAATAAACTTAAACCTATACGCTGCCTTTGTGGACCTCACTAAGGCTTTCGACACGGTCAGTCGCGATAGTTTGTGGAGGATTTTGGCCAGGCTGGGATGCTCATCTACGTTCCAATCCGTTCTCAAGCAGTTTCACGTGGGACAAAGAGGCCAGATCAGACACAATGGTGCCCTTTCTGATCACTTTCCAATAGAAAATGGCGTGAAGCAGGGCTGTGTATTTGCTCCTACTCTATTCGCTATCTTTTTTGGCGTAATATGGGTCAAATGAGGCAGCGATTGCACGAAGGCATCTACGTCTGGTTTCGCTCAGACGGCAATATATTTAATCTTCGACGTCTACTGTCCCATACAAAAACAAAAGAAATGGTCATAACAGAGCTTCTCTTAGGCGATGATTGCGCCCTGCTAGATCACTATGAACGCGATTTTCAGATTGCGGTCAACGAATTTGCATACAATGCCGCCTCTTTCTGTTTATCTATAAACCTCGGGAAAACAGAAATCATGTTCCATGAGTCACCCAATAAACATACTCAGCCTCAAAGATCAGCGTAAATGGACAGCCACTTAATGTGGTAGAGGATATTTGCTCAACTTTGTTAACTAGGTATATTTTATCTTAGCTTACCAGTAATTTTTATATCAAAAATGGAAAAAGAGCCAAATTTCGTGTGACATCGTTATGTATGTAACTCTTTTTCAAGCTGTAACAGTAATATAAATCTTGGAAATCGCTTTTCTGTCTCAGAAAATTTATGATCTTTAGTTTTCAAAGTTTAGAAATAATACAATTCCAATTTGCTGTAGTTGAATAGAAGAGGCTATCAATAACAGATCTATATATTCACGATATAAAGCTTTTTATTTTATTTTCCATATGTCGCCGTTTCGACAATCCTAGATCTAAATTTTTTAAATTTGATAATTTTAATCATCTTGTGATTTTAAATTGTACATTTATATCTTTCTAGATCTATTTTGCAAAATAGAAAATTAATCTTAAAATTATTGCATGCCCATCTACAAAATTTTACATTATAATTTTAACATCATTAATATCATGCATATTATATTGTCGTAACTTAAGGGAAGTAACTCAACGATACCAATGTTTATTCATAGGACATCACAAACACATAATAACAATGTCTGCTTTGAGCGCAACCTTTTCATAAGTTCTGGACTTGGGCGGAACTTCCTTGCTTCTCTCTAATATAAACATTGTTTTCAGTCTGGTCTCTAATAGTGCGCACCTTCTGCACTAGCTTGGATGGCGGTGTGCATGGCAAGGCTAGAACAATATGTTATGTAGGTTAGGTTTAAAAAAACATTGTGTGGAATCACAAATTCAAAATCAGCCCCCGACGTGATTTACTCAGGGATGTAAAAGGTATGTTTCAAAATTTTCAAAATGAATATCAAAAGCTTTGAACTACAAACTATCAAGAACTCTAACATTCCGTCAATTCAAACAGAAAAGACACGTTGCCGATATTATTGTATTATTAGGACAACTGACGATAATGGTAAGATAATATCAGATAATTTTTATTGATCCAATCTAATGAAAATTCAGTTTGACTACAATTGACAAGCTCAGCGAAACTACTGTACAAAATCAAATTTTGATAAAAAATTCGAACAACATTCACACACGAAACACATACACATTCACAACCAGCGCTTTATGAACTTGACTTCTATGTACTTCTCGATGAAGACAGCTGATCTTGTAACACTCTGACCGAAAGTGGGATGAAGGAGTTTTTTAATCTTTCAGTTTTAGTCCTAATGAAAAGGATAAGACCACTTCGTTCAGATCTTATGTAACAGTGGTTTAATGGGTGCAGGTTGTCTTTAAGAATCGCGAGTAATTTGGAAAGGCAACTTTCTTGGCAGAGCACTTCAAGAGATGAGACCAAAGAAGACGAAAATTTCGTCATGCTGTAATTGTTACATGTTTAGTATTCGTTGGGTTGATTGTTATGAAGATATGTCTCAATGTGAACCATTGCCTGACTATGTTCTTATCTAACTGATGGTTTTGTAAATGTCCAATCTCTCATTCAAGGCTTCATTGTGTGTGTGTAGCCAGCTGTTACAAATTACACAGGCTAGCGCTAGACGAGCGGTCAACCGGGACGAGTGATGACGGTCAACCGCGATGAATAATGACTCGGCCTACAGAAACTGCCTTTATTTTCCTCTAGGCCTGATGGTCTGAAAATGTTTTCGATTATACCATACATTGCTTGCCTGATGATCATTAAAACAAAAAATAGAACTAACAAAAAGAGGATAGAGAGAAGGTGGAGAGAAGGTAGTGGATTCATGGTCCTGTGGAGACGCGATGGTTGTGTGTCGCTTAGATTCCGACCAGGGGAGACTGGTGAAGACTATAATTTTTAATTTCGAGATCTTTAAGACGCCTCTGAGTCCACCCAGATCTAATGGGTACCTGACATTAGTTGGCGATTGTTTGTTATGCTGGCCACAAGACATCCTTGTGGGCCACAGAAACAGATTTACATCATCTGCAAAGTCTGAAAGGTGCTTTACACAAAAAATCATGTATACGTATAAAGGGGAACGAGGCATTCTAAAACATTTCAAGTCAAGGTAGTAAAAAAAATGATGGGTGGTACAGAGCAAATGTTCTAGGAAAAAATCAATAGCGTAGCTGGTGTGAAATGCTAGTATGTTGATAAAGCTTAGCCGAACAGTGCAACATCAAAAAGTTAAAATAATTCCTCCTTTATGAAGCTGATTGTATAGTAGTCTAGACTGTCATTATATTTTTTCTTGTAATGCTTCTAATTGCTGGGTTTCTTTCCAGAGACTTACTTACTTAGACTTAGGTCCTTTCGCACCTTTCGGGGTAAGCTGTTTCCACAAAGATCTGTCACTGGTAATATATGGAGCCTCTTCCCACCAGGTGTCCACTGTTCTGAGGTTTTCCATGATGGTGTGGAACCAAGTTATACGAGGACGTCCCTGTTTGCGCTTTCCTCGTATTGGCCTCCATGTCATCGCAACTCTTGGTATGCGTAGTTCATTTTGTCGTAGAACATGTCACGCAAACCTCATGCGACGCTCTGTCACAACTTCACTAAGTGTTCGACTCCCAGTTTGGCAAAGGATTTTCTTGTTTGAGACCCGATCTGTGTAACTGACTCCCAAAAGCCGTCTCAGCCATTTTTGTTGAGCCCATTTAGTCATTTCTCAATTTTGTCAGAGACTTCCATGTCTCACATGCATATGTTATTATTATTATAGCTTTTATATAGCGCTACTTTCATGCTTATAGCATGCTCAGAGCGCTTTTGGTCCAATCTCATTTGTGGACCGGTGGGGGGGGGGGTATCTAGGAGTTGGTTTTCCGTGCTGCCTTTGGGCGCTCAGTAAACAAAACAGTCGGGTGTCGAACCTCGAGCCCCCTTCTAGGTAGCCAAGCCAAGCCAAGTTCAAGCGCACTTGGCCTCTCGACCACGCTTCCCAGTTGGGATGACGATTGTGTTGAGAAGGTATATTTTTGTCTCAAGTCCAATGGCTTGGCTTGTCCAAATAGGCTGCAGCCTTTTGAAAATGCTCCTTGCCTTTCCTAATTGGCATCCTCATCATTTGCTATGATGCTGCCAACTCTTTAAGCTTTAACTCGCCAAGTCTGACGGGGCACCCTTTGCCTTGTATCCCACTCGCAAAATTTTAGTCTTATCCAAGTGTATGCGGAGGTCAAGTTTGGGTGCCTCTCTATCTAGGTTCTCCGTCATACATTTCTTGTATTCATTTATTTGTAGCCCCGAGTAGTGCAACGTCATCGACAAAGTCCAAGTCCGTCATTCGGTTTTGTTCACGCCATGGAATACCAAAGGCAGTCTGGTTCATTGCTCTCCTCATTATGTAGTCGATGGCTAGGAGGAAGAGGAAGGGAGATAAAATGCACCCCTGTCTCACACCAGTCTCAATGCTAAAGAACTCTGTTGTTTCTTCTGTTTTAATGCAGCAACTAGATTGACTGTATAGGTGTCGTAGGATCTGGACGAATTTTTCTGGGATGCCGTATTTTCGAACTATTTTCCATAGTGATTTCCAGTGTTTCCAGAGAGCTTGCAGAATCCAATTCTTCTATTCTAGTTCTGCTACATAAGACACTGTGCACACGAACGTCTATTGATTTATTCTATTCTTTAGTGACTACAAAGACGCATAGAGTGATAGAAATAGCATAATTTAATAGTCATTTAATTTTAAGCCTAATTTAAAGTATAAAGTAAATCTATCATCTTATACTGTCTTCGCCCATGCTTCAGATAACTTACAATCATATAGCCCACATAGATTTAATACGATAAACCATCATTAGAACTAACCCTGAAAATGACTATAAAAAGTAATCTGCTGAAGTAGTAACAGAAAAACCAGGCTACATGGATAGTATTACTCACAAAATAGAATGAAACAAAGAAATAGCTACGAAGTCAAGCCTTCAGGGAAGGCGTATGAAGTAAGAAAAGAGAGAGGTGTGACAAGAGCCCATATGCCTCACCAATGGTCATAGTTAAAAAAAAGAAAGAGGAGCAAGACTATGTTGTGATTACAAGGAACTAAATGATTGTGGTGGACGCTAAACCTCTACCAAACACAGACTCAATATGTTAAGTAAGGCCTTTATATTCACAACTATGGATTTGGACAAAGGTTTCTGGCAAATCAAAATGTATGAAGCCTCCAAAATGTACAATGCCTTCAAATATAATCTACCTTATTTTGAAGAAATCCATGTTTGGAACGTCGTTTGGTTAAGTAAACAGCTCGCCACATTCCTGAAATTCATGGCAAAACTTCTGGCGGATATAACTAATGTAGATGATATCTGTATATATACTACGACATAGGAAGAACATTACAGAACATTGGAAGAGATATTGGCAAGATTGAAAACACACAATACGACAATCGCTCCAAGAAAGTTCAACATGGGCAAATGGCAAATTGAGTTTTAGACTACTGTATCAATCACAATAACATAACACCAACAATGGCAAATATCACTAAAATTAAAACCATTAAAGGACCAAAAACAATACGATATTTGATGATGGTATAAATTTATGCAACTTTTTTTGAAGATTTATACCTAAATATGCTGAAAGTATTCAACCTTTAGTAAAGTTGACTAAAAAGAAGTACAACAATAAAAAAAAAATAAAGTAGTTGACCAGTTCATTATAGACACAATCCTATACGCAAATTCAATGAGAGACAAGAATTGTCTGGTCTTGATATTAACACTTCTTTTACATTGTACACTGTCTTCTACAACAATCTGATCTGTTTAAAGCCAGTTATTTATATAAATAGAGCATTGTCAGAAACAGAGAAGAGATACTCAGAATAAAAAAAGATTACAAAGATAGTTTGTGTTATCACACAAACTCAAAGGCGGCCCCCGTCAGAGTCGGATCCCTGTCGGATCCGCCTATTCGCAAGGAATAGTCAAGACGTGATTTAATTTTGATGATCAAAGATTCATTTACCGTTGTAAAAATTTTTTTTTTTTTTAATGTTTTACATGTTTCGGATGTTCTTCTAAGTTGAAAATAATTAACTTTTCGCTGGACGACGGAGGATGGCAGCGAGCAGTGTATGGTTGTGATGTTTGTGTGCTAGACTGTCGTTCGGATTTATGGATGGTCCCTAGTTCAAACCCTGCCCGTTCCCATCCCCCGTCGTCCTGCGGGAGGTTTGGACTAGAAAGTAAACCATTTTCAACTGTGAAGGAACATCCGAAACTTGTAAAACAAACAAACAAACAACCCTGGACCGTCGAGATAATCAGTTCAGAACGCTAACCACACGACCAGGCATTGCTCTTAACTTAATAACAAACTGATTACAAACTTATAGCCTGATGATTTTAGATAATCTTTCAGCATTGATTTGTAGGGATGTAGATCTACATAAACTAAGATTCTGATTTAGCCCTCTTAAGATATATATATATATATATATATCATAGATCTAAGATCTAAATTTTGAATAATTTGGATGTAATTTATATAAGATATACGTAAAATAAAAAGCCTAGATAATCTATCAATAGACTGAATGCAACATTAAATTTAAAAATAGATTAGTTTTAGTATATTATAAAATTGCAAAATAGCTCTAGACATATGGAAATCAAAATCTACAATTTAAGTCGAGATTTAGATCTAGAAATTGGTTAATATGCATGACTAAATGCATGACGCGTAGGACGTAATCATCTTCTTTTGTGAAGTAACGTCTGTATTATATAAGATAAGAAGATAAGATAAGATAGAAATTGAAATTCCAGATCTTGATATAGGCAATATAATTCTTAACTAGACCTAGAAATTCTAGATCTTGATCTCCTCAATATAATTCTTAACTACACCTAGAAATTCTAGATCTAGAATCTACAATGATTTTAATTACAATATAAATCTAGATTTATTGTAAAAAAAATAGATTTAGTGTTAAAAATCTAGATTTAGTTTAAAAATTCTAGATCTAGTGGAAAAAATCTAGAGTAGAAAAATCCTTAAACCTACGTCACACGGCCTAGTTAGACCATGAAACTATATTAAAGGAACGACTTCAAAACAGGTCTTTGCGCATCCTGTCTGCGCATCCTGCACTATATTAAAAAAACAACTACTAAGACAAAGAAGCATTTTACGACTCCTTCTTATCCTTAATCCTGTACCCTCCCTGGGGAGCATAGGGCCGCAACCACATCTCTCCACCGAACACGGTTCTGAGCAGCTTTTTTCATCTGCTTCCGCTACTGAGACAAAGAAGCATTTTACGACTCGAACGCGCGCGATTTACCCGTGTTGATTAGAAAATGGTTTTTAGCTCTTTATAAACGAATTCTTAAAAATTTCACCCATTTTGGATATAATTTTTTAAGAGTAAGAGATCATCACAAAATTATTTTATTTTTGATCATCCTACTAAAAATTATATGTTTTCAGGGATTCCAAATTTGTTGTTTTTTCTACTAGATCTGGTGCAGTTTTATATGCTACTTGCAGATGAGCTTACCGTTCCGCATTAAGCGGAACCGTCCTGCTGAAACATAAAAAAATTAATTAAAACTCACATGCTACGCCGTTCCTCATTGGCACTTTTATTTTGTTCCGCAAAGTCCAAATTCCGACAAAATAAACCGTCATTATTTTTTTTTATTAATGCAAAAAGAAAATATTGATTACAAAATGTCTTTATTATTTACATTTCGTCCTATTGTGGCCTACATTTGGTTAAGCTAAGCGCTAAAGCTTCGTTTATTCAATGACAAGGGTCATTTATAATCATGCCGAACATTTTTACGACATGTCTCTAACACATTGATTCCTAAGAAAAGAATAGAATTTAATAAGGACAATGATTCTATAATATGTCCAAATTCTAGTACGGACTTATTTGAAAACTTTGTCTTGAATGTAGATACATATATTTTGACTATTTGATCTTCAGGTCTAGATCTAGATTCAAGTTCTAGTCTTGACTTAAATCTTGATCTAGATCTATCTATACATTTAAATCTATTCTAGATCAGATTTACATCTAAATCTACACGAGATCCAGTAACTAGTAGATTTCGGCTGAATCTAGATATTAGATTATTATCTAGATCTAAATTACATTTAAAAAATAATCTAGTGTAGATCTAGAGTCCTAAAGTGTCTCTTTTTCTCTTTCTCTCTCTATCTGATAGCTAGTCTATATATATAGACAGAGGTAGATATTTATTCTATATCTAGAGTAGTAGATCTTGTAGTACTACAAGCTAAGTTAAGACAGTTAATAAGGTCTAAAATCATTTTGAATTAGAATATTTAGGCTTATAAGAGGCTAAAGCTTAGATTTTACATCTAAAATATATTTTAAATTATTATAATTCTGGATTGAAATTTGTAATGTAGATCAAGATTATAGATCTATAATGACAATGTTAGATCCACGAAGGCCTATAAGTTTAGTATACGAGTATGTGTATGTTTACTTTTCTAGTTTAAAAAAGGTAGATATACCCTTTAAACGGTGATTGAAAATTACAAAGGCATACGATCTAGAGCTAGGTTTGTCACATTAAGCGTTGCCTACATTTAAATATATATAATTGAATATAAGCAGTATGTATGTAACTATGTATTATGTCTTCGATAAAAATTAAAACCAGTTGACAAATCTTGATGGAACTTGGGATAAACGCTCCTTAGATACTAGCGGTAAACCTAAAATATGTTAATAGTAATAATAATAATAATCTTTATTGTCCGTATGGAAATTAGTCTTACAATTTGTGCATTACACCAAACAAAAAACATTATAACTATAAGAAACCAAAGTGTACATTCACACCAGACTCACTCATAATTTACATGTGACAAAGTTTATACCAGATTGTTCTTATTTAATGATTTGATTGCCAGGGGAACAAAAGAGTGTCTGTGTCTGTTTGTCTTTGCTATCGGTGTCTTGTATCTCTTTTGTGATGGTAAAATCACAAAATCCTGACACAAAGGGTGATTCTTTATTTCGAGGATCTTGTAAGCTTTTTTATAGATGTTTGTCTCAAATAACTGCCAAAATGGGTTTTGTTTTTTGCCAATGATTTTACCAGCAGCATTTAGGATTCTATAAAGTTTATTTTTATTTTTAATGCTCAGATTGCCATACCAGGCAGTGATATTGAAACTTAAAATATTGCAGATATGAGCGTGATAAAACATAGCCAAGGCCTTTTCGCTAACATTAAACGATGGCAGTTTTCTTAGTAATCGTAATCTTTGCTGCCCTTTTTTGCTGATATAATCAGTATTTGCAGTAAAATTTAGTTTATTTTCTAGGATAGTACCAAGGTATTTAAAGGTTTGCACTATTTCAATAGTCTCTCCAGCTACAGAAACATTTTCCTTCTTTTCCCTACGAAAATCGATTATCATTTCTTTGGGTTTTTTTTACATTTAATAATAAAAAATTATCATTACAGTATTTTTCAATGTGTTCTATTTCTTTGAAATACTCATTTACGTGTGAGCTCTCAGAGAGCAGGGCAATAAGAGCCGCATCATCAGCCCTACCATGAAGTGAAGATCCTAAAAATAATATAAAAATTGCCAAACTCTTTGGACACGGTATTGGATCTAGCCTGAATGGTCCGCTTGACATCGATTACTCCATTCATGATACCGCCCGCAGCTTATATGAGCATCACGGAGATACAAATCAAATAAGCGTGAAAGGCCAAAATCAAACAAAATATTAAAGACGTCTTATTGAACATGTTAGCCTTTAATAAACTACTGAATATAACACAACAATTATGACACATTGCCCTAGATTAGAAAATAGCACATCATTCGCATCTTTTTGATTGGCTAAGGCTAGATCTATTCACTCTAATCGTCAAAAAGATCACATTTTAGTTTGAGAAGTGAACGTACAGAATATAGTTTATCCATTTGATTATTTAACAAAATTTACCTGCAAATGGGCGTTTTAAAAACATTTTTAGAACTATACATCACTGTAGTTGTAAGCCTTTATTTTATATTGTGTTTAGAAAAAAACAAACTTTTAAATTACTCTTAGAGGGCCAATTAGGTTATATTTTAAAAAATTATTTTATTGCAACTATTAAGGTATATTTCAAGTAGATTTATGCGTATAATCAATCAGTGTTTACAATCAATCTAGATGCCTATTCTACACTGTCGTAATATATAAACGTAGTAATAATCTAACTGATAATAGATCTAGATTAGAAAAACTTTTAGACTAGCACTATAATTCACTATTCAAACATATGCGTCAAAAAATGTATACACACTCTAAACTGTCATAGACAATTTATTTCCCGTTCTACAAGGGTAAATTTCTGTGAGAAAGTAATGTCATGTTTCTTCAACAAGTTGCAGCAGTGGCAAGGAAGTAACTGCAACATGGCGGACGTGCGTTTGAGTTTTGAAGAGCGGAAGTGCGAGCATAACTGGATCACAATTTGCCAGGCCAGTGGATAGGACGCAGGGGACCAATCGAGTTTCCTGCACCCTCTCCAGACCTCACGCCGCTGGATTTCTTCTTATGGGGCACAGTTAAAGATGAGGTGTACAAATGTAAACCACGTCACCTGGACACACTGTGAAATGAGATTCAGGCGGTGGGCGCAGAAATCTCAGTGGACACTTTTGTACGATGTACCGACTCAGTGTTAACTCGTACTCAGCAATGTATTGACGCTGAAGGCCACCAGTTTGAACAGTACTCACATTAATCAAAAGTATTTTTAAAATTGGACATTAAGCTTTCCAAACATTATTTCCGGTGTTTTAAGCTTTAAAAAAGCATATTCTGAGGTATCTAGAGTGCATTAGCCTGCTACTCTCCCACTAAAAAATTCAAAAACCAAATCTGCTATTCACTGCACTCGATTAATGAAGTCAGCGACTGGCAGAAAATAGTTACTATAGTTTTGCTTTAGTTTTTGTATTGAAGGGGGAGGGTAACAACAAAAACCCTTTTGGCTACGTTCATGACATTTGGTGACTGTAGTTTGCTTAAATATTTTTTTAATTGAAGAGGTTTTAGCCTTAAAGAAGAGAGGATTTTTAGCTCAACCACATCCTTGGCTGCACCGGGGCAGTAAGTAAAGTTTCCCTTTCAGACAATAAGGTCTGAAGCAACAGATGGTTTGACCCCCCCCCCCCCCCCCCAATGTGTCATATTATTTGTGTAAGCCTAATTCTTTTCAAAATATATAAAGTTTGATAGCGCATCGAAAACTGGATGTATGCTTGCGTAGGAGTACGTAATGTATTTTATATATACATGTATGTATTTAACTCAATCTGTCTGTCTGTATGGTAAAAAGTTTGTACACGTTATTTCTGTGGATCAATTTAACATTTTGCACAATTATTTCTTTGACGTGACAACACAAGAATCAATTTAAATAATGAACCAATTAGTTCTTTAGAGTACTAATGCAATGTTTTTCAGTCTCTAAGGGAAAATGCTCCATTTTACATTGTTACAAAGTGCATGTTTTACCCATAATGTAGAAATTTTCCATTACTTGATGTTCCGTACTAAAGCCATAATGAATATACTAATTGTAACTTTAAATGTTTAGACATAACCATTTGAGAAGTTACACTGCAAATGCAATTCTACAAGCTAGTAATAGGCCAAAAGTTTTACCTAAAAGACGTGAGCTGCGATCTGTCTAGACTGTAAGGAGACTTATTCTATCTTATCTTATCTTATATAATACAGACGTTACTTCAAAAAAGAAGATGATTACGTCCTACGCGTCATGCATTCAGTCATGCATATTAAGCAATGACATAAAATCTGCCAAGTCACTGGTTTTCTTGGCTAGCTCAGGCAACCCATTCCATGCTCTAATAGCACTAGGGAAGAAGAAGCATTTGTACAAATTTGTCCTAGCATATTGGATGAGGAATGTGCCTTTATTTTTGTGTCTTTCTGGGTATTTTATTAAATTTTGTTTTTGTATTTGTACAATGTCATTAGAACTAACAGAACACAAAGTAACTCTTTTTTAAGTTGGTAGTCTTTACCCGATCGTTCATTTTCGTAATTTAAAAAAAATGACTTCGGGTAACTATTCTTCCTGAACAATTTATTTAAACGAGCAAGGCTCGGTCACCTGGTACTTAATAATAATTATATGTATTTCGATTTAGTATTGATAATATTTGACTTATTGATAAATTATTGATAAAGTCAACAGTTAATTTGTATATATGTAGATAACTGACAGATGGCACATTGTATCATATATTAACAAGATTACAAAGAGAGTTTGTGTTATCACACCTTTTCGAATTCGCTATTTGGAAGGAATATTCAAGACATGATTTTGTTTTGATTGTCCAAAGTAATAACATTTCAAAGATTCAGTTGGCATTGTAAAAATGTTTTTTTTGTAAAATGTTTGACATGTTTCAGATATTCCTTCAAAGTTGAAATCTACTTCCTTAGTCCAACCGCTGGACAACGAGGGATAACAGCGAGCAGGGTGTAGGGACCATCGAGATGTCCGAACGACAGTCCAGCGCACATACAGCACGACAGGCAGCCAGAAAGGAGTATGAAACCGTTGACATGACTTTAACTGCGGCAAAGCATCTCCAGGAAATAACAAAATGCTGACCTCTTCTCAATATATAATTCAACCAAACAAAAGCATTCGACACTTAGCAGAGAAGGACTCTGGAAGATCATGTCAAAGTATGGATGTCAACAAAATTTTTTATACATGGTGAGACTATTTCATGATGGCATGAAGGCTCGTGTCCAGGAAAGTGGAGAAGCATCAGAGCCCTTCGAACGGGATAAAACAAGGCTGTGTCCTAGCATCCACACTGCTCAGTTTTACGTGCTCTGCTATGCCGACAGATGCATTCACAAATAGAGAAAATAGCTGGATAAAGAGTTGATGGTGGCCTATTCAACCGGAGGATGCTCAAAGCAAAATAAAAAATAAAATGCAGCAGTACTCAGGGACCTGCTATTTGCTGACGATTATACCCTAAATGCCTGCTCTAAAATGATCTGCAGAGAATCGTCAGTGACTTTGGCCTCACTATGAACACACAAAAAAAAACTGCTCTAGACAAAGCATTGAGATAAATGGACAGGAAATAACTGGCAGTGGACGATGCTCTACTTACCTTGGCAGCACTGTCCAGAAACGGAAAGATCTATAATGAAATCGACCTGCGTATCGCTAGAGCCAGTGTTTCTATGGCAGACTGTCTAAAAATGTTTGAAATAGACGAGATATCACCATAAACACTTTTTGCTATCTTGGCTCCATCATATCCAACGATGCTTTACTGGATAAAGACATTAACAAACAGGATAGCCAAAGCAATGGGCACCATGTCACGGCTGCAGAAAAGAGTGTGGGACAACATATTGCTGATTAACAATACTAAAGCCTTAGTCTACCGGACGTGTGTGATGAGCACTTTGCTATACGGAAGTGAAACACGGTCAACCTACTCATGGCTGGAAAAAAAAGCTGAATGTCTTCCATCTCATTTGCTAAGGCGGATCTTTAAAATGAGGTGGTAAGATAAAATAAACAATGAGGAAGTGCTACGAAGAGCAGGGTGCCAGGACATCCGAAGTGTTATCAGCAGCAGACGCGTTGGCTGGCTTGGTCACGTTCATAGAATGCCAGTAGATATATATAGTATATAGTAAAAGATATTTGCAAAATCTTTTTCTGAAGGAGAGGGCGTATGTCACATATCATTAGAAACTCATTGTGACATATTATGACTTGCTAGTCAGTTGTCATAAACCGTGCATATAGCAAGAGGAGAACCTCTCAGTTAAGAGCTGCGATATATTGGTTGTTGTTAATACGTCCTTGCAAGGTACGGAAGTATATTTCTAGGGGACTCTATCTGTACTTAGTTGAACATAGTGATGATGAAGTCATCTTTTTTCTAGGGGACTATATCTGTACTTAGTTGAACATAGTAATGCTGAAGTCATATCTTATTTCTAGGGGACTCTATCGGTACTTAGTTGAACATAGTGATGCTGAAGTCATCTTTTTTCTAGGGGACTCTATCTGTACGTAGTTGAACATAGTGATGCTGAAGTCATCTTTTTTCTAGGGGACTATATCTGTATTTTGTTGAACATAGTGATGCTGAAGTCATATCTTATTTCTAGGGGACTCTATCTGTACGTAGTTGAACATAGTGATGCTGAAGTCATCTTTTTTCTAGGGGACTATATCTGTATTTTGTTGAACATAGTAATGCTGAAGTCATATCTTATTTCTAGGGGACTCTATCGGTACTTAGTTGAACATAGTGATGCTGAAGTCATCTTTTTTCTATGGGACTATATCGGTACGTAGTTGAACATAGTGATGCTGAAGTCATATCTTATTTCTAGGGGACTCTATCGGTACTTAGTTGAACATAGTGATGCTGAAGTCATCTTTTTTCTATGGGACTATATCGGTACGTAGTTGAACATAGTGATGCTGAAGTCATATCTTATTTCTAGGGGACTATATCTGTATTTTGTTGAACATAGTAATGCTGAAGTCATATCTTATTTCTAGGGGACTCTATCGGTACTTAGTTGAACATAGTGATGCTGAAGTCATCTTTTTTCTATGGGACTATATCGGTACGTAGTTGAACATAGTGATGCTGAAGTCATATCTTATTTCTAGGGGACTATATC
The DNA here is from genome assembly GCA_030265305.1 of Biomphalaria pfeifferi. Taxonomy (NCBI): domain Eukaryota; kingdom Metazoa; phylum Mollusca; class Gastropoda; family Planorbidae; genus Biomphalaria; species Biomphalaria pfeifferi. Next base: position 3,157,749 of record JASAOG010000064.1, read on the forward strand.
TGTATTTTGTTGAACATAGTAATGCTGAAGTCCTATCTTATTTCTAGGGGACTCTATCTGTACTTAGTTGAACATAGTGATGCTGAAATCATATATATAATTTCTATGGGATTATATTACGTCGTTGTACCACTAGTGGGTGTATATTCTATTTTTTCTGTACACGGTATGTAAAGTTGAGAAGCATATTAGTGCATTGCTTATTGATATATGTTTAGTATAATAAACCTACCGCCTGCTGTCATTGGATTTCATAGAGTGTTTACTAGTAGTTTCATCATTTACGTATAGTTTGTCACTAGACTAGACACATTACAAAGCTAGTCGTGCCTATCAGATAAAAATATAAACATTCAAGCGTTTTGAGAGGCGGAACGAAAAAAGTAAGGTTGAGGGGGGGGGGGGGCGAAGGGTACACAGCATTAGAATCTTGGGGAAGACTGAAATTTTGAATTTCGGGATTTTCAGGTTGCCATTGAGTCCTCCCAACCCTAATGGGTACCTGTCTTTAGTTGGGTAAAGTAAAAGCAGTTGGTTGTTGTCCGGGCCACATGACACCATGCTCGTTAACCGATAGACTAAAGAAACAGATGCCATATCGCAAGGTCTGAATGGGAAACTTTACTTGTAGAGTAGAACAATATCTTAAATGGTATATAGTATTACATTGAATAAATAAAGACCAGTGAAGATACCGATTATAAAATAGTCATCAAAGAACAATCTAGAAACAACGACCTGAATACCTACGTCTAGCCCAGTATAGCCCCATTTATGTAGATGCGTATAGCCCCATTTACGTAGATACGTATAGCCCCATTTACGTAGACACGTATAGACCCATTTATGAAGATACGTATAGACCCATTTATGTAGATACGTATAGCCCCATTTACGTAGATACGTGTAGCCCTCTTAAGGAATGTTAACGTCATTGCTATACTTCTCTTCAAACTTCTTAAATCTTAGCCTTCGATCCTTTTCTAAATAGTTCTAAATGACGTTTGCTTACTTTTATATTTCTCCAATGTTTTCCAGATGATTCCGTCTAGCAGTATACAATTGTTTCTCTGACACAATATGTGATTTAAAATCTGGGTCATCTCTCCTCGCCGTCTACCGCGGTGACTCTCTGCTTGGCTTGCACCGCGACCAGCTCTCTTTGTCTCTTCTGACTTACAGACTTATGTGTGATAATCATAACAATACTTAGTTTATTTATCTCGGACGAAGTGGTTTTTAGATGAGTTCACAATTCAAGCAAGCAAAGATTACTTTGAAACTCCATGTCAGGTAGACTTTAGCCTTCAGCTCTTGAAACTCTAGGCCAGCAAAACTTGAAAAGTGAACAAGAGCTCACTCTCACCGACCTGATGTTCTGTATGGCTTGGGGGGGGGGGGGGATCTTACTCGGGGTTTTAATCGTGTTTATTTTGACTCGTTCATTTCCAGTGACACGGTCATTCCGGACTCGCGGACTAGAGACGCGGCCGAAGGCCTCGTTCCCGGAAACCCTCGCCATTTTTCTTTTCTATACCAGGTTAACCGTGCGGGACACCCCATTTATGTAACTGCCCCTTGAAGAAAGGCGCCTGGATTGTGACAAGGTTGTGGGAGCTCTTTAACAAGCCCGCACAGGGTAATGGGAATCCTCTCGCAACCCCTTAAGCACTCCTGGGGGAGTCTTGTTTTGAAACTCCATGCCTGACCTTTTTTTTTGGATTCTTAAAATAAATTAGAGAAAAAATACCAATCAATCTATAAATGTTTCTAGGTTTTACATTTGTGTCAAGTAGTGTTACTTTAACAATGAGGTAGTCTAGAAGGATAGGAAAGCAGGAAAGAAGGACTGGGAGGGAGAGAAAGAAGGACTGGGAGGGAGAGAAAGAAGGACTGGGAGGGAGAGAAAGAAGGACTGGGAGGGAGAGAAAGAAGGACTGGGAGGGAGAGAAAGAAGGACTGGGAGGGAGAGAAAGAAGGACTGGGAGGGAGAGAAAGAAGGACTGGGAGGGAGAGAAAGAGATTTAAAAAATGAAAGAAAATCAGACAGAGAAAGAATGAAAAGAAGAAAGACAGAGAGAAAGAGAATGAAAGGAGGACAGAGAGTGAGGAAATTAAAAAAGGACAATGAGTGAAAGAAATAGAATGAAAGAATGACAGATAATGAGAAAGAGATTTTAAAAATGTCAGAAACAGAATAAAAAAAAGAAAGTACTAAAAGAGAAAAAGAAGGAAAGAATCCGAGAAAAAGAACAAATGAAAGGAAGTGAGACAAAGAGATTAAAGTAATAAGAACAGGAGTAAAACAGTGTAAGGACATAAAGCTTGAGATGAACGAAGAGAAGAGACCGAGAGATAAAGAATGAACATAGAAATTCACTGTCCCTTGACTTTCCTCCACGGATGCTGTGACACTTTGCAATCAAACCCCGGTCAGCAACTGTTCGTTAACAGGATACCAAGAGGGGGCTGGTCCCTACTTTTATGTTATTAAGCCAGCTTTTGTTTGGACAACCTTCTTTCGTGCTGCCTCCACTGTACTTGAAGAATGACTTTTGATAGTGGGTCATGTCTTGCAATACGATCAAACCAGCTCAGCTTTCAGCTCCTTACAATATTGAGTTCTTCCTTTTTGCCAGCCAGAGTGTTGAATTTTTTCTTTCTTTTTGCCAGCCATTTGTCTACTTTTCCTGGTATCTGATACCTAGCATTTTTCTGTAGCATTTACTTTTAATAGCTTGGATTCTTATTTCAGTCTCAGCATTCAATGTCCAACTTTCACAACCATACAGGAGTAAAAATATCATTAATAAAACAAGGTTACAAAGATAGTTTGTGTGGAAACACAAACTCAAAATCAGCCCCCGAAGTGGTACACCCAGGCAGGCTTCAATACTTTCAGAAAAAACATCCGAATGAAACTATATCAAAGACAAATGACAGATAAGAATGGAGAAAGAAGGTTGACAGATCTTGTGTAGTGCCCCAACGGTCCAGCAGATCAAAGGATAGGTGAAAGTGAATGCAAAGTTAGATTTGAACCTGGCCTAACTAGTTCCCCTTTCAGACCTTGTGGTCTATAGGGCAGATGATGTAAAGGTCATCTGTTTCTGTGACCTACGGTTAACGAGCGTGTCATGTGGCCAGCACAACGACCAACCGCCTTTACTTTCCCCAACTAATGTCAGGTACCCATTAGAGCTGGGTGGACTCAGAGGCGCCCAAGGATTCCGAAGTTGAAAATCCCAGTCTTCACCAGGATTCGAACCCGGGACCTCCGGTTTGGAAGCCAAGCGCTTTACCTCCTTGATCCTCAAGCGATAGTATTGGAGCAAGCTTGCTATTCGAAAGGAGTTATTGTGTATTTTCGGGTTGAATGAAATCCCTCCACATAAATCTATAGCGCTACAAGCCGCGTCGTGTCTTTAAGGTGCACTAACTCTGCTTTAATAAAGTTGGAATTTTTTTTTTTTTTGGGTTGTGGCCAAACATTCTGATCTATCAAACTTATGTCATAACCAAATATTTCAAGACAACATTCTTACTTAGTAGGCTGCTTGTGTTTGTTACTATTGAGAATGCACGTGAATTGTTTTGATGTTTAAGTATAACTTGATGCTAGTTCAAATATTTGATTATTACGAGCCTTCACCCCATCCCAAAAACAAAAGCCATATAATGAGACAGTACAGCAAATGTATCATAAACTTCGACTTAGTTCTTTAAAAAAATTATAATGTTCCACGCTTGTCTTCATTTAGTCCCCAATAATTTCCAGAGATTTACAATTCGCTGAAAAATTAGTTTCGTTGGGATAACTTAGGCAGTCCGAAATCGGTATTATGTTCGAGATACAAGAAGCAGATCTTTTTATACAAGAATGTCTTAACAAGTGGAATAAAAACGTATCATTGTGTCTGGGTTATTTTAAACATCGAAAATGTCATTGGCTTTTCAAGCATTCTTTTAACCCATGTCATCTAACGTAAGAGAACTGATGTGATTAGGATGTCAATAGAAGACCCCGATAAGATCTTTGCTTCTAGTGTCAATATAAGACCCCGGTCAGATCTTTGCTTCTAGTGTCAATATAAGACCCCGGTAAGATCTTTGCTTCTAGTGTCAATATAAGACCCCGGTAAGATCTTTGCTTCTAGTGTCAATATAAGACCCCGGTAAGATCTTTGCTTCTAGTGTCAATATATTGACCCCAGTAAGATCTTTGCTTCTAGTGTCTATCCAGAATCTAAACGTGAATTCAAGATGGTCGATTATCTATAGATATAATTTCCTCTTTAAGACTTCTACACAAGAAATTTCGAGGATCTGACGAACGCATTTGACATAGTTAGCTGAAGTGGTCTTTTGAAATTCCGCAAGAAACTTTATATAAGACCCTGGCCAGATCTTTGCTTCTAGTGTCTATATAAGACCCCGATCAGATCTTTGCTTCTAGTGTCAATATAAGACCCCGGTAAGATCTTTGCTTCTAGTGTCAATATAAGACCCCGGTTAGATCTTTGCTTCTAGTGTCAATATAAGACCCCGGTAAGATCTTTGCTTCTAGTGTCAATATAAGACCCCGGTAAGATCTTTGCTTCTAGTGTCAATATATTGACCCCAGTAAGATCTTTGCTTCTAGTGTCTATCTAATCTAATTCAAGATGGTCGATTATCTATAGATATAATTTCCTCTTTAAGACTTCTACACAAGAAATTTCGAGGATCTGACGAACGCATTTGACATAGTTAGCAGAAGTGGTCTTTTGAAATTCCGCAAGAAACTTTAGAGCCCCCTCCCAAACTATTACATCACATTGAACTTTGGTTTCAGCCTTAGTGAAAGCTAGATCAATGTATTAGCCCAAAATAATAACATTGCGTGATTATGAAATGCGAACCCATGGAAGTAGATTTGGATTGAAACAATTTAAGCCCAATATCTACTTTTCGATATCGTAATTTACATAATAATAAACATTTTAAAAAAATGAAGCTGATGACTATTTGTAAGAGCGATTACTTTGCCTTTAATAATTAATGAAAGATAGATAAAACAAGATTTCAAAGAGAGTTTTTGTTATCAAACAAACTCAGAGGCGACCCACAACGGATCCGCCCATGGACAAGAAATATCGTTGTTTAAAAAAAAAAGTACTATCGCAACGAAATAACAAAAGACAGTCCTAAAACTTTAATAACGCCACGGAGTAGCATACGCAACTTATTTGCAGGGCCGTCCTGCAGTGGGCCCCGCACTTTCATAGGACCCGCGCTAATACTAGGTGTAAATTATTAAATTAAACCATTTTATAACTTACTAAGTTTGTGTTTACTAATCTAGTGGGTTGGATTTAGATGTATGTTAAACTTAGCTAATGATCCTTTCAAGTTTTTTTTCTTTCGCTACGAAAATAAAATTAGTTTTGCGAAAATGGGTTTACCCGAAGCCGATACATTCATATCTATTAAAAACGAAAAAGGCGATAGATTAATAGTAAAATTAAAACGGGTTTACCCGATTTGTTAAATGAATGGGATAATAAATTAAACAATTAAAGAAAATAATTTTTAGTACGCGATTCATGAATGAATATATCTCAACACTTCGCAGCTTTAGTAAACGAATGTATTAAAAATGCTTTAGAAAACCAAATTTGAATGTTAATTTGATCAAAATATGAAATGAATGGTAGATAATTAGTATGTTCATGTATTAAAGTATAAAACTATCTGTGCGAAGAGAAGTTTTATCATCTTAGAGTTTTAGATCTAGGAATGGAAAGATGTGTAACATTACGGTATTGTCTAATAAAAGAATGTTCGTCAGGAAATCTGTAGTCACAGATGTAAGGAACTAATGTATATAAATAATGGTTTTGAAACACAAATTTGAAGGTCAATTTTATTATATAATGAAATCAATGGACCTTCTTTTGTAGTTTCATGTGTCAAAGTAAAAAACTATCTGCGCAAAGTGTATTTCTTAAAATTATATCTAGATCTAAATCCTTTCGATCTTTTCTCATGTCAACATTGTAAACATGGCATAGATCCATAAAATACTATAGCTGTAATAGAGTTGGTCTTTATTTTTGAGGGTCTTGAGTTTGTTTTAGGGCTACAATACATACACTACGGTCTAAGTTGGTACCCAAGGAACATTTCTGCCAAGTTTTATCAAGATTGGTCAAGTGGTTTTGATTTCTATATGGGGACATACATACATACATACATACATACGCCAAACATTTTACTTTATAGTATAGATAACAGATTTCCCACGGCCTCCTGATTTACAAGGAGCTCCTGGTAATCTCCTGAAATTGCAAAATATACGAAAAAGTCCTGGAAATCTCGGGAAATTATTAAAAATTTTGAAAACTCATAAAAATCTCCTGTAATATATAGACAAAAAATAGTCATTTTAGGATGTCATTCAATATGAAAAACGCAAATCCAACGCGCGATTAAAAAAACGGCAATGTGGAATCTGGTTAAAGAAGCTACTCGTGCTTCAAACTAATGAAGAATTACTTGAGGTCAACAATTCTCGAATATAGATTTAAACATTTGGTAATTCATGCTACTGAGTGTAATACAAAGTCTTAATTTTCACTTTTTATCCGTATCCCTACCTAAACTTGGCCCCACGAAATCTGTTTCGCATAGGGCCCCACAATTGTTAAGTCCGGCCCTGCTATTTAGTGACGGGTGAATCTCACTGCTATATTTTGTGCCCTTTCTTAATATTTTCTTAAGTTAAGGCGTCCCAAACAGAAGATACATATTCTATTCCTACTAAACCTTCACTTCTACAATGCTGTGCTAGCTATCTGATGACAAATTGGGCAATCTGCAACGAAAGGATACTTGTACGCCAAACAAGGTAAGAACCCACGTGCTGTCTTGTGTAGATTTCACTTTCTGTCCGATTCTGTGTTGATTATCCACACTTGATTAAGAGTGAGTCCTTTAATATGAAACATCCTTCAGATAATGGATCACTTAGTGACTTTGTACCTCAGATATCTCTGCGCTTCATCCAATCATCTCTCCTAGTTGACGTATTAGACCCTTATGCATATATTATGTATATTACTAGCAGATAGATAAATGCAAATAGTAGGACTGCTATCTAGTGTCTCGTACAGATGTAAAGAAGTAAGATATCACAAGAGATTTGGCAATGTGCAAAGCCTTCAATGTTGTTTTTTTACATTGAAAATGTTATCTAGTAGGACACATTTTAAATTTGAACTAGCAATGTGTCACGTCCCTGGTGACACCTCATTGGTCACAAAATGAGGACTTTTTTTTACCTAGCTCAAATTAGATCACGCGTCACCCGCTTCGATGTCAGAGAGAGACGCCGATTAGAACTTAGTTCAAGGCTACAGCTGGGAAATAAAATTAACATAGGTTAAATAAAAAAACAACAACATGGTATTAAGATGTCTGGTTCTTTATTCTAAGGAAAGGAGGAGGAGTAGCTTGGGACTAGGAGGAGAGCTAGAAAGTTAGACTTAGAAGTCGCTAGTTTAAAAGTAAATAGTTATTCATTTTATTGATCATTTTTACTGAATCCTGTATCTTCTTTATATATCGTTTGTACATACATTTATCATTTCAAGTTTGAGTTTAAAATAATTAAAACTCCAGAAAACATATCAGCACTTTGTTACTTCATTAATTAAGTGTTTGAACTCTAATCAAGGCACCTCCGAACCTGCAAGTTTATATCATCAAGATCTTCAAGTTAAACAAACATAATAAACACGTGACATGAAGTAACTCCTCCGACGGCTGTATGTACAACGAATGTATTTGGCACTGTCAACATTGAACTTTGAAGAAACAAGTCATAACAACAAGAGCATTTTTTGAATTCATCAACGTGATAACTACTACAGGATCAATACATTTTCCCGGCAACCTTTGACGTCTGCCATGATACTAACCAACCAGCAATAATCGAATCAACTTTTTGACAGTTGTGTTGCATCAAACTAGAACTACAGACGATAGTTCTACATCACTACACAGCCTCTCACTACGAAGAAAACTTCACGTTCAAGTCTACTTCTTCATGTCTTTATGACAAGGTCAGTAGAACCTTACGTCATTTTACAGGCTTGATCTTTCAACTTAGATTGCCTTGTATATTTACTTACTTGTGACAATTGTTTTTCATATTGCCTAAATAAGTGGCAACTACTATTTACTATCACCTACAATTGACCACAAGAATCATCTTATAACGACGATCTATAAGGTGAAACATTGAACTATCGTGTATCTTCTACATAAAGAAAAGCCAAGAAATATTAATTGAAATTTATTCAAGTTTACTATTGAGTTACAACAATTATTTTATTCAACTATCAATTTAACTAATACAAGACTACTTGCAAATAATTTACTATGGCAGCCAAAATGTTAACGATACAAGGTTTTCTTGAGATGGCCAAGGTATTAGCCATGCCTAAACAAGAAAGACTACAATGGGCAAAACAAGAGCTTGAAGAACATAAAAAGGAAGTCTTAGCACAACGAAACGAAGAGATGAAGCATGAACGCTTAATGAAAGAGGAAGAACGCGTATCAAAGAGAAAGACATACAATTAGCCCAGGCACAGAAAGACATACAATTAGCCCAGGCACAGAAAGACATACAATTAGCCCAGGCACAGAAAGACATACAATTAGCCCAGGCACAGAAAGACATACAATTAGCCCAGGCACAGAAAGACATACAATTAGCCCAGGCACAGAAAGAAATCGCGAATGCCCAACAAAAGTCAGCCGGTTTTGATAAATATAAACAAATGTAAAAAATGGCCAATTTTCAAGAATCTAAAGATAATATTGATTCTTATCTCATGCATTTTGAAGAACTAGGAAAAGCATCAGGTCTACCTGAAGAACAATATTCCAGAATTCTAATGAGCCTTCTTACAGGTAAAGCCATAGACATTTGTACCCAACTTCCAACGTAAAAGAAGCACTCCTGAGACAGTATGGCGCTACACTAGATGCGTATAGTCAAACATTTGACACAGAAATGCCTCGACAAGATGATCAACAAAGATTTATATCAAACTTGAACATGTGGTTTGATAAGTGGATTCCCTTGTCGAAAATAGAAAATTCATAAGAAAATCTGAGAGAGCATGTCATCATAGATGCCATCATATGCACACTCAGAAGATAAATGTCTGGTTTATAAAAGACGAAAATGTCAAGTTTGTATTGAACAAAACAGATTAAATTGTTTTCATTATTTACGTAATAAGAAAATTCGTTTATTTTTGTGCCATTAATAATCCGTTATTCTTGAACAGAATGATTATATTAACAGCGTTTAATGATTAGAACAATAATTATTTGAAATGTTCAATGTATAACACCTATATTAATCTTGTACTAGCACTTACCAAGTTAGATCATGAATGAAGGTATTCCTTAAATTGAAGGCAACTGAAAATAATGAACTGCACAGAATACGAAAAGGCAGAAAAAAAACACCTGTGAAACTTTTTTTTCTGGTTAACCAAAACATATGACAAGAATGTTAGATCAACATAGCGTATCCATTTGGTCTTGTAACAAAACATATGACAAGAATGTTAGATCAACATAGCGTATCCATTTGGTCTTGTAACAAAACATATGACAAGAATGTTAGATCAACACAGCGTATCCATTTGGTCTTGTATCAAAACATATGACAAGAATGTTAGATCAACATAGCGTATCCATTTGGTCTTGTAACAAAACATATGACAAGAATGTTAGATCAACACAGCGTATCCATTTGGTCTTGTAACAAAACATATGACAAGAATGTTAGATCAACATAGCGTATCCATTTGGTCTTGTAACAAAACATATGACAAGAATGTTAGATCAACACAGCGTATCCATTTGGTCTTGTATTAAAACATATGACAAGAATGTTAAATCGAAACATATGTTCATGTAAACTAAACTTTTCACTAAGCTTTCCTTTTTTTTTTTAAATCTTCGTGTAAAAGAATTTAAAAAAAAAAAAAAAAATGATTCTTTCAATGTGCACTCTGTTTAAAAACAAATGTAAAAGAGTTCAATCACTACAATTTGATACGAAGTTCCAATGTGTGAGACCTGTCTCTATTCACCGATTCAATACAGCTTCAACACGAGCGTTTCCGTGCCATCGGAGAAACAAAGTGAGAGGTAACAGCCAGCTAGCTCTCCGACTAGTGCTCACTGTACAGCGGCCTATTTTAACAGACTAGTCAATGGGTCAATTTAGCATAATAGGCAAATTGGTATATTGTGTACAACTATGTATACTGTATAACAGGGCAACTTGGTATATTGTGTACAACTATGTATATTGTATAACAGGGCAACTTGGTATATTGTGTACAACTATGTATATTGTATAACAGGGCAACTTGGTATATTGTGTACAACTATGTATATTGTACAACAGGGCAACTGGTATATTGTGTACAACTATGCATATTGTGTAACAGGGCAACTTGGTATATTATGAACAATTATGTATTTTTATAACACTATTGGCGGCGCGATAGGTTTAACTGTAGGTTCAGCTGACACATGTGGCAAATCACTCAGGTCAACGGCTGTCGATGGACAGATGTAAAGAAGTAAGATATCACAAGAGATTTGGCAATGTTCAAAGCCTTCAATGTTGTTTTTTTACATTGAAAATGTACTGCTAGTACACACAAATATGACCCGTGTTATGGTCATGTGATCGGAATCCTTCACGGACGAGAGGCAGTTCAAGACAGGACGCTGTTCTGCCTCATCGTGGCACCTGGGTGGAAACGGCTACTTGAGGGGGTAGCTAGGCTAAATGAATGGCGAAACATAACTCCCGCGGGGATGCCCACGGTAGACGAGAGTCAACCTCTTGCATGGGCGGGGTTGCAAAAAAGTCCCCACAAACACGTCCCACATCCATGCGCTGTTCCTCAAAAGGACCGTTACATAAATGGCGGGTCCCGCACAGTTAGCTTGATACAACGAAGGAAAAAGGCGGAGGCTCCCGGTGCCCTCGGCCTTCGGCCATGTGCAGGCAAGCATGCGTCGGGGGCCAAGGCATTGGAAACAGCAATGCTTTACATAGGCATTGACTCGGGTCTCTCTCAAACAAAACTGTGTTCTTACAGGTTTTTTTTTTTTTTTTACTGTTTGGCGTCCAAACAGGTTTTTTTTTCAAACTTAGGGCTCGAAGAGCCTTCGGCTCAGCCCTTGGACATCAACAAGACAGGACAGCGAGGAGACCGGGACTGTGAGTCGGCCATGAAGTCGATCCTGATGTAGTCCTCAATTGAATGTATGAGTTCAGGAAGAGATAGAGACAGTAGAGTTTAGTACGGTGATGTACAGTGTAGCATTTATAGTTGTTGTTAATGTGTTGCTAATTGTCTAGCATTGGCTATTATCTATTTATTTAAGTAAAGTTCCCCTTTCAGACCTTGAGGGAAGATGGTGTAAAGGCCATCTGTTTCTGTGGCCTACGGTTAACGAGGGTGTCATGTGGCCTGCACAACGACCAACCGCCTTTACTTTTACAGGTGCCCATTAGAGCTGGGTGGACTCAGAGGCGCCCAAAAATTCCGAAATTAAAAATTCCAGTCCTCATCAGGATTTGAACCCCGGACCCCGGTTCGGAAGCCAAGCGCTTTACCGCTAATGCACCTCGCCTCCATCTATTCATTAAAGTACCAGATTATTTGGAACTCTTGTTATCAAGTTCTTGATGTGTTGTGTGTTGATGTGTTGATGTGTTGTGTGTTGATGTGTTGTGTGTTGATGTGTTGTGCAGTTGTTTACACAAAGCCTGATTAGAAGAGAAGACCGTAACAGTATATTGTATAACAGGGCAACTTTGTATATTGTGTAAACATATGTGTATATGAGATGAATCCTAGTTATAGTAGGACTGAAAGAGGTGAAAGATTGAACTACTTTATATGTTGTACACCAGTACCTCTAGGTATATTATACTATAGAAAGACACTGTATATTGTTCAACTGGGTATTTAGAGTTATTTCTATCCATTTCCTCTTCCTTTTTTGTGTGAAGTAGAGTCGTGGTCGAAGTTATAAAAAAAATAGACCTCATTCACCAAAACAAACGGTCACGTGATAATATTGATAAAACACCGAAAAAAAAACTGTCACCATTGTTGATTAACATTAGATTGTAATTTGTATAGAAGAGAAAGAGAATTGTGTGGCTTAATATTGTTTGTTTACGATTGGTGAATGAGGTCCATTAATGAAAACAAAATAACATTTGTTATTTTCGATTACATGGAATATGAACGCGTTCATGTGTTTTTTGATAAAATTACCATAGTATTAAATATAAAATATGGAGAATTAGAAAATGTAAAGCAATATCTAGAATTAAGAATTCAAAGAACTGTTGATGATTGTAAGAGATGATCAAATGTTTGCAGAAGGGATGCTATTCTATATTACAGATCTTGTGGGTAGATGTATTTTATTTCACGGTGACAGTTAGTGTACGTATTGGGCTGTATGAACGTTGTATCTCAAGTCTAAATCTTCAATGCAGATCACGAAATGTATACAAGTAAGTACACATTGGGAAAAGTTGCTCTACACGTGCGTCTTATTTTAGATTTAAATTATTTGTCCATTAAGGCGTTTATGATTCACACATAGTAATCTGTGCGTCTGTGTTATTTTAATAGGAGCCGTCCGAGAATTCAATTTTTTTTTTCAAATATAGAATTTAGGACTCCTACTCAAGGACCAAAGCAGTATAACGGAGGGATCTAAAATTGCTTGCCTTTTGAAAGGTCTTGAATTATAGCTCTGAAATAACTGTGGGAGGAGGGTCGAAGATTGTTCATAAGAGGATACAAAGGCCAGAGAGATGGGCTATTACAGCAAACCCAACACAGCAATTAAAATGCCCACACTTCTGTTTTGTGCTCGCTAAGCCCGACAACACTGAAACAAAGTATCTCTCTCCATAGCTTCATGTAATACTTGACAGGCAAACTCTCTCTCTCCATAGCTTCATGTAATACTTGACACGGCAAAGTCTTTCTCTACATAGCTTCATGTCATACTTGATAGGCAAAGTCTCTCTCTACATAGCTTCATGTAATACTTGACAGGCAAAGTCCCTCTCTACATAGCTTCATATAATACTTGACACGGAAACGTCTCTCTCTCCATAGCTTCATGTAATACTTGACACGGAATAGTCTCTCTCTCCATAGCTTCATGTAATACTTGACACGGAAAAGTCTCTCTCAACATAGCTTCATGTAATACTTGACAGGGAATGTCTCTCTCAACATAGCTTCATGTAATACTTGACAGGAAAAGTCTCTCTCTACATACCTTCACGTAATACTTGACACGGCAAAGTCTCTCTCTACATACCTTCACGTAATACTTGACACGGCAAAGTCTCTCTCTACATAGCTTCATGTAATACTTGACAAGGCAAAGTCTCTCTCTACACAACTTTATGTAATACTTGACACGGCAAAGTCTCTCTCTACATAGCTTCATGTAATACTTGACAGGCAAAGTCCCTTTCTATATAGCTTCATGTAATACTTGACAGGCAAAGTCTCTCTCTACATAGCTTCATAGACAGGCAAAGTCCGTCTCTACACAGCTTCATGTATTACTTGACACGGCAAAGTCTCTCTACACAACTTTATGTAATACTTGACACGGCAAAGTCTCTCTCTACACAGCTTCATGTATTACTTGACACGGCAAAGTCTCTCTACACAACTTTATGTAATACTTGACACGGCAAAGTCTCTCTCTACATAGCTTCATGTAATACTTGACAGGGAAAGTCTCTCTCTACATAGCTTCATGTAATACTTGACAGGGAAAGTCTCTCTCTCTACATAGCTTCATGTAATACTTGACAGGCAAAGTCTCTCTCTACATAGCTTCATGTAATACTTGACAGGCAAAGTCTCTCTCTACATAGCTTCATGTAATATTTGACAGTCAAAGTCTCTCTCTACATAGCTTCATGTAATACTTAATAGGCAAAGTCCCTCTCTACATAGCTTCATGTAATACTTGATAGACAAAGTCTCTACATAGCTTCATGTAATACTTGATAGGCAAAGTCTCTCTCAACATAGCTTAATGTAATACTTGACAGGCAAAGTCCCTCTCTACATAGCTTCATGTAATACTTGATAGGCAAAGTCTCTCTCTACATAGCTTCATGTAATACTTGACACTTGACATTCAAAAGTGGGTGAATTAAACAAAAACAAATTGTGGCTGGAGCTTTCAGAAAACATACAAAGATACGCGGACCCAGGAGACACGTGCTCATTCTTTTAATCACTCCGTTTCGCTTAGGGCTCAACATACCAGACTATGGCGCCGCAGAGAAATACCGACGGCGGCGTCTTGCTAACCAAAAGGTTCGACTTAATCGGTGGAAAGAGCATTCAAGCATGCTCTTTAGCAAGATAAAGGATTGTGTCTGAGAAGTTTCTTACTGAAATCCCACAAGAAACAGTGAAAATGGAACTCGATGAATATCCAAGTCATGTTGAGGTTGAAACGGTCATCGGGAAGCCCAAAAGACACAAAACGCCTGGATCAGAATATTCCAGCACAAGTTTTTTTTTAAATGAGTGGTGCTGTACTTACAGAAAAGTTAACAGACTTCTTCACTTGGTGCTGTGACAAATGTACTTATCTCACCAGAACTTCGCGATGCCACCATCATATCCCTGTATAAAAAGGCAACATATCGGACTGCCCCAATTACCGTGGTATAACCTTACTGTCAGTGACAGGAAAAATCCATTACCAGATTGACCCACTCCATAATACGAAATGTGTTTTCTGAAAATCAGTGTAGTAATGTTTTTTGTCTTTTGTACGCTAAATTCATCGATCTTATCAAAGCATTTGACATAGTGAGTCCCGATGGCTTGTGAAGGATTCGATCTCGGCTCGGATGCCCTCCAAAATTCATCGCCATTCTGAACCAACTGCAGGAGAGTCAAAAGCAAAAGGGTCAAATCAGATACAACGGAGACCCGTCAGCTCACTTCTCTAGAGAGAATGGTGTGAAGCAGGTTGTGTGCTTGCTCCGACACTCTTCGCAATATTCTTTGGAGCAATGTTAAACAAAATGAGACGGCCTGCACGATGGCATCTTGATCTACAATACGTTCAGCATATTTCTTATCATTTAAGAAGAAACCCGATAAGAGCACTGAAAACTAAGAAGACCATGAACGTGTCAAAGAAAAGTATCACTATTTAGATGATTCATACAAAGATACAGCAGTCGAAGAAGTGAAAATGTCTCTTGATGAGAGAAGTAGTGCTGAAGAGACTCCGGGGGAATACCTTTTACTACAGTCTGAGAAAACATCTGAAGTAAGTGATACAGATGATGAGTCAGGTGATGTTCTTCCAAAATCACTTTCTCCAGAAATGGAAGAAGCTGTAATTAATTAAGTACAAAGACTTCGGATATATCCAGCCTGGAATTTTATCTGAGGAACTGCGAGCAAAATTCTCTTAGAGGGTAGCTTATTTTTGCAAAACACAGATAAACGGTATTTGTTTTCAGTAGAGTTTACTCAAAATAAATCAAGAAGTTTGACATCATGGTTCACTAGTAAGCTTCTAATAGGTGAAATTTGCAACCGATCTTGGCTCCTTTTCTCTCCACACTTGGGGTGTCTATTTTTTTGTGACTATGTTCTGTTTTCCTGAGGCATCAGAAAAGACATCTGGTGCATTGGGCAAACCTGGAGTTGGTTTCATCAAATGGAAGAAACATGAGAGACTGAAAGAACTTGAAGAAGGATTCCACAATAGAAAGCTTTTTTGAAATGGAAGCTAGAAGAAGAAAAGCTAAAAGCGTTGGAATGGGTAGAGAAAAGAGTCAGAAATGTACTGCGCCACCTGCCAACGTAGTCATTTTCACAGATTCGATCCCTGCCCTAGAGGCCCTTGAAGGGAAGCATGCAAGTGTCAGTGGTACCCCCGTCAAAATAGCGCGGACAAAATAGCGCGGTCAAAATAGCACCGACAAATTAGCGCGAACAAAATAGCGCCGACAAAATAGCGCAGAAAAAAAAATATTTTAGTCATTTTGAAAGAAATACTTTAGATATCGTAAAATATTAACAGAGCCAATATATTTTTTTTGTTTCAAAGTTATCATAATTTTTCAGTCATTGTGCAAGAAAAAGCAAAAATCATAAGGTAAAATGAATAAGTTCAAAATATAGTATTTATTTACATTATAAAAGTGTACTTAGAAAACACGCAAAGATACTTGTCAAATTTAAACACAAGCACACGCACAAACTTTCACAAAGTTAAATTGTAGAAAATGTCACGTCCATCACTGGCTTGTTACCGTTCATTGGCAATATAGCTTCAAGTCGTCTGTTAAGTTGGAGGTACTTTGTCTTGCTTGCAGCTTTACTTCGTTCTCCAGCATTGTACCACAGAATCTTCTTTTCAGTGTTCTCATGTTCTCTGAGGAAGTGAGAGATTAACTTGTACACATTAGTGTGATGACCGTCAATAGACAGTTGAAATGTATTGTGCCATCCCTCCACTGAATTGTTTGTCCGTGGTAGATTGTCCTGTACACGATCTCTGACATTCCATAATGCTATTGGAAATCTTGGAGTCAGTCAGCGGTTTCGTTTCTGGCGATCAATATAAATGTTCTCCCAATAGTCATACAAATTCCTTACGCCTTGTTTTGATAAAAAAAAGATGCCGCAGATTTCTGATTATAGTATAACACAATTTCCTATCCTATTTTGTCGGGTCAACACATTTCAAAATCCTATTTTTAGCAAGTTATACTTTTTAATCAAAGTTGAAAAAGGGGAATGATATAAAATTTAAAGTACTCTCGTTCTCTGCAAATATGGCATAATTTCAGATGAATTAATATAGAAAAGGATAGAGACATCAACAAAAATGATGCCCAGGACATTAAATTACTAATAATCTGGTACTTTTATACACATCATATATAAGTCCGCGCTAAATTTTGTCTTGGGCTATTTTATCGGGAAATATCGGGCTATTTTGTCGGCGCTATTTTGTCGGCGCTATTTTGTCGGCGCTAGTTTGACCGCGCTAGTTTGACCGCGCTAGTTTGACCGCGCTATTTTGACGGGTCACCGAAGCATGCAAGTGTCATAAGAGTGGAAGCGTTCCTCACAGCTCAATATAAATAGTTTTATGCAATGGATTCCGGCCCCATTGTGGTCTTGCCAGTCACGGGAGGGCGAAAACCGCGTGCAAACGGCAACACTAATGATGCATTTACAAACGTGTACGATCCCTAGCCTACATCCGGTTGTTGGCACTTTGGTACGACGGTTGGGACGCTTCCTATAAAGGCTGCTGAGTAGACCAGACCGAAAGGATGCGTGCTGATCAGGTCCTAGCCCAGTTCCATGTCCGGCACTGTCTATTAGGTGCTTACTTTGGACGGTTTAGAGAAAACTACGACACACGGTGTCTCTACTACGTCGAGAACGTAGAGACAATAGACCATATTCTTTATGAATGTCGCGCTCTGCACGAAGGACTATCGGGACAAGGATTTGAAAGAGAGATAACTGGTTCGTGTGCGGCATTAGGTCTGTCTTTATAAGGGGACAAGGCGACCTTAAAACTCACTGTCCGCTTCCTTTCACGTGCTCTAAGGAAGTAATTTCAGCATGGTTCGTTACTAATGGGGTTTCTAGTTCAATTCCGAGCGGGGCCCCGCGCTGAGCTGAGCACTTAAAAGAGAATTAGATCCACATACCGTTATAAAGAATTAAATATTAAGTATTAAGTTATTAAGATCTAAGATAAAATATTGTTATGACTCTACATTGCACACTGTCATTTGGCTCGACATTGTGTACCATAGGACACGATAGAGAAACAGAGGAGAGATGGAAAACGCGAAGGCCTGAGATGTGATTATTAGTTTGGCTCTAGATGAATTTTCTAATTGATTATTAAACGTTATATTTGTAATCCTTTTGTTGAGGTTCTTTGGGTTCGCTGTTGGCTGAGTTACAACAATATTCATAAAACAGACTCTACTATTTTTAACTGATTTGACAAAGTTTTACCACAAAAGAAAAAAAACAGAATGTCATATGAATCTAAAACTAGAACACAAAAGTTAAAGAACTTAATGTAGATCTACATTTATATTCTACGCATAACTTTAAAATAAAAGTGATAATGTTTTTATAGTTAGCTTTTTAATTAATAGATCTACTTAAAGGGGGGCATTCGACTCAAACTCAAAACAAATATTACAAACAACCCGCAAAAATTTAAGGCCAGAAATGAGTAAGCACCTATAGAAAAACCCGTGGGAATCCTTCGCGAGTCGCTGTTTTTTTTTTAAACTTTCAAAAATAAACTGTTATGTAAGAATTTTGTTATTTTTAAGTTTTCAAAGGATAATCAAATAACTAGAATTCGTATTAAATATAGAAATATTGAAGTAGGCCAAATTTTTTTCTTTGTACTAAACTTATTTGTTAAAAAAAAGTTTACTATGAAATAATGATTCGGCCGCATCCTGAATTCGGTCCGCCTGCGTGTAATGCACAAATTGCATAATATGTAGCGGTGGCCCTGTAGATATGCCTATAATGACTAGATTTGCTTCATGTCAAGTATTTATTGATATAGTAATTTTCTAGGAACAATATCTCTATTAATCGGCAACATCAACAAATTAAAAGTGATTTTTTTTAGCAGGGCTGACCTAAGATATTTGGAGGTCCTAGGCGAAATGAATATGGTGGCCCCAAATAAAATTGAAAAATAAACAGCCAAAAAAAAATTAGATAATTTATTTAAACCCTAGAGTACTCCAACAATACTATTGAGAAAAAGTTTAACTTTGAGTCCTTGCGAGGCCCATATCAATAGGAGGCCCTGGGGGCTGCCTAGTTTTCCTATGCCTAAGACCGACCCAGTTATGAAATTACATAAGAGTGACTAAGCGTGTTTGGTGTGCAACAATTGCGATGGACGAAAAAATACGAAAATTCAATCTGTCCTTAGGACCTGCCTTACATCTAGAACTACTAAGATATTTTCACGATCGAAACCGAAGCAGATAGATTTATCAAAAACGATTTTTATTCGCAATTTAGATTCACCAGCTTGTTTAAGCCGACATATCGAAAAGTACAAGATTATACTTCTGTAACACATTTATTACTTGCTAATTATAAGATGTTACTTCGGGTTATTGTTCGCGTGCTCAGAGTCTTAGGTATGACGACAAACATTGAAATTCACGGAATAAAACTATATCAGCAGACAATATGTTTATTAATATAAAATAATACACAGGCGATCCAGCCATAAAGCTTAATGAATAAACAAACAATATTTCAAGAACCACTTGTATAATCCAACAACAAATACACTTTATATCAAATCTGCCTAGCAAATATTTTTCGTTTAACTACAGACAAAACAAAGGCTAAGAGTTCTTTTTCTATAACTGAATTTTTCTTTCCTGGATCTGAAAGTGATCTACTAATATAGAGGATAGGTTTTAAGCAGCTAAAACCCATCTCTTCTATATAAAACAGGGTTACAAAGACAGTTTGTGTGGAAACACAAACTCAAAATCGGCCCCCAAAGTGGTACACCCAGGCAGGCTTCAATATTTTCAGAAAGAACATCCGAATGAAATTATATCAAAGATGAATGAGAGATAAGAATGGAGAAAGAATGTTAACAGATCTTGTGTAGTGCCCCAACGGTCCAGCAGATCAAAGGATAGGTGAAAGTGAATGTAAAGTTAGATGTGAACCTGGCCTAATTAGTTCCCCTTTCAGACCTTGTGGTCTATAGGGCAGATGATGTAAAGTTAATCTGCTTTTGTGGCCTACGGTTAACGAGGGTGTCATGTAGCCAGCACAACGACCAACCGCCTTTACTTTTTCCAAAATAATGTCAGGTACCCATTAGAGCTGAGTGGACTCAGAGGCGCCCAAAGATTCCAGGGTTGGCAACCTGCGGCTCGATGTGGCTCTTTGGATGTGAAGTTGCGGCTCTTTAGTTCCATACGCAAATATTATTTTTTTTATCGCAACACTTTTTAAAATAGTTCTGAATCGTTTAACGATTCCGATTCTATCTCTGAGCCACTTGTACTCGCTTTTCACCACACCCCTCCCCCATTACACGCGTCTTCAACTATCCGCTAAAACAGTACAAAATAGATTGGCTAAATGTCTTCAAATGTAACTTATTTGCAGGTGAAAGATATTCAACTTTCTTCTGCCCTATCACTTCCTATAAATGAGTCTTGCAACATAAAAGACAGAGCACAAGGTGCCCTTTTTGTTAGGTATATCTCTTCCTAGGGTCCTGTGAGCTTGCGCTCCCAGAGCTATTTTTATATGTATCTTTGTTGTATAGGTTAGAGCTATTTTAGGTTAGTGTCAGATTTTATAATTGTATTTCAGCATATTTTTATATAGGTTAGTGCGGGATAGTATAAAAAGTGATGTACATGCTGTCTTAAAAAAGTTGAGTATACATTTGACCAGTGGTCAGTACAGTATCTCTGTCTAAGAGACAGCTGAAGATCTTTGTGGTCTGTCGTGTAATTATTTTATTATTCTGTACCTGGGACGGCCTGTAAGTGTAGAAATATTTTATATTTTCTTTTACTAGATCTATGTCACACTGTGTAAATATGCTAGATATATTTTAATTTAGTTTTATTTTCTAGTTGGCAGCTTTTGTTTTGAGCATGTTGATTTAAAGATGGCGCCCATCAGTCCTGCTATGAGTGTTATAGATCTTATCTTATCTTATATAATACAGACGTTACTTCAAAAAAGAAGATGATTACGTCCTACGCGTCATGCATTTAGTCATGCATATTAACCAATGATTTAAATTCTGCCAAGTCACTGGTTTTTCTGGCTAGCTCAGGCAACCAATTCCATGCTCTAATAGCACTAGGGAAGAAGGAGTATTTGTACAAATTTGTCCTAGCATAGGGGACAAGGAATGTGCCTTTATTTTTGTGTCTTTCAGAGTATTTTATTAAGTTTTGTTTTTGTATTTGAAGATTATGGTTCAGTGATTATGGTTCTAATAGGATAGATCTATATGGTTTTGTATTTATAGTTTTGCATTTATATATTGCAGGCTATTGTTACTGCTGTGTTATGGCTGCTGAAGATAACTGCTAAATTCATGCTGCTGTATCTAATATTGCTGCTTTAGGCTGCTGCTGTAGATCTAAATTCTAGTGTTATTTTGTTTCTGTAGAGTTGCCTTGCCCTTAGTAATTAGACTTTCTAGTCGGCTTAGTCTGTTCTTAGTGAATACTAATAGTAAGGTACTAGTAACTAAGATGTTCTTGTTTTAGTGTTAGTGTAGATCTAGGTCTAGTGTAGTAGTTGTAGTGATTTTGTTAGATAGTTGGTTTGATCAGTTTTTTGTTGGTTTTATCAGTTTGTGTTAGATAGTTGCTTTGGTTAGTTTGTTGGTGTTTGTAGTGGCGTAGATTTAGAGGGTTTAAGTTAGTTGCTGGGTTCAGTTGTAGTGGTTAGTGTATATATTATATTTTTTATTATTGATTTATTTTGTGTATATGTAAATAAAGTTTCATTTTGTCTTATTTAATTTCAAGTAAAGTTTCGTTGGTGCTTTCATTAAGTTTAGGTTAGTATAGTTTAGTATGTCTGGTTGCTTAGGTGACTCTAGCCCCTTGGTCGTAGACTGATGTGTCACAGATGAAACCCACCCAGTAGCGCTAACATCTGCCTACTGTTATAAAATTTAATGTTGAGCAGAGAAAAGGTCTCACTCAGCGCCTCCTGACCTGCTCACAGTCCAAAGGAAGAACTTCTAGGTTAGATACCTCGTAACAAACTAGAGGTGAGGATATAACGAATGCCAAGCAAAAATGCTGTGAAGACATTAAGATCAATTTAAATAAAATCGTTTAAATGCAAACTGATGGAGCCGGAAGTACGACAGGAAAAAAAATGAAGAGGCATCTACGATTCTTCAAAGCAAAATAAACCACGAAATTCTTACGTTTCACTGAATAATACTCACCATTCCAACCAAAATAGTTAAATTTTAGTTTAATTTGGTATTCAATATTGTTAACATCATCTTCTCAAAAGCACTTCACCATTGTCAGTTTTAAAGACTTAAATGGAGACTCAGTATTCCTAGCTACTTCTTCTCAATAAAGTGCGATGGTTGAAACGTCTTGCTTTGTGCTTGAATGAAATAAATATATTCCGAAAGAAAAAGGCATTAATCACCCATAATTAGAGAACGACAAATATTTGCAAAAAAAAATACTTTAGGTTGATATAACAGAGAAATTAAATGAGCTGAATTTAAAAGTGCAAGGAAAAGGGAAACCCATTCAATGTTTAAGTAGAAGAATTTTTTTGTTTTAAAGAAAAATTAACTCTTTTTGCAGAAGATATTCAAAGCGTTTAGTTACTTCATGTTCAATGTCTAAAGTAGCATCACGAAAAAATCAGTTCAACTTCAAACACAAATTACTTCAGCACAGTTATAAAAAAAATCAAATATGAATTTCTTTATAGATTTGAGCAATTCAAAACCAACAAAAACATTCAGAGTCAATCCTCTCAACATAAATAGTAACACAATCCACATTGATGCGTTTGGAATTGATACTGGATCTCTAGAAACGCCATTGATCGATTTAAAAAGTAAAGTTTTGTGGAGTGGAAAATTTTCAGAGTTGAAAATCAAGTTGGAAGCGTTGGAGGTCGAGAATTGTATGTATGTTATGCAACAAAAGTAGGCAGTTAAAAGGAATGCCGCGAGTTGATTCGGCGCATGGAATAATCTAGAAAAATGCTACAGTAGGTTGAAGAAGTTGGTCTTTGGAGTACTGACTATCTTTAGATCGACATGTTCGTGCAAGCAAGCGTCGTGTTTGAAGCTAAAAACAAGTTATGAGCCAAAATTGCCAAATGTATCCAAACTTTCTAAAACCATGCAAAGCCATCACTCCCACTGAATTTGTTTGCTCAATTGTTTGTTAGTGAAATACAAGTTATTAGTGTAAGTAAATGTTTAACTGTTTTAGTTGCTACCGAAATAAAAAATAATTATCTAACAATGCCATATGTAGGCTATATTATATAATATGTTGTAAAAAACACTAATTATATATAAATATATTCGTTTTTTTCCATTAAATATTGTGTGAGAACTATTTATTGTTGGTAAGAAAAAAAATTTAAATGTTGAGGCTCTTTAAAAAGTTAAAAATTTTGTAAATTCTTACTTTTGGCTCTTCTGACTCAAAAGGTTGCCGTCCCCTGGCCTAACTGATGTCTTATAATTGATGTAATTTTTTTGAAAAGGCTCAATCCTCTATAAAAAAAACAACATTGTATTTGCAATAAATCAAAAGTTTAGAAAAATGAAGTTTATAAGATTTTTATTTGTTTTAAATTTGGTCTAACTTATAATGCATACTAATTAGCTTTTTCTTTTTAAAAA
Source organism: Biomphalaria pfeifferi (assembly GCA_030265305.1). NCBI lineage: Eukaryota > Metazoa > Mollusca > Gastropoda > Planorbidae > Biomphalaria > Biomphalaria pfeifferi. The sequence goes on from JASAOG010000064.1 coordinate 3,181,344, forward strand.
AATACTTGCATAACTGATTTTAAAAATTAGATTTTTCGCTTTCAGAAAAAAAAAGTAGCCGTTGCATCAGAACATTGAATGGTCTAAAATATTGTGATGTCCGATTTTCAAAATCTTTTGTAGTTTACGAGATCTAAACGGGACAGACGGAAAGACATTTCCCACAAAACTAATAGCGTCTTTTCCCCTTTCGGTGGCCGCTTAAAAATTAAACCATATGTTACATAGGTTAGTGTTGAAAAAAAAACCCACTTTACTTCTTATAACTACTTTACAAAACAACGCATTGTTTCAACTTTAAAAAAAAATCACATTTTTAGTAGTTTTAAAAGATTTCTATGTCCAGTCTAGATACAATATATATAAGTCTGTGAACACAATATTTAGGTGTTTTTTTATGTATATTTTTTCACTATGTATATAATCCAAATTTAGGAAATGTCATTTCACCAACGATATAGATCTAAAAATTAAATTATATGTTACATGGGATAGAATTCAAAGAAACACTTCACTTCTTATAACTACTTTACAAAACAACGTTTTGTTTCAACTTTTAAAAAACATTTTCACGACATTTTTAGTAGTGTTAAAAGATCTCCATGTCCAGTCTAGATATAATATATATAAGTCTATGGCTATATCCTAAGAATTGGATATCATGTTTTCCTATATTTAGTTTTTTACGAGCTATTGTTATTTTGTGTGTTCTTAATCTTGTAAATATTTTCTCTATTGTATCATAATGTTCTTCCCATGATGTTGTGAATACGCATATGTCATCCACATATGATATCACGTTTGGTATATCTGACAGTAGTTTTGACATGCACTTTTGAAAAGCTGCAGAACTATTTACTAAGCCAAAGGCCATTACATTCCATACATAGACTCCAGTCCAGGTAGGAGTCTATTTAAGGGCAGTGTATTTTAATTCTTAATTTGCCAAAGGCCTCTATTAAGGTCCATAGTGGTAAATATTTAAGCCTTACTTAACATATTTAATATGCTGTCTGTGTTTGGTAGTGGTTCTGCATCGACAATAGTGCATTCATTTATTTCTCTGTAATCGCAACATAGTCTAACACCTTCATCTTTTTTTAAACATTTACCAATGGTGGGTTTTCAGCTTCTTCTATACTACCTTCTCTAATGCATTCTCTTATGTCCTGTCTAACTAATCTTCGTAAGCTTTAGGAATATTGCTTGCTTTACTTTTAGTTGGTAGAGCTTTGTATAATTCTATTGTATGTTTCAATCTGTCTGTACATCCTGGTTTCTCTGTTATTATATCAGTGCATCTGGTTCTATGCTGTATTTTATTACTTTTACCTTCCATGCAGTTAATGTCAGAACTAACAGTGATAGTGTTTGTTGTTGTGTTCCTCTATGGCTCTAGGTTATTTGTTTCTATAGTTTGTACTTCTATTACTTCACATTTCTCTAGTTTCAAGTCTCAGTAATTTATCTATACTTAGAGAGCATTCTCGTCAATTCCTATCTACTTTGTATACTTTATTACTTATATTATCTATTAGTCTGTATGGACCTTCATTTTCGCTTTTAATGTATTTGTCTTCTATCTTTATATAGACTTGGTCTCCTATATCTAACTTTCTAAGTTTTCTATTTTTGTTCTTGATGACTATGTGCCTTTCTAGATTTCTATCCTTGTTATCCAGAGATATCCATATAGCCTGTCTGAGTTGTTGTTTAGTTTGAACTATCCAGGGGGCAGATAATCTTCATAGTTCTTAAGCTCTAGCAATGCTATTTGCCTAAAGTTTTAAGGGGCCTTTTGGTTTTCTTCGAAAAACAAGTTCATATGGCGAGTATTGTGTTGCTTCATGTGTGCTAGTATTGTAGGTAAACAGAACATAATTTAATGTTTGAGCCCAACCATCCATTGAATCTTTTCCTAATTCATAAATCTTTTGTATCATTGTTTTGTTCCAACGTTCCATAACACCAATTCGACTGTACACTGTAAACTGTGCTATGTACCATGTGCTATTAGTCATGCTAGCAAAAGCCCTATTAAGATGTGATGTAAAGTTTGAAGCGTTGTCCGTTAATAGTTTCTTTTGGGAATCCAAACCTTAGAAAAAAGTGTTCTTAATGTATTACAAATATCTTCAGCTTTACTTAGTTGATATGTCAATTATTCCCAGTATGCACTTATTTCCTTTACTACTTGTTCTAAGTGGTCCTACTAGGTCTACAGCAATATCTTGTCCCAAAAATACAATGTTTTATCTGATTTTTGAAGTGGGGCTCTTGTGATAGTTTTTCAAATTGTGTGCAGCTTTCTACAAAATTTTGAATTTCTTTTTCATTTTAGGCCAGAAGAAATGTTCAGCTACTTTAGCATAAGTATTTTTGTTTCCGCAGTGACCAGATGTTGGATCATGTGCCATGTGTAATATTTTTGGTTTTAATGATTGGGATATTATAATTTGAATGTTTGTACAGTTTACTGTTTTATTGCATCTTACTGCTAGGTCATTAAAAAGTATGTGATGATTATTTCTGTTTATTTGATTGTAGTTTTTATTTAGTGGCATAACCAAAATTATTTTTTATTATTTTTCGAGGGAAGGGGGGTTTGGGGGGATTTTTTCTCACCTCCTGCTATATATATATTTGATTTTGTTAGATAGTTGGTTTGATCAGTTTTTAGTTGGTTTTATCAGTTTGTGTTAGATAGTTGGCGCATTGGACGGAAAGCTGTCTCCACAAAAACAGTCACTGGCAATATCTGAAGCTTCTTCCCACCAGGTTCCATGAAAGTGTGACGCCAAGTTATACTAGGATGTCCCAGTTTGCGCTTTCCTCGTAATGACCTCCATATCGCAACTCTTAGTATGCGTCATTCATTTTGTCGGAGTATATGTCCCGCAAACCTCATGCGACGCAGAGAAAAGGTCTCCAACGCCTCCTGACCTGCTCACACAAACCCTCTAAGTCTTTCAAGTCATTTCTAGCTAGCTCACTAAAATAGGTCAAGATTTTTTTTTTCGTGTTGCAAATTTATCTAATTTGGGAAGAATAATAAATCTTTTGAGTTTCTCTATATTACATGTAACATGTTATTAATTTTGAATGTATAGATAAGGTTATTAATAATTATTTAAAAAATAAAAGTGTACATCAAATATATGGAGAAGCTGTGGCTGAAGGGTAAAGCACTTGCAACCGGAATCCTCGTGAAACATCTAGGTAGACCAATGCGGGGGCCGATTTTGAGTTTGCTTTTCCAACAAACTGTCTCTGTAGTTTGTAACCTTGTTTTGAACATATTTCTGCTATATTCTGTGGAAATTCCTCTTCAACCCCAATGTTTCTTTGCATTAAGTAAAATAAATAGACACACATGAACATTTATGTAGAAATCATGAGCTTGACTGTTAATAGAAGAACTTGTTTAAAAACAACAACAACTGTGATTTAATTAGTAACAAGTAACATACTTTTTTAAAAATCAAATCCTCAAAATAAGAAAGGGATGGTGGTCTAGAATTGTTCATCATATTTATTTCTAAAATGCTTAATTATTGCAAGTTTTTTTTTTTTTATAGTTTTTCCAAGCCCGTGCTGTTTAGAAATACTTCCATTGTTTTCCAACATTCTTGTTTTAGAAGAGACAGTAAACTGATAAATGTTCCCACCATTATCTAGTCTAACATAGGCTAAACCCTAGAATTCTTAAGACCTATGATAATCTTCTTTAAAACAAGCTGACCTCATTCATCCTGACAAATCGTCTGGTATTGATATTCTTAAACAGAGGTTCTCCCAATCCTTATTTTCTATGTCTTCATATATTGAAAGATTATGGCATACAAAATATTTAGGCCTTCGTGAAGGGAAAAGCAGTGATTAGTTTGTCTGTCTGTCTGTGATCTTATGATCTTAATAAGTCCTTTTCTTAATTAAAAAAAATCAATTATGCAATACATAAAATTAAGGAGTTTATATTAAAAAGATTGAGGATCCTTTTTTTATTTAAATTTATACAACCAGTTTTTTTCAGTTTACGAATTAAGCTTATAAAATATTTATTTACTAGCATTATCCACCGTCGATAATGGTTAAATTGTTCCTAGGCTTTATATTGTCTACTACCTATTACGAAGACAATGGAACGGCCTGCTTTATAACCCATCTTACAAACATACTTTTGGCCTGTGAATTCTAGTGTAACCTTTCTCTCCCCTTCTGTACCCTACTCCCAAGGTTTAAAAAATTCTACATCTCTGACTAGTTTTCTCAATCTTTTGTTGACATATATTATAGTCTCTCTGCTGCTTTATGGTAGCAACCCTCATCGCCACCTTGAGCATCGTAACGCTATGTCACATGGACTTTTGACTCGGAATAGTTTAGTTTCGCTTTTTTCCTCCATGTTTAAGGAGCTGCCTCATTTTTGTAAATAAAATCTCCTCAACCCCACATTTAAAAAAAGAAAGATATTAGATAGGCTCTCAAATGTACTCTTTATGATATGATTCCTATGGATACTTAATTCTAATTCTTCATATCTCGAATTTATGTTGATTTAGATCAGTGGTCTTCCATGGGGAGGGGAATGGAACGCCTCATGGGGGGCAAGTTCTTGAAAATTTGGGGCCCTAGGGGGTGCTCTGAAGTAAAACGGAGAACAAATTTCTTCAAGTTAGCGTTGGCGAAGTAAAGATAAATTACAATTGGCTGTCTACTCCTTTAAGAGCAGAAACAACGTTAAAGATTGCAGTTTGGGAAATCCTTTTATAAACTGCAAGAAATGTTTGTATTGGTTTGTAGTTGACAAACAAACAAGGTAATAAAGCTTTTTAAATTAAAGCTTAGTATATCTACAATATACCAGCAGACACAAATATGTTAATATATTAAAATGTAATGTTAATTTTTATAATGTTAAAGCTAACATTCAAATAGAATAATTAAAATTAATTTAAAAATTAAAATATTTACAATGTCGGCCAAGTAATGTGTCTACTTTGCAAGAAAACAATTTTAAATGCTCAGAATTTTCAAAATTCTATAAGCGTTTAACATTGTTAAGTTGACGACTTTTGCTGTAACAAATACTAAAAAGTTCGCTGCAAGGCTTCTTTCTTAACTTGTCTTAAGATATGATTGCGCATACCTCGAAAATCCCTCGTATAATAGTATCGGACAATGCTGCCTCCTTCTTTATTAGACCTTATTTGTGTGATTTTTGAAAAGTGCGCTCAGATTCCAAGAAACTTTTTTATTCTCAGAACGTCCCTCTTCGTTCTACTTGAATATTGACGTGGGCTCTTCTTAGGACAGGAAGACAAAATGAGTTCTTGAGGTCAGAGAAAGAATTGATGAAGCTAGACATGAAAGGAAATGCTTGGCGGAGCTAACGGCGAATCCCCGGACTACCTTTCTGAATGTCTCTAATACTCCAGAAGGAATATTTTCTTTTTCACAAAGCACTTTAAAATTATCTACAAAGCACTGTTTCTAAAAAAAAAAATACTTAACGTTTAGCGGGGAGCCAAGGGTAAAATTTTGAGAAACACTGCACATTTGCCTCAGATGAAGTCAGATGTCTCTCACTCTTCAGATACGGCCAGTCCCACCTTTTCTTAATTTTATTTGTGTGACTTTCAATCTTCTTAACAGGAGAAATAGTACAAGTTAGACTAAGGAAAATGAGTTATTAAAGCTCAGAAATGCTGAAAAGCGCTTCGCTTTAGACTTTGCTTCCGGTTCTTTAAGCGCTCCCCTAGACAATTGCAAATTTAGGGGGTGGCAAACGTACATTTTCTGGTCTAGATGGTAGTCAAAGTTTCACACCATTTTTTTATATTGTTTTCGTCTAAAAGTCTAATAAAGGAATCGTTCAGGTGATGTTCGGTCTGTTTCTAATTTTAATGAACTTCCATTGTAAAATATGCAACAACTATTGAGTAAAGTTAATAAACAATAAAATTTTATATTTGATCTGACACTCATTTTACATTTTTGTGACAATAAATGCATTAACAAACTAACGATAGTATTTATTGGGAATGGTTTGGCGAAAGTTGATGGGGATGGGGTGACACCTTGTGACAAGTCAAAAGCTTGCTGTCAGAGTCACTCAATTTTATTACAGCATTAATTATTATTATTTATTTATTTTATTTTAACTATTTCCCCGTCCTATCCCCAATTTCATCACCCGCCCCACCTTTTCTTCTCCAGGCTAGACTTAGTTCACCACCTTGGAGATAGCTAGGCCGCGTCCTTTCACTTGTCTCCCTTTGATCGGGGAAAGATAAACACACAGTCTCTTTGCCCGCCGGATGTCTGACGGTCGCAGTTAACACCACCTTGGGTGGAATGCAAGTCAATCTTTCTTTCCCCCCCCCCCCCCTCTCTCCCGTGTCTCTTTGATCAAAGAGATTACTTGGGTCAACACGCCTCGTGAAACTCCAAGGTGCGACTTCCATCTCGAGTCAAATTCAACCACGTGAAATAGTCTTTAGCCTAGGAGATTTCCTGTTTCCGCCCACCTCTGTCAGGACCTTATAAGGTAGATTAAATCAAACCAGACACGCTCATTTCTCTATCACTTGCTATCGAGTCTGGACTATTTCATTTATTCTTTCTCTTAGAGGAATACCTAGTGCCTCCCTCAGGTGTCTGCCTATTTGCTATTGCCTTCGTACTTAGTGCTATTCAGCACTGCACTCCTGCCTATTTATCGGATCACTTGCCTATTTGTTATTGAGCATCATCTCCTGCCTACTAAGATCTACTCAACTATTTGTTTGAATCACCTGCCTATATGCTGTTCAGTGTCTACTCGACACTACTCAACTATTTATCGGATCAATCACCTATTGCCAATGCACTTAGTGCCATTCAGCACTGCACTCCTGCCAATTTGCTATTGAGTGTCTTCTACTGCCTACGTGGATCTACTCAACTCTACTACTTGGCGCTATCGGCTCTACTTGCCTGCCTATTCGACAGCCCACCTGTCAACTTATTAGCAGTGCTCGATTTAGGAAAAAACCAGTGCGGGGAAGGAAAATTTTTTCTGCAGAGTCGGGGATGAATACCATCCCCGGCGGGGATGGTAAAAGTTAAAGCAGAGCCGGAAATGGAGCCTCACAGTGCCGGGATATCCCGGCTTCGCAACAATCTGAGCCCATCTATTAATCCTGCTACTCCCACTACTACTATTATTATTATGGTCTGCTTCTCTGCCATGTTTTGAATCTTGTTAGGAATAGTCCCTCAGGAAAAAATTCACCCTGTATGGGCTGTATGTTTACATCATTAATTAATTCATTCAAATTTTCATCTGCATTCAATATATTTACAGGTTCATCGCAAGTATTTTGGAAACATTTGGGTCTGATACTGACATAATGAATTTCAGTAATTTGCTCGATAACCACTTTCTTTGAATCCAATAATGATTGCATTCTGCATTTCACAACCGTGATGTGCCCATTGTCATGCCAAATGTGTATGTCTGTTTCCAAAATATCTGCTGTGGCTCGCACTATTGGTTCATCCCACCAATGTCCATCCAATCTTTGGCATTCTAAATATGCAGTGAAATCTTTATAATCTGTTTTAATTAAAAATGATTCGTCAATATAATCTGGATGGTTTTCTAAATATGTCGTTGCATCCTGTCTCAACTGCCAAGCATTGTATGAGGAAATCGGATTTACACAACTGGATTGTTGAAGTTGGTCGATTATGGCATGATAAAAGCAGTTGCCATCACTTGGTACATCAAGAACAATGCATCCTCGCTCCGCAACTATTTTTTTAAGATTTGTTGAAACAACATTGGAGTCCCCGATGCCTGAAAATGAAAACAATACAGTATGAATTACAATGAATGACTGTCAGAGCAGGCACAGTTCTAGGAGTAGGATGGAAGGCCAGTTTTCAGACCTGCCTCTCCAATAAACATTGAATAACACTCCAACACCATACCATCCCCTGAGCTATCTATCATTTGATTAAATTTTTATAACAGATGTATCTTAGCCTATTAATTCTATCTCTCTTGACAGCTTATATAACACTGTTTACTAGCTAATAGATTTTTTAAACGTATTATTTTATATATTATATTAATTAATAACAATATCAATCAATATATATTCAACTGCTTATGAACTGCAATTCAGGGAGAGGAAGACTTAATAACTAGCAAGTTCGCCTTTGCTCCAAAGACTAATGATAACAGAAGAATGGAGACAGAAAGTCTGCAGAAAAGAAGTGTTGGTGAAAAAAGAAAATGTTTTAAGTGTTTCAAAACGGGACATTTAGCAGCCCAATGTAGAAACAAAAGTCCGCTAAGACGAAATGAGACTATGGGCTCAAGCAGAAGTCAGGAGTTTAAAACCAGCAACTGGGGAAGACCAACTGGACATCCAAACAATGCGTCAGTGTGCATAGACTATCAACATGGTGAACAACTCCCTCATGAATCTGATCAGATCCAGATGGCTGGAGCTGTAACTTGTGACGCTGGGAAATTAAAAATGTATCCTGGATTCGTTGGGAAGAAATCAGGAGCGACCACAATCGGAGTGAAGAGACTACATGTGCACCCTCACCAGTTGACCGGTAAGAAAGTTCAATGTATGACATTTGGGGGAACAATTGAAGAATATCCCACAGCTGTCATTGACATAGATACGCCATTTTTATCTGGGAAAGTTGAAGCATGTGTGTTGGAGAGGCCTGCAGCTGACTTGATTCTAGGAAACGTGACTGGCATAACTAAGCCTACCATCACAGATATCTACAAGTGGCAAAGGTCAGCAATGTCAGAAGATACAAATGCGGTAACTAGATCTCAGTCTGGTGTAATAGATAACATAGCAACAACCGATACTACATAGTCATATTGAACAGCCAGTAACAGAATTAACATCCAGTTATGCATTGAAACAAAAGGAGGACCAATCATAGGTTAAGCTTTTTGAATTGGCGGAGCGTCCTACCAGTAAATTTAAAGTGAAAAATGGACTTCTCATGACACAAGATAACAAAGAGAAACTACAGCTAGTCGTTCCTGCCGCCGAAAGAAAAAGAATTTTGGAGTTAGGTCATGATTCCCCTTTTGCGGGTCATATATTGACAGCGCGAACAAGAAAAAGAATACTTAATAACTTTTACTGGCCAGGAATATTTAAAGATGTGAAAAAATATTGTTCAGCGTGCAGCACTTGTGCCAGTACAAAGCCCAGTGATCGTTATACAAAAGCCCCATTACAGGTCACAGATCTGAAAGATAGACCATTTCAGAAAGTGGCGTGGGTCCCATAAACCCTATGTCTAAAAGAGGTTACAGATACATCCTTACAATGGTTGACCTATGTACACGCTTAGGATTCCCTGAAGAAATTCTAAGTGACCAAGGGACTCAGTTTACGTCCGAGCTAACACATCAGTTTCTGAAACAGTTAGGGATTCGTCAAACCTTCGCAATGCCTTACAGGCCCCAAAGCAATGCGGTTTGCGAGAGGTGGAACGAGACTTTGAAACGATTATTAGGCAAAGTAGCACTAGACAGACCAGCAGACTGGGACATGTACATCCCAGCAGTTCTCTTTGCTTACCTAGAAGTTCCACAAGAAAGTACAGGATTATCACCGTTTGAATTTTTGTATGGAGCAAACCCGAAAGGTCCACTTAGTTTGCTGAAAAATTTGTTGACAAAAGAAAATATTGATAATGAATCTAGAACAAGCTATCAACATGTCGTCGAACTCAGAGAGAAAGTGGTAACAACATGTGAACTTGCAAAGCAAGCATTAGAGTCACAGTTAGCACGACACAGAACGATTGTTAACAGAAATAAAACTCTAAGAAAACTTCAAGGAGGAAGCCTTGTGTATGTACTACTCCCAAGGAAAGACAGTAAACTGATTGTTCAGTGGCAAAGATCATTTGAAGTATTCAAGAAAATAACTGCAGTAGATTACCAAATCAATATGAGAGGAAAACTGAAAACATTTCACATCAACATGTTAAGAGAGTTTGGTGGAAAGTCACAGGAAAGTAATGCTAACACTGATGAAGTAGTTCGTTCCAGTTGTGCGATAGTTAATGAACCAGAGAAAGACGAAAATGAATTGACTGGTTCATTACTATCTGTATTAACTTTAAAGCAATCAGAAACTTGGACAGATTGCAAAATTGAAGAGTCACTATCAGTAGAGCAAACGAAGCAAGTGAAAGAAGTACTGACTAGATATGATGATATATTGACAGATGTACCAGGGAGAACTGCAGCAATGAAACACGACATCATTCTCAAAAACTCTGAACCAGTGAAACAGAAACCGTATCCAGTACCTTTAGGGTATATGAAGGAAGTGGAAGAAGAGATTCAATTGATGCTGAAGCTAGATATATCACCAACATGTGTTTTATCTAGTGGTTAATTGTTTTATCTTGTTAACTAGAACTGAACCAGGGACACCTAGACGTATCAAGACCTAAGGTAGATTCTATCGAGTTATAAGTATAAATAGAATAGGAAAGCTGTGACACTGTCTTTGTAACCTTGTTTTAAATGGATTTAGGTCGATTAGCTATTTTGATAGCTCCATTAATATAATTTTTACATTCACGCATTCGCTTTACTTATAACATTATTATTTCGTTTAATTTTTTCCAAAACACTCTCATTGACTATATCGATAGTGATACGCAAATTAAGACGCGCTGGCCGCAGGTAACGTATGGCAAGTAGAACAATAAAAGCAACCCAAGATACTTAAATTTACACAAAGAATTACAGAAATGGAGAATGTCTTTACACCCAGAAACATGATCTTTACATCATCTGCCCTATAGATCGCGGGGTCTGAAATGGGAACCTTACTTTTTTTTTACTACTTTCACCCAGAAAAATGCCAGTGAAGAGTAAGAAAAAAAAACTGAAGCAAAAAAAACTACTTTCTTTATTCATGGTTAACCAGTCATACAGACTAAAAACTTTAAATATTTAGATGAAAAGTTTTCGATATTGATGAACTTATTTTTAAAAATTTCATTTTGTAATTTTTTTGTGGGTTACTGGGATCCCAGTAGAACCCTCACCCTCTTTTGTATATGAAGGAAAAACTTTGAACCTACCAAGTTTATGGTACTACCGTCACTCTACCCTATCGTCCGAATAATGTTAGTACTAACGAAACAACATCATAGTTAGATACAATAATAAAAAAAGCTAGTCTTCGAGTCCGAAGATTAGTGACGAATGCAGTATTTCCCGTGGCTGCGCAGTCCCAGCTACATATCCAGGGCAAGCATAACCATTGTCTGCAGGCGGTCGATTTAGATTTTATTTTCGCCGTCTGCGTTTCTCCTCGGCAGCAGATTTTCTTTTGGTCTCAAATGTGTATCCCACGGCCTTCGTGAGTGACTTCCAGCTGTCTCGTTCTGAGGCAGCATGCAGCCAGGTGCTCTCTTCTATGTAAGCCAAAGAAAGTTGTCGCTTAAGCTGGTCTTTGAAGCGTTTCCATGGGGCACCTCTGTTACGTCGACCACCTTTTAGCTCACCAAAAAAGACTGCTTTGGCATACGTTCGTCTCCCATACGTATGTCCATGATTTAGCGCAAGCGCTTAAGAAGTCTTAGATATTTCCTGTGTAGTGTCCATGTCTCAGCGCCATACAGAATGGTTGAGAGACCACCGCCTGGTAGACATTGATTTTTGTAGGCAGGCGGAACTATTTGTTCCGCCAAACTCTCACCTGAAGACGTAAAAAGCGCTACTGACTCTGGCCAGACCTTTATCAACTTCCCTTAAAAGTGAGGCGTCATTTGACACAATACTACTAGATATGTGAAGTGGTCTACCACATTAAGGGGCTGTCCGTCTACGATGATCCTTGAGGTTGAGTAGGTTTTATTGGGCAACTTCTGGAATAGACTTCTGTTTTCCCGAGGTTTATAGATAGACCGAAGGAGGCGGCAGCGTATGCCAATTCGTTTACCGCGTTCTGAATGTAATGTTCATTGTGAGCTAGCAGGGCGCAATCATTGGCATAGGGAAGCTCCGTTATGACAATCTCCTTTGTTCTTGTATGGGATTGTAGACGTCGAAGATTGAACACATTGCCGTATGAACGATACAATTAATAATTGTTTAAAGGTTTAACTTGATCAGAGAGTGAGTTTTAGAGAAGCAACGTGTACAAAACCTTATACATTTATCCATATATTTGAATACTAGAGGATTAATTTTGCTTGTTGGTATCAAACAAACTAATTAATTACCATAATTTTTTTTTATTGATTCCTGTATTGTCTTCGCCAATGAATAATCGTGCAAAGTTTTAACTTGATCCGAGAATGTGTGTCGGAGAAATAACGTGTTTTAACTTTATAACAGACATACAAGATAGACAGAGAGAGTTAATATAAGCTTTGTAAAAAGTACACTGTGAATAGGTAATAAAGAACTGTGGTCATTTGTAGCTGAGGTAACTGATACACACGAATGTTATATACAACAGTTTTGTCCACATTGTGACAAGTCAAAAGCTTGCTGTCAGAGTCACTCATTTTTATCACAGCATTAGCTATTACTATTTATTATTTATTTATTTTATTTTAATTACTTCTCCGTCCTATCCCCAGTTTCATCACCCGCCCCACCTTTTCCTCTTCAGGCTAGACTAAGTCCACCACCTTGGAGATAGCTAGGCTGCGTCCTTTCACTTATCTCCCCTTGATCCGAGAAAGATAAACACGCAGTCTTTTTAGTCTTACCCGCCGGATGTCTGACGGTCGCAGTTGACACCACCTTGAGTGGAATGCAAGTCAATCTTTCTCCCCCCCCCCTCTCCCACCTCTCTCTTTGATCAAAGAGATTACTCGGATCAACACGCCTCGTGACACTCCGAGGTGCGGCTCTTGTCAGACTTCACCCACGCTAGAGATAATCTTTGGCCTATCGCATTTCCTGCTTCTGCCCATCTCTCCCGGACCTTTATAGGGTAGACTAAGTCAAACCAGACCCGCTCATTTCTCTGGACTATTTCATTTATTCTTACTCTTAGAGGAATACCTGGTGCCTCCCTCAGGTGTCTGTCTATTGCCTTTGTACTTAGTGCTATTCAGCACTGCACTCTTGCCTATTGCCTTCGTACTTAGTGCCATTCAGCACTGCACTACTGCCTTCTTCTTATTGAGTATAATCTCCTGCCTACGTGGATCTACTCAACTCTACTACTTGGTGCTATCGGCTTTACTTGCCTGCCTATTCGACAGCCCACTTGTCAACTTAGTAGGTACGACGTCCCTAAAGACCCGAGTCTGTGCGAGACGTCATAGCTACGCCAAATCCTCCGAAACTCACTGGACTTATCCTGCTTACGACGCTTCCCACGGCAGATCAGCTCTGCCCGCAGTACTACATGTGCCCACGGTAGCCGGCCACCCGCCCTACTGTGCCCACTACAGATATCAGAACTTTGGATTGAGACTCCACAAGAACTGTATCACCGGCGTCCCTCTACCCGCTAGAGCACCACCTCCAGCTGCAGAACCTCAAGCTAGGACACAACCAGCTGCGACATGACAGGACAACCAGCTAAGTTCAGAAGACAAAGTGACATGCTCTCTTATTAAGTGCAAGAGTGATGATTAAATATAGTATTGATTAGAGATAGATGCAAACCCTCCCCCGTTTTATTCTTCTATGTAAATATTTATGTAAATAAATATTCTTCAATTTTAACTTTGTATATCTCTTTCATTGCTTGTCTAGTTGCGTGCCTGCTCCCGATTTATATGCTGTTGGGTTGGTGAGTGATAACTTCAAAATAATCATCCCCTAGACATTAAACAAGCCAAACACACGTCACTTTCGCTAACCTGTCACACACATAGGTATCAGATTTTCACATTTCTACTTTGAAATACAGCGCTAGGGTTTGGGCGCATGTAAGAAATGGTTAAAAATTCTTCCAATAAGGTCAGTGTGCTTGACAGCTCCATCTGTGACGACCCGTGCTGGAGGCAGGATGAATGAATGATAGCACAGTGCAGAATACGTCATTGTCTCATTGATACTTTGCCCAGTTCCAGACTAAATATTACTCCCGTTGTAACCGCTGCTCGGATTCAGAGGAAAAAGTGGGTCGTGACCTTGGTGATTGGCCCCCGGATAGCCGAGGGGCATTAATATGCATCACTTAACCTGTGTGCACTTGAATGTAGACCTTCCTTTTTGCTTCACTCAACCTGTGTGGACTTGAATGTAGATCTTCCTGTTTGCTTCACTCAACCTGTGTGGACTTGAATGTAGATCTTCCCTTTTACTTCACTCAACCTGTGTGGACGTGAATGTTGATCTTCCTGTTTGCTTAACTCATCTTGTGTGGACTTGAATGTAGACCTTCCTGTTTGCTTCACTCAACCTGTGTGAACTTGAATGTAGACCTTCCTGTTTGCTTCACTAAACCTGTGTGGACTTGAATGTAGATCTCCCTGTTTGCTTCACTCAACCTGTGTGGACTTGAATGTAGACCTTTCTGTTTGCTTCACTCAACCTGTGTGGACTTGAATGTAGACCTTCCTGTTTGCTTCACTCAACCTGTGTGGACTTGAATATAGATCTTCCTGTTTGCTTCACTCAGCCTTTGTGGACTTGAATGTAGACCTTTCTGTTTGCTTCACTCAACCTCTGTGGACTTGAATGTAAAGCTTCCTGTTTGCTTCACTCAACCTGTGTGGACTTGAATGTAGATCTTCCTGTTTGCTTCATTCAACCTGTGTGAACTTGAATGTAGACCTTCCTGTTTGCTTCACTCAACCTGTGTGGACTTGAATGTAGACCTTCCTGTTTGCTTTACTCTACTTTTGTGGACTTGAATGTAGACCTGTATTGAGGGGAAACGGAATCCCTCAGGTGAAAAGGCTGGTTTCTATATCTTAAGGAAGACAGACATGTAAATAGATTTAGATTACAATAGCGCTTTTTTTTTTTTTTTTTTTGTTTCCAACAGATAAGTTTCTAGTGATCTATTTTAATTGTTATGGTTAACATAATTTGGTTTAAAAAAACTTGTAAAAGGTGCAGGGGTGCAATGCGGGTCACACGAACTCTCTTTGTTATATTGTTAGTCTACTTCCGAGTTTTGATCTATTTTTATGGTTTATCTAAGTGTTTATTTCTCATATTGCCTCATTGGTTTGTCTTCAGTTTGTTTAATAAAGAACTATTGCTAATGCTCGAATTATATTATTCAAACCTAACCTGTACAGAACTTGTGTATTATTCTAACCGAAAAGAAATTCTTTTCAAAAGTATGTTTTTTTTCCCTATAGAATCTGTATAATTATAGTGTATGTTCCTAGACTCTTAAACTTGACATTAGAACATTGGATGTGTTTCTTTCCTTCTTTGAACTTTAAAGTGTCTGTCACATGTTAGTCAAGAGACACCATCAAGGAGACGGTATCGATTAACGTTATGTAGGAGAGACGCTTAAATGCCAAATTTGCCTTGAGCCTATGAACAGGATAAAACAGAGGAGAACGATAGAATGCTAAATACAAGACTATAAGGTCCTTGTATTGATAGAATAATATCAACAGAAATATCATTCTTATATATATATATATATATATATATATATGTCGATAGCAAGAGATAAAATAAAGAAACTTAATCTTGATAAACTAGGTTCTGTGCAAGGGTATATACAAGGGTGACTCTCTATCTCTGCTGTGGTTCTGCCTAGCTATTAACCCACTATCTAAATTACTAAATGCCACTACAAACGGTTTTAGGGTTGACACTAAATGTACAAAGTCTGTGTCTCACCTGTTATATATGGATGATTTAAAGCTATATGCAGAGAACGAGCAAAAGTTACACACCATAATTATAACAGTAAAATGCTTTAGTGACGATATCTGTCTTTTGGCTTGGATAAGTGTGGTATCATAAGCATAAAAAAGGGCTAGTCAGCCAACACCAGCATTGCATTTGAAGGCATCGAAGACATAGCGTCACTAAAAAGCGTTTTATAGGCATCTAGAACTTGATCTAGACTTCAGATTTAGAACTCTTAAGATCTAAACCTAGATCTACTTCTATATGTAGAATCTTGTTGTAATCTATTTTACATTTACCTAGCCTAAAAATATAAGCAAAGTCTAGAAAATCTTTGAATAAATTTTAAGCAATTTTAAAGTTAATAAAAAAAACTCATTTAGCGGTATACTACGGCTGACTACGGTATGTCTGTTTTTAAACATTGTTTTTCTCTTATTATATTGTTTTAATAACCTTTATTTTTACTGGATGTTACATGAAAAAACAATGTAACATTTTTATCACACTCTATTCCCCTCTTTCCCAAGAAAAAGAATCCTGGTAAGCGATCTACTACACTTTAGAATAGTCCATTGATAGCCTCAGGCCTTTAGATCAAGACTTTGAGGACGATGTGCACAATTCTCCTGAACAAAAAATGTATTAAAATCTTGAATGAATCAATAATGTCTTACATTCGAAATTCCCGAAAGCGGTAGTCTTTTCAAAACCGATGTTGAATTAAGATGTAGGTCTAGTTCTCTAGCCCAATTGGAATGTGACCAACAATTCATTCTTTTTTTTCTCAGTGATATACATCAAGTGTTAAATTTCAAGGAAAATTCTTAGAGCCGTTTTTGAGATCCGCATTCATTAAGTTCTGACTTGAATAGAAGTACGATAAAAGGAAATAAATTAGTGAGCCAATAGAAACTAGACACTGGAAAGAGTGAACTAGTCTCTATGCCAGGTAGCCTGTGTCACAGAATAACTTTTAAATACCTTGGTACTCTCAGACAATAAACTAAATTTTATTGCAAATACTGATTATTTCAGGAAAAAAAAAGGGCAGCAGAGATTACGATTCCTGAGAAAACTGTTCTTGTTTAATGTTAGCGAAAAGGCCTTGGCTATGTTTTATCATGCTCACATTTGCAATATTTTAAGCTTCAATATCACTGCCTGGTATGGCAATCTGAGCATTAAAAATAAAAATAAACTCCATAGAATCCTAAAGTAAATGCTGCTGGTATAGTAATTGGCAAAAAACAAAACCCATTTGGGCAGCTGTTTGAGACAAATCCATAAAAAAGCTAAAAAGATTCTAGAAATAACAAAAAAAAGATTACAAAGATGCCACATAAACTCAGAGGTGGCCCCGTGGGAGACGAATCCCTGTCGGATCCGCATATTCGCAAGGAATAATCAAGACGTGATTTAGCTTTGATTGTTAAAAGTAATAATGTTTTAAAGATTCATTTGGAGTTTTAATTTTTTTTTTTAATGTAAAATCTTCCGCTGGTCGACGGAGGATGGCATCGAAAGGGGTATGAAACCGAGACCGTAGAGATAATCAGTCCTGCGCGCTAACCGCACGACCAGGCATTGCTCTTAACCTAATGGCAAACTGGTTACAAACTAAAAGCTTATTATTGATAATATACCTACATATTACGGAATGACAACTACCGGATATGTCCAATATGTCAGAAGAGCGATTTTAGATAATCTTTTGGTATTGAGCATTTTCAATTAAATGGAACTAGAATGAGGATGTAGATCTACCTAAATTAAACTTCTAATTTAGAACTCTCAATATCTATATCTACTAGATCTAGATATAAAATATATATTTGGGCTAATGTAGATGTAATTTAGATAAGATTTATGTGAAAAAAACAACACTAGATAATGAATTAATAGACTAATTGCAATATTAAATTTTAAAATACACCAATTCTAAAACAATTACGTAAATGTAAAGGAGGCAGTGTTACAATATGCTAACAAAGGTATACATCTTTTGTGTATTTTCAGTATCACTAAGTCAAATACATTTATAAAATGTACTAGAAATGTTTACAACAAATATAAATAATACTTATAGATATTGTTTCTGGTCAACTAGCTGCTTAAATTAAATGACAACATTTATGTTTCTTTATAAAGCTAAGAATGCAATTTGTTTGTAAATATCACGCACATTTTTAAAAATGGACTTTTTATGCAGCGACTTTCGTGTAGTAGCGTTAAGCCCGGACTTATCATGGTGCTAAACTAATTTCTTAATCTTTTTATAAAAATCAGATTTTTTTTGTTTAGTGCCCCCATCAGAATGAAAGAGCTTATTTTTGTGTGTTTTGTCTGTTGGTCGGTCTGTCCGTCACGGTTAGATTTTTATAAAATAACACTAATTAAATTTTTTTGAAACAAGCAGATTTTATTTTTTGTTTAGTGCCCCATCAGGATAAAAGCTGCTTATTTTTTTGCGTTTTGTCTGTTGGTAGGTCTGTACGTCACGTTTAGATTTTAAAAAAAACAACAATAAAAGAAATTTAAAATCTGATTAAATCTTTAATGTTCCTTCCGAAACATCATCTCTATAGTTTTAAGTATCTATAATAGATTGTTCCAGATTGTTTTGTAAAAAGAAATCAATGTCAACGAATGTCTGTTTGCTCTTCTAATTTATATTATATTTAATTTCCTTGCTTAAACGTTGCAAAACACTTGATCAATCATATGTTGTTCCGGTTTTTTAATGTAACTAGCATATAAATGCTAAATGAAAATCTCTATACTGATTTATATTTCATTAAATATGAAGTTGTTCCTGAAATTGTTACATAAAAATAAATTATGTCAAATGATTGTTTGAAATCACATTATTGACTTACATTACACTTGTATTCTTTTACAATACGTTACTATAGATTAATTATCGATATCAAATCGTTCCGTATTTTTTACTTAAAACAAATGTATGTCAAATGACTTTTTTTTCAAAAATATCGACAATAGGTCGTTCAGAATCTTTAAATAAGGAAGTAATTTATTAGAAACGATTATTGAAAAACACTTTTTAGACTTATTTTACATTGAATTTTCTTGCTGAAACATAACAGAGTTTTTTTGTATACGTTAAGAATGTTTTGGATTTGATTTCGAAAAAGAAATCAACCTACATTACTCACATTTGCTTACAAATCGTCGCCAAAATTGTTATTATTTTTATATAAAAAAATTTACTAACACAAATAACTGTTTGAAATCCCTCTTCTAATAAATAAAACAAATAATCTTCTTCTCATTTACAAATAACGTAAATATAATGTTCCGGATGTTTTATAAAAAAAACATTCTAACTCTATTTATGTAAAATCGCACTTCTGTCGTACATTACAGATAATTTTCTAGCTAAAAGTTTTAAAATCTAATTATCGTTAATATTATGTTCCGATTTTAAAGGAATACAACTTCCTAACACCAAAATATGGTAAAAACAAAATCTCTCCGGAAGGCTATGGTACATCTAATTTTCATACGAGACCATTCCAAAAATGTAATTAACGATTTTAGATTTATCTAGAATTTTCTTTTTCTCGCACTATATATACAAACATCGGAACAATCTATTATAGATACTTAAAACTATTGCGATGTTCGGAAGAAAAAGTAAAGGTTAATCAAATTTTCAAAACTTTTTAATTGTTCTTTATCTCGATATTAACATGACGGACGAACAGACTGACAGACATAATGCACAAAAAATGCGTCTTTAATTTAAATAATATTTATCATATCTTTGAATGAGTTATATTAAAACTCCGTGTAACACTAGCCCATTGCCACGTAATGGATTTTTTTGACGTCATATGAATGAATTCTTCGAATGTAATTCTAAATGAACTTACTCGGTGCACCAATGTCTATGATCCCTCGATAACTGGTTCGTATTGATGAAGCCATTTTTTAGTCTAACTAGGCCGTGTGACGTAGGGGATTTTTTCCCTTTGACGTCATATAAATGAATTCTTTAAATGTAATGCTAAAAGAACTCACTCGGTGCACCAATGTCTATAATCCCTCGATATGCTGCTCGAATTGATGAGACATTTTTAGTCTAACTAGGCCGTGTGACGTAATGAATTTTTGTCCTTTGACGTCATATGGAATGAATTCTTCAAATGCAATGCTAAAACAACTCGCTATAGTAATATTAATTAAACCTCGTTATCATGACTCGTATTTTAAAAAGACATGATAGCTACATTTAGATCTAATCTAGATTTTTAAAACTAGATCTAGATTTTTTTTACTAGATCTGGATTTTTGGCATAAATCTATTCTAAATTACGTCTAAATTATTCAAATTTATATTACAGATCTAGATCTAATAGATACAGATCTTAAGAGTGCCAAATCGGTCCCGGGTTGTTTGTTTGTTTCTTTACATGTTTCGGTTGTTCCTTCAGAAGATAGTTTACTTCCTAGTCCAAACCCCCGCAGGACGACGGGGGATGGGAGCGGGCAGGGTGTGAACCAGGACCATCGATAAATCCGAACGGCAGTATAGTGCGCAAACTGCATGACATGAACCCTTCTCAGTGCCATCCTCCGTCGTCCATCGAAAAGTTAATTATTTTAACTAAGAAGGAACATCGGAAACATTTAAAACAGAAAAAAACATGTTTACAACGGTATATGAATCATTGAAACATCATTACTTTTAACCATCAAAATATAATCACCTCTTGAATATTCCTTGCGAATAGGCGGATCCGACAGGCACAGACTCTGGGTCTATAGGGACGTCGCACCTAAAAGCAGTGCTTGATTTACCGCCGGGGATAACCCCGGCACTGTGAGGCTTCATTCCCGGCTCTGCTTTAACTTTTATCATCCCCGCTGGGGATGGTATTTATCTCCGGCTCTGCAGAAAAAAAATTTCATCCCGGCACTGGTTTTTTAAGTCGAATAAGTGCAATCACGAAATTTTTAGTTAAATGGAAAAATTTGGTACGTCCATCTACCGAATTAATCGAAATAAACGTAAGTAAAAATAATTCTAAGTGTTTCGTTTTCTTATATTCTTTGGTTTCAATTTTTTTAAGTTCACTTTTCGTTTGTCACAAAGCGTGGTTTATCATAATTATAGCCTATTAAAAATAAATATTTTTAAATTTTGTTTTAATTGAAATGTCTAAAGAGCCGTCTTGTAAAAAATTTAAAACATTAACCCAACAAAAATTGTCTTTTACGAAAAATACTATAATCCAAAGAGTGAAATCTCACAGTAATGATCTTCAACTTCTTCAGAAAACGTGTTGTAGTAAGTCATTAATTATTAATAATTTATAAATAAAATATTATAAGTTTATTTATTTTGGCTTTAATAAGTTTGATTTGAAATAAAAATAAAAATTCATAAGCAGTTGAATATATATTGATTGATATTGTTATTAATTAATATAATATATAAAATAATACGTTTAAAAAATCTATTAGCTAGTAAACAGTGTTATATAAGCTGTCAAGAGAGATAGAATTAATAGGCTAAGATACATCTGTTATAAAAATTTAATCAAATGATAGATAGCTCAGGGGATGGTATGGTGTTGGAGTGTTATTCAATGTTTATTGGAGAGGCAGGTCTGAAAACTGGCCTTCCATCCTACTCCTAGAACTGTGCCTGCTCTGACAGTCATTCATTGTAATTCATACTGTATTGTTTTCATTTTCAGGCATCGGGGACTCCAATGTTGTTTCAACAAATCTTAAAAAAATAGTTGCGGAGCGAGGATGCATTGTTCTTGATGTACCAAGTGATGGCAACTGCTTTTATCATGCCATAATCGACCAACTTCAACAATCCAGTTGTGTAAATCCGATTTCCTCATACAATGCTTGGCAGTTGAGACAGGATGCAACGACATATTTAGAAAACCATCCAGATTATATTGACGAATCATTTTTAATTAAAACAGATTATAAAGATTTCACTGCATATTTAGAATGCCAAAGATTGGATGGACATTGGTGGGATGAACCAATAGTGCGAGCCACAGCAGATATTTTGGAAACAGACATACACATTTGGCATGACAATGGGCACATCACGGTTGTGAAATGCAGAATGCAATCATTATTGGATTCAAAGAAAGTGGTTATCGAGCAAATTACTGAAATTCATTATGTCAGTATCAGACCCAAATGTTTCCAAAATACTTGCGATGAACCTGTAAATATATTGAATGCAGATGAAAATTTGAATGAATTAATTAATGATGTAAACATACAGCCCATACAGGGTGAATTTTTTCCTGAGGGACTATTCCTAACAAGATTCAAAACATGGCAGAGAAGCAGACCATAATAATAATAGTAGTAGTGGGAGTAGCAGGATTAATAGATGGGCTCAGATTGTTGCGAAGCCGGGATATCCCGGCACTGTGAGGCTCCATTTCCGGCTCTGCTTTAACTTTTACCATCCCCGCCGGGGATGGTATTCATCCCCGACTCTGCAGAAAAAATTTTCCTTCCCCGCACTGGTTTTTTCCTAAATCGAGCACTGCTAATAAGTTGACAGGTGGGCTGTCGAATAGGCAGGCAAGTAGAGCCGATAGCGCCAAGTAGTAGAGTTGAGTAGATCCACGTAGGCAGTAGAAGACACTCAATAGCAAATTGGCAGGAGTGCAGTGCTGAATGGCACTAAGTGCATTGGCAATAGGTGATTGATCCGATAAATAGTTGAGTAGTGTCGAGTAGACACTGAACAGCATATAGGCAGGTGATTCAAACAAATAGTTGAGTAGATCTTAGTAGGCAGGAGATGATGCTCAATAACAAATAGGCAAGTGATCCGATAAATAGGCAGGAGTGCAGTGCTGAATAGCACTAAGTACGAAGGCAATAGCAAATAGGCAGACACCTGAGGGAGGCACTAGGTATTCCTCTAAGAGAAAGAATAAATGAAATAGTCCAGACTCGATAGCAAGTGATAGAGAAATGAACGTGTCTGGTTTGATTTAATCTACCTTATAAGGTCCTGACAGAGGTGGGCGGAAACAGGAAATCTCCTAGGCTAAAGACTATTTCACGTGGTTGAATTTGACTCGAGATGGAAGTCGCACCTTGGAGTTTCACGAGGCGTGTTGACCCAAGTAATCTCTTTGATCAAAGAGACACGGGAGAGAGGGGGGGGGGGGGAAAGAAAGATTGACTTGCATTCCACCCAAGGTGGTGTTAACTGCGACCGTCAGACATCCGGCGGGCAAAGAGACTGTGTGTTTATCTTTCCCCGATCAAAGGGAGACAAGTGAAAGGACGCGGCCTAGCTATCTCCAAGGTGGTGAACTAAGTCTAGCCTGGAGAAGAAAAGGTGGGGCGGGTGATGAAATTGGGGATAGGACGGGGAAATAGTTAAAATAAAATAAATAAATAATAATAATTAATGCTGTAATAAAATTGAGTGACTCTGACAGCAAGCTTTTGACTTGTCACAAGGTGTCACCCCATCCCCATCAACTTTCGCCAAACCATTCCCAATAAATACTATCGTTAGTTTGTTAATGCATTTATTGTCACAAAAATGTAAAATGAGTGTCAGATCAAATATAAAATTTTATTGTTTATTAACTTTACTCAATAGTTGTTGCATATTTTACAATGGAAGTTCATTAAAATTAGAAACAGACCGAACATCACCTGAACGATTCCTTTATTAGACTTTTAGACGAAAACAATATAAAAAAATGGTGTGAAACTTTGACTACCATCTAGACCAGAAAATGTACGTTTGCCACCCCCTAAATTTGCAATTGTCTAGGGGAGCGCTTAAAGAACCGGAAGCAAAGTCTAAAGCGAAGCGCTTTTCAGCATTTCTGAGCTTTAATAACTCATTTTCCTTAGTCTAACTTGTACTATTTCTCCTGTTAAGAAGATTGAAAGTCACACAAATAAAATTAAGAAAAGGTGGGACTGGCCGTATCTGAAGAGTGAGAGACATCTGACTTCATCTGAGGCAAATGTGCAGTGTTTCTCAAAATTTTACCCTTGGCTCCCCGCTAAACGTTAAGTATTTTTTTTTTTAGAAACAGTGCTTTGTAGATAATTTTAAAGTGCTTTGTGAAAAAGAAAATATTCCTTCTGGAGTATTAGAGACATTCAGAAAGGTAGTCCGGGGATTCGCCGTTAGCTCCGCCAAGCATTTCCTTTCATGTCTAGCTTCATCAATTCTTTCTCTGACCTCAAGAACTCATTTTGTCTTCCTGTCCTAAGAAGAGCCCACGTCAATATTCAAGTAGAACGAAGAGGGACGTTCTGAGAATAAAAAAGTTTCTTGGAATCTGAGCGCACTTTTCAAAAATCACACAAATAAGGTCTAATAAAGAAGGAGGCAGCATTGTCCGATACTATTATACGAGGGATTTTCGAGGTATGCGCAATCATATCTTAAGACAAGTTAAGAAAGAAGCCTTGCAGCGAACTTTTTAGTATTTGTTACAGCAAAAGTCGTCAACTTAACAATGTTAAACGCTTATAGAATTTTGAAAATTCTGAGCATTTAAAATTGTTTTCTTGCAAAGTAGACACATTACTTGGCCGACATTGTAAATATTTTAATTTTTAAATTAATTTTAATTATTCTATTTGAATGTTAGCTTTAACATTATAAAAATTAACATTACATTTTAATATATTAACATATTTGTGTCTGCTGGTATATTGTAGATATACTAAGCTTTAATTTAAAAAGCTTTATTACCTTGTTTGTTTGTCAACTACAAACCAATACAAACATTTCTTGCAGTTTATAAAAGGATTTCCCAAACTGCAATCTTTAACGTTGTTTCTGCTCTTAAAGGAGTAGACAGCCAATTGTAATTTATCTTTACTTCGCCAACGCTAACTTGAAGAAATTTGTTCTCCGTTTTACTTCAGAGCACCCCCTAGGGCCCCAAATTTTCAAGAACTTGCCCCCCATGAGGCGTTCCCCCCCCCCTCCCCATGGAAGACCACTGATCTAAATCAACATAAATTCGAGATATGAAGAATTAGAATTAAGTATCCATAGGAATCATATCATAAAGAGTACATTTGAGAGCCTATCTAATATCTTTCTTTTTTTAAATGTGGGGTTGAGGAGATTTTATTTACAAAAATGAGGCAGCTCCTTAAACATGGAGGAAAAAAGCGAAACTAAACTATTCCGAGTCAAAAGTCCATGTGACATAGCGTTACGATGCTCAAGGTGGCGATGAGGGTTGCTACCATAAAGCAGCAGAGAGACTATAATATATGTCAACAAAAGATTGAGAAAACTAGTCAGAGATGTAGAATTTTTTAAACCTTGGGAGTAGGGTACAGAAGGGGAGAGAAAGGTTACACTAGAATTCACAGGCCAAAAGTATGTTTGTAAGATGGGTTATAAAGCAGGCCGTTCCATTGTCTTCGTAATAGGTAGTAGACAATATAAAGCCTAGGAACAATTTAACCATTATCGACGGTGGATAATGCTAGTAAATAAATATTTTATAAGCTTAATTCGTAAACTGAAAAAAACTGGTTGTATAAATTTAAATAAAAAAAGGATCCTCAATCTTTTTAATATAAACTCCTTAATTTTATGTATTGCATAATTGATTTTTTTTAATTAAGAAAAGGACTTATTAAGATCATAAGATCACAGACAGACAGACAAACTAATCACTGCTTTTCCCTTCACGAAGGCCTAAATATTTTGTATGCCATAATCTTTCAATATATGAAGACATAGAAAATAAGAATTGGGAGAACCTCTGTTTAAGAATATCAATACCAGACGATTTGTCAGGATGAATGAGGTCAGCTTGTTTTAAAGAAGATTATCATAGGTCTTAAGAATTCTAGGGTTTAGCCTATGTTAGACTAGATAATGGTGGGAACATTTATCAGTTTGATCTTAGCGGTGCTGTAGTCTGGTAAGTTGGGCCATAGGCACAACGAAGCGACTGATAGAAAGAGCGTGTGTCACCAAAGTCAGCCTGTCTCTGCATGTTTACGGACAGCTGAAGCCACCAATTATTTTTAGTTCCCTGATCTTTGACTGCAGAGTGTGACAAGAAGCTTTATAGAGAGTTCTGGCTGGGTCGTTATTATGGTTCGCGAGAACAGAGCGATAGTATTTATGCTTATTCATTAGTAGATCCTTAATTGCGGTATTGTTCTCAACAAACCAGTCTCTGTTGGGTTTACTGCAGTATCCCACTACTTTGGCCGTCACGTCTTGAAGTATTGCTTTTAGCTGGCTCAAGTTACTGGATCGTCGTCCTGGGGCTTTCGAAAATCAGCCTGGAGTAGTGCACTGAAGCGCTCTCGTACGTCAGCCAGCCTATCAACATTTAGCTTCTTTGCCCTAGACAGGCCATCTTTTTTTACCATCTTGATGGCGATGTTCAGCTTCGTCCATACAAGACGATGGTCCGTGTAACAGTCGGCACTGGGCATTACTCTAGTGTGCACCACATCCCTGACATCACACTGCCTCACTATTATGTAATCCAACAGGTGCCAGTGCTTTGAGCCTGGATGCATCCATGTGGTCTTGAAGCGGCTTTTTTTGGTTGAAAAAACGTGTTGGTTATCGCAAACATACATACAATACATACATATATACAAGAATTGCTGGTTTAAGAGTATAGGATTGGTAAAAATATTTCCAATGCACAGATTTATTATAGCTAGTGTAGATCTATTACATACTTCATTGCATGGCTTTTCCAGACTAATTGATACAACTACACCGAATGTTAGCTTTTTTTTAAAAAGTATTTTTTTAAATTGTGCTTGTTATATGGCATAGTTCCGGCATTCTATACAATGTCTAGTTTTCCTGAAGATTTCAGGCAAAGTAGGAAATGATTTATTCCATTTCCTATTTTGTCTAAACATTCTGTAGAATTACCTAGAAGGACTACAACTGCACTGTTCTTTTTCATGAATGATACATTTCATCGGAGCATTAGATAATAAACATTTTACAGCCTATGATCCACTCACATGTTTCATTCAATACTTGGTAAGTTTTTAACTTTCACTTTGTTTCTTGTTTTTTTATTTTTCTCCTCCTTTGTCTCTTTGTTGTCCTCCTATAGGTATGAACGTGTCCGGTTAGAATCAGTGAGTCCACATCGTTTTTTTCTAAACATAAATCAATTCTAAGAAGCAAAGACCGAAAAGGAGTTTAAAAATGCAATAAAAACTCGTACATCGTTTAATTTCTCACTGTAGAGTAGTTAGATAAAAAAAAAAACTAAACAAAATTATATTTAACGTATATTACCATTTTTAAAAATAATTATTTGTCAAACATTGTTTAGATACAAAATGTCTACAACAGAAAGAGTGGCATTACGTAGTCCGTTGAACGCTTCACACAGAGAGTATGTGCAGTGCTTTAAAAAAAAACAACGAAAGTATGATAGTTTACTTGTTGCAATGTTGGCTACAAAAAACATAGTGTCAAAATTGTGAATATAAATGTTTTTTTTACAAAGCTTATATCAACTCACTTCACAAAGCACCAGGAGAGGACCAAATTACAGCGGAACTAATTAAATATGGAGGGAAAGACGTACATTCCCAAATACAAATGTCAAGAATTTTGGAAGAAGAAGTAATACCAACAGAATGGGAAACGGCTCTTGTAACCCCGATACACAAAAAAGGATCCAAGCTAAAGTGCTCTAATTACAGAGGAATCTCTCTACTAAATGTGACTATAAGATCCTGTCTAGGCTTATAACTTAGAGGCTTGGAAAATATTCAGAAGGAATCTTAGGTGACTACCAATGTGGTTTCAGACCCAATAGATCCACAACCGATCACATCTTCACACTAAAATGTATACTAGAAAAATGCCGTGAATACAACATACCAATCCACCAACTCTTTATAGACTATAAAATGGCTTATATAAAATGGCTTATGGCAGTATCAGAAGGAAATATCTATATGACACTCTACAGGATTTTGGAATACCCAACAAGCTGACAAGACTTATAAATATGACATTAAACAATTCAAAAAGTAAAGTCATAATTCAAGGAGAACACTCACTACAATTTAGGATTAAACGAGGTTTAAGACAAGGTGACTCACTTTGTTGCATGTTTTTCAATTTGACACGGAGAGAGTTATCAGAAATATACACATACACACAAGGGGAACTATTACTAACTACTTCAGGAGAGAAAACACAGGTCCACATCCAACAGGGACGATATACAGCCAACCCCTACAATACCTGGCTTATGCCGATGACATTGCCTTCACAAAACTAGAAGAAGCATCTCGACCAGCAGGACTTAAGTCAATGACAGTAAAACCAAGTACATCACAATGACAAGAGACAATCAAACAGAGGGACAGCATATCAAAATCAAAGATCACGAATTTGAAAACGTCCAAACTTTCAAATATCTAGGAAGTACAATTAATTTCAAAAATGACCTACTAACAGAAATAAAGGAAAGAATAGCAGGAGGCAACAGAGCATTTTCTAGCACCCATCATCTACTTAAGAGCAAAACAATTTCAAGAAAAACCAAGAAAATAATATACAAAACCATAATAAGACCAGCAGCAATGTATGGAAGTGAGACCTGGACACTGACAAAGACATCTGAAAATTTACTTAACACTTGGGAACGGAAAATCCTCAGGAAAATCTATGGTGCCATACAGGATGAAACAGGGTGGAGGACACGCACTAACCATGAGTTATATAAATTGTATGAAGACCCACCAATAGTGAACGAAAAAAAAAAGAACAGACTACGCTGGGCAGGTCACCTTGAAAGAAAGTCAGTTAACAGAGGAGCGAAAATCGTATACAGGCAAAACCAAAAGGCAGGCGGCCCAAAGGCAGACCCCGAATGCGATGGATTGATGATGTGGAAGCAGATCTGCAACAGCTTGGGGTTAGGGCGTGGAGACGAAAGGCCCAGGAGAGATCTGAATGGAAGGATGTGTTAAAGCAGGCCAGAGCCCTCCATGGGCTGTAGTGCCACTGGGATGGATGGATGATGATATATCAACTCACTCTGTATTTCTGGTACCATTTTTTTACACCTTATTTCTCCTACATCCATTCTTGGATCAAATTGAAATGTACACAGTTATTTGTTGTACCTAACAAAAACATGAATTAGCCAAAAATTAAACTATAAGTTAATAAATGGGGCTGTATAGCCAAGGGAAATACTGCATTCCTCATTAAACTTTTGACAAGACAAGCCTTGTTATTATTATTGGTAATTAATTATTTTGTTTGGTTTCAAACAAGGGAACTAAATGCTGTATATGTGGAGTTATTCACCCTATTATGTTTATACACCTAATTTCTCCCACTCCCCATTTTCGGATCAACTTGAAATTGCGCATAATTATTTATAGTCGATGACAATACACGAATCAATAAAAAAATTAACCAATTATTAATCAATTTGTGTTGATTAATTAATTATGTTTTATCTTTGTTTTTTTTTTAGAAAAACCACTAGCTACAAAAACAGCAAACAGCAAATCAACAGAAGTCACGGACCAGGGAGAAGATGGACCTCATCTGAAAGGCAGATGTTGTCACCGAGAAGTACACAAAAGTCTAATTCATAAGGTCACTTGTCACCGAGAAGTACATAGAAGTCTAATTCATAAGGTCACTTGTTGTCACCGAGAAGTACATAGAAGTCTAATTCATAAAGTCACTTGTTGTCACCGAGAAGTACATAGAAGTCCAATTCATAAAGTCACTTGTTGACCATTTTAATATTTTTTTAAGGAAAATTATTATTGGCCTCATTCAGTCGTAGAATGACAATTGCTCATCTCGAACACTTTTTCATATGGCTGTGGAGCCCTATTTTGGAGAGACACTCCCGTCCACGTATATTGCAGGTCAATGTGGCTTTTGCTTTGGTGGTAAAGGAGCCGTCCATTTTTCGAATGGCGTGCTTTTCTTCAAGAATCGAGGCCCATGTTTTCTCGCTGTCCATAGCTTTCTTGGTCACCGTCTCTCTCCAGCTAGTGCGGTCTAGGACTATGTCTTTCCAATGGTCAGTATCAATGTTCACTGATTTTGAATCCCATTTTATCACATCTACGAAAATGTTTTTTCGAGGATTTCAATAAGAGATTACCCTTTACAAAACAATTAGATCGATTAGATATTCATTATAAGACAGCAGTTAGGCCAGGTTCACATCTAACTACACATTGACTTTCACCTATCCTTTGGTCTACAGGACCGCTTGGGCACCACACAAGATCTGTCAACCTTCTTTCTCTATTATTCTGTCATTTGTCTTTGAAAGAATTTCATTCTGATGTTCTTTCTGAAAATAATGAAACCTGCCTTTTTACCTGCCTGGGTGGACCACTTCGGGGGCCGATTTTGAGTTTGTGTTTCCACACAAACTGTCTTTGTAATCTTGTTGTGAACAATTTTGATTCCATTTCTCAGTTTTAGATTACCATGGATAAAAAGTACAAATTATTTTTAAAAAAATGAAACTGTTCTACGGAGATGTGAAAACTAAAGAAAGTGTGAGGGGGCTATACAGAGCAAACATAATTATCTCTGTCACGCGGAAACAGCCTCGGTTTCAGAAGGCAATATCTGTCGCTTCTTTTGGGGACGAACACACATACGCGATATTTACAGTGTCGACCAGCCACTCGTATGTTTAACCCAAGAAGAACTCTCTTGTCTAAGAGGCTGGCTCAGGGCTATAATCGTGAGAGACGCTTTCTGGGGAAAGTGAAGGGTACAAAAATGAAGACGACGGGAGACCTGGAAACTACTAGGGTCGAAAGAAATGAATTTCACCGAGTTATTTCCCATTTTCGTGGTGTTGAAATGTAGGGTTTAGTCGGGTCTTCTAAATGTAAGGGTATGGATTCCCGATCAATTAGAAAAACTTCAACTGTTGATTAGAATGTGGTTTTAATGACATTCACTTCCTAATATAAACTATTCATCTTTTACATACAGACACTAGTACGAGTCAACATAGAGAACTCAACTGGGTATTCATACATCACTGACAGTTCATTCTTCTCGTAAAACTAATGGAACAAGTCAATGTCAATCATTACAAGACCACTTTTCAACTCGTACTTTCGTGGGAAAAACCTCCTTGGTGGATCCTGGACATGTTCTCGAAAACGGCTCTAACGATTTTCCTAGAAACTAGATAGTTGGTGTATTTCCTTGGGAAAAGAATTACTAGATCGTTGGCAACATTGGGAAACCTAAACTCTAGTTTGACCGTTATTCTTTTTCAAAGTATATAAAAAATACAATGTAATTTGGGTAGAGAACTAGCAAATATTTATCTTCAACCGGCTAAACGTCATCGGGTATTTCCGCATGTTGGCGTACTATTAGTGAAGAGTTGAAACGAATGAATGTTCGCCATGCACATCTTCTAGTCTAGATCTCAAGACAGGGCTGACGCTAGCTATTGTGTACATTGCACGCAAGCGGCCGAATTTAGGGGCGGCCAAATAATTATTTATGGTTCCTTTTTTTAAAATTTGGTTTAATAACAAAAAATTACAGTACTACTTAAATATTTTTAAAACATTCAAATGATTCCACTATATTCTGAAAATCTAGAGGAAAAAAACAAATAGCCCGCCATGTAAGTAGATGTAGTAATTAAAAAGTCCATTTTAAAAACATTTTCACTTTTATTTTAAATGGCTGTTTATTGAGAGTAGAATATTTTCGACAATCTTTGACAAATCTGACAAAAAGTGAAGTTAATGAATGTGTTTTTCCAAGTAGACGGTAAGAAGAGCCTAAGCAATTGATTGGTCGCTATACATTCAGAATGATGAAATTGGCGTTATGCAAATGTGGAACGGCAGACGATCTTGAGACATGAAAAAGTAAAGACGTTGTTTTGTTGTGAGCAGCTAGATTTTGTTTAAATATCAGTTTATTTCATTACAATTAGTTCTACATCTCAATTAAATCTTTGAATATTGTAATAACAGTTATATTGAGTTTCTGTTCACATAAGAAGTTTGCATAAGTTATTTAAAGTTTATTTATTAAAAATACATTGGTTCAGTTTTACTATCTGTTTGGAGCAACAAGCCAACGACCAATGAAAAACAAAAAGAGGGATCGCCTAAAAAATTCATCATTTTCAGTATAATTTATCTGCATATTGGTAAAATTACATTATTACCACAGTTTAAAAAAATTAAAATATCTCAAGTAAGAGACATCGTTTCATCTTCAAATAAGACCTTGTCAAATGTTGATTGTTATTTGCGAGAGACCATTGCTACAATAGGGGTAAAAAATGTATTGAAGAAAACATTTGAAAACGTTTCCGCTGGTATGATTCTTCTGGATTTTTTGTCTCTTAATGGTCGAATTTCTTAAAACTATTACACTTCATTAGGAGACGCGGTGTGCTGAGCGGTAAAGCGCTTGGCTTTTGAACCTGGGATCCCGGGTTTGAATCCTGGTGAAGACTGGGATTTATAATTTCGGGATCTTTGGGAGCTTCCAAGTCAACCCAGCTCTAATAGTTGGAGGAAAGTAAAGGCGGTTGGTCGTTGTGCTGGCCACATGACACCCTCGCTAACCGTAGGCCACAGAAACAGATCACCTTTACATCATCTGCCCTATAGACCACAAGGTCTGAAAGGGAACTTTACAATTGCACTTCGTTATAGTGACGACTTTTGAGTGAAAAAAAAAGGTCTTTGTCAGAGACTTCTGAACACGAAGAATATTTTTAAAAAGATCACGCCCATTACAGACCTCCGTCCGCAATATGTAGGCCTACCTAGAATGTCCCTCGCATAATACTATTGGCTAGGATTGCCTCTTTATTATTAGACTTCATATGTCCTTCGACTTTTTTTTCTATTAGTTCTGAAACAAAAACACATCAATATTAGCCTTTGCTTTTTACCTTTTTTATATTCATTCTTCTTACTACGAGAACGTTGTAGACGCTAGGAAAAAGAATTTCTAGGTTGAAAACGACAGAATAAGCCCGGAATCAAACCAACTGCCGCATCTTCAATTCTATCTTCATGAAGAACTTTTTGCAACATTTGAAAATTATTTGGGCAACACTATTTCGGAAGAAAAAAAAGACTCTTTGTAGTGAAATGTCATGACTTCTGTTCTGTTGTCACACAGTAATAATAAAATACTGTAGACGTAACAATTAATAATGATAATAACGAGACTGTCTTTATCAAGGTAGACATATAGAACTAACTTTTTATTTCCGTCCGATCCTTTGCTTTCGCACAAAACATAAACAACAAACAATGACGTAATATCATATAATATTAGCACACTCGTTATTATCATTATTAATTAGTAACGTCTACAGTAATTTATTATTAATCTGTGGCAACAGAACATGGTGTCAGATTTTGTTTCAGATCTTGTGTCAGATCTGGTGTTAGATTAGGTGTCGAATCTAGTATCACATTGCTTTAAAGTGCCGGTAACAGGTAGATCTAGATCTAGTGGTTTCTAAATTTTATTTGTGGTGTCGTTAGTTCATGTTGTTAGATCTAGATCTAGACATAGAATCTAGAATCTGTACGAATAATGGAATTATTCGATCCTCCTAAACCTTGTTACTAGACGGTAATCTGTCTGAAAGATGGAAAAAATGGAGACAAAGTTTTGAACTGTTTATGGTCGCCACTGAAAAGAATACGAAGCCCGAGCCAGTGAAGAAAGCTTTATTGTTACACCTGATCGGTGAACCCGCTCCAGACATCTACAATACTTTTCAAGTATGTGAAGATGAGTCTGTAGAAAAAGTAATTGAAAGGTTTGAGAATCATTTTTTGCCTAAGTACAACACTGTGTATGACAGATTTAAATTCTTCTCAAGAAAGCAGAAAGATTGAGAAACGTTTGAACAGTATTATACTGATTTAAAGAATTTGGCAAAAGAATGCAAGTGTGACAACCTTCGAGATGAACTCATCAGAGATCGATTGGTATGTGGTATACAGTCGGATCGAGTGAGAGAGAGACTTCTGAGAGATGTAGACTTAACTTTAGAGAAAGCAGCAAGCATGATTCGTGCTGACGAGCATACCCAGAACCAAATGATAGATATGAAAGGACTACATGTGGATGCTGCTAATAAATTAAAGAAGACAGAAGATAGAAAGCCAGTCAAAACCTCACAGGGAAAAATGGCAAAGAATCATGTAAAAAGTTTCATTTGAGATTGCAGATCTTGTGGTGGATCTCATGGAAAATACAATTGCCCAGCATTTGGACAGACATGCCGAAAATGTAAAAAGAGAAATCATTTCGCTGTAAAATGTCGTTCGAAACACTTTAAGGCTGTTGATTTACAGGAAGATGAAAGTCAGTCAACCCCAAAAAATGAGGCAATTGGTACTGACAACAATGTCAAAGTTTGGATGGTTGATGTCAATATTATGGGAAAAATAGTCAAAATGAAGATTGACACAGGTGCACAAGCTAATGTGATATCAGAGTCAACGTGGAACACTTTAGAAACTGATGCTCAGTTAAATCATTCAAATACTACCCTACGAGCATTGGGGGATGAAGCATTAGAATTGAAAGGGAGTTGCATTGGTCTCATTTAAAGTCGGCGATGTAGAAGTTAAAGATGATCTGTACGTGATCAAGAAAAGTATAAATCCTATACTAGGACTGAAGACATCTATTGCTTTAAAACTAATTGAGGCAAAGAGAAAGGTCGAAGTACACGATGTCAAGCAACAAAATGAAGTTCCACAAGTGTGGATGAAAAAATATAAGCAAGCATTCGAAGGACTAGATACATACAAAATGAAGTATCACATTAAACAGACGTCCGATGCAAAACCAGTTATTCAATGTGCGCGCAGAGTTGCACCATCACTCTATGAAGAATTAAAAAGAAAGATCACACAAATGCAACAAGATGGAGTGATCACAGAAGTGGATGAACCAACAGAATGGGTTCATAACTTAGTTATAGCAAAGAAGAAAGATAATTCTTTTGAGGTTGTGTTTAAATCCCCGAGAACTGAACAAATATATAATGAGAGAGCATTTCACTATACCAACATTTGATCAAATCAATAGTTCACTGGGAACAGCAAAAGTGTTTAGTATACTTAATCAAAAGGATGCATATTGACAAGTGGAGTTGGATGAACCAAGCTCTTATTTATATACATTCAATACTCCGTTTGGAAGATACAGATTTTTGAGAATGCCTTTTGGTATATCCTCAGCTAGTGAAGTATTACAGAAACGTGCTTATCAAGTATTCGGAGACATCCCAGGTGTACATATCATGTCAGATGACATGCTGATTGCAGCAAAAGATGAAAAAGAACATGATCAAATTTTTGAAAATGTTCTGGAGAGAGCTAGAAAGAACAATGTAAAGTTCAACAAGAACAAGATACAATATAAACTTGGGAAAGATCCATATCTCGCTATGCTCGAGTATAGAAATACTCCGATAAGCGGACTGCTTTATTCGCCATCACAACTGCTGATGAGTAGAAGACGCAAGGACATCATTCCAACTGATACCAAACTATTGAAACCATCGGTAGCTGAAAATGCAGAGACATTACTTAACGAATGACAGATGAAAAGTAAAGTGAAATACGATGCAAAAGCAAGACTACCTAAAGATTACTCTGTCGGGGAGAAGGTGAGAGTTCGTCTAGGACAAACATGGCAGAAAGCAGTTGACATTAAGAAACATCCATCACTCAGATCTTACATCATACAGACAAACGATGGAAAAACAGACGAAATCAACGGTTTTTAAACAAGAACTACGAAGAAGACATCTCTGGATACTATGATACCGACGAAGACAATGAACATCAAACTGTTAGAACAAACGAAACAGACAATTATAAACCAACATCTAGAGAACTTGTTGTGCCTGTCAAGACAACCAGAAGTGGTCGAGTTGTCAAAATTCCTTGTAAATATAAGTCTAAAGAACTTTAAAAGGAAGGATGTGATAATAGCTTCAAAAGGAAGGATGTGCTAATATTATATGCTAATATTGTTTGTTGTTTATGTTTTGTGCGAAAGCAAAGGATCGGAAGAATAAAAAGTTAGTTCTATATGTCTACCTTGATAAAGATAGTCTCGTTATTATCATTATTAATTAGTTACGTCCACAGTATTTTATTATTAATCTGTGACAACAGAACAACTTCAATTTGGATTCTTTACATAGTTTTAAATTAATATAAATGAAAAATAAAACCTAAAACTTGTGTTATAATTAAGACTAAGTTTCTTTTCCTTTTCATTACACTCTTTAAAAAAATGCAAAGTTAAAATTGAAAATAAAAAATCTTAGAGGGCATGGTGATACGACAACGATGCGAATATGAAAGTAAAAAAGGAATGGTCAACAAAAATGGATTCAAATCAAAGAGCACTTTTGGTACAGTGTCCAGCTTAGTCATAATGATTTTTTTTTCTAAAAAAAAAGGGGGGGGGGGGTCATTTTTTAATTACACACGCAGGCGGCCAAAACCCTCGCGACGGCCCTGTCTAAAGGCATATCATTAGAATATTAGAAAGTTCGGTAGATTTATACTTTCTTTGAACCAGAAGTTTTATCAGAGAGGGAGGGGGAAGGGGTGGGATACAAATTATTTGAAATCAAACATTCATTAGTTATCAAGAGCCAAATAACCGATCTATATGTTGTATCAAATTTGTATAGAGTACTTTTTCCGTTTTTCTGGTTTTATGTTGTCATGGCTGCATATGTTTTACCAAAATAGAAATTTGTCTACTCTCATTCGACTTATGCATGCGTTTGCCCGGGGGGGGGGGGTTGTGGATGAATTAGGAGCGGGCTAAAACTATTCCATCGTTACGTACCATTCATCAGTTCTAAAGAGTAGATTAATCGATCTTACACGTGGCGATGCAAAGAACTAGATGAAGTCGAAAGGACAGGAAAAAGCTGGGAAGCCTTTAAAAACTAGCTAGAGACCGTGGAGAGTGGCGCGTTTTTACTTAGGTCCACGAGGAATGTAAAGGAAAGATGAGGATGATGAATCACTCTTAGTTATCAGGTAACGTTTTTTAAAATGAATCACTCTTAGAGTTATCAGGTAATGCCTTTTAAAATGAATCACTCTTAGAATTATCAGGTAATGTCTTTTAAAATGAATCACTCTTAGAATTATCAGGTAATGTCTTTTAAAATGAATCACTTTTAGAGTTATACTTTTCATCGGATCAAATACAAAACCTAGGGGACATCGTTCTCAAAAACGGCTTTTACGATTTTACTAGAAATTTGAAAATTTTGGAAATCCGAATGACTAGCTTATTGGCCACACTGGGAAAACTCTGGTTTGACCGTTATAAGTTTTCAAAGTGTGTTAAAAAATAATTTGAATTCAATGAAGATGTTTCATCAAGGAAAGGAGCCCGTTAGTTGTGAGAGTATCAACTATGACATTCCCTCTGACAGCTTCTGCAACTGAGTTGGTGCCAAATGTAATGACATCAGCATTTTCCTTTGTCTTCGCCGATGAGAACATTCTGGTGCTGCTGTAAAGCGACTAAAGCAACATGGGAACAGTTAGGGTCACAATTCGCCACTTGATGGAGACCACGAGTTGATTCTGATGGTCTTATCTTATCTTACTACTTAAATCTTAATTAGGGTAGGGGTCTGAACTTCAATCCATACTTCTATGTTTGCTTACTTGGAGATACATTTCAATTAGGGGCTAGACTACAAGCTACACCTCTATACTGGTGCCGAGTTTGCTTACTTAGAAATAAATCTCTATTAGGAATCTTGACTAAGGAATCATAACTAATTTTGATGTAGATAAATGTAAAAGGCTCAAATTGTTTATCTTAGCGTAAAAAAACACTAACTAGGGCTATCTCTAAAGGAAAACTAAACACCTTCTACTCACTATTTGTTATTCCTTGACACTGAACATTATACTATGTATTAAATTCACCCCACCCCAGTCCTATACTCTAATGTCAAATGCAATCATTAGCAATAATTATGTAATAGAGAGAGGATTACTCGTTTTCACTCTACCGCCTCCCTTTTTCGAGGAAAACATGACTTATCTTATATAATACAGACGTTACTTCAAAAAAGAAGATGATTACGTCATACGCGTCATGCATTTAGTATTGCATATTAACCAATGACAAATTCTGACTAAAATAGAATATTCACATTTTTGGTAATAGGACATTTTTGTTCTCTAGCATGAATTTGTCATAATTATTTACAGAAGTATTTTATTATGAAAAATTTAGAACTCTGGAGAAACTTTTTAAGTATAAGAGTAACAACTGAAATGACTTTTAAACCCCATTTTTTTTTCGTCAACTTAAGTACGAGGATGATCCTAGGAGTTCCAACTAAAGTATGGGGGATGGTCCGAGGAGTTCCAACTAAAGTACGAGGATGATCTGAGGAGTTCCAACTACAGTACGAAGATGATCCGAGGAGTTCCAACTAAAGTACGATGATGATCTGAGGAGTTCCAACTAAAGTATGAGGATGATCCGAGGAGTTCCAACTAAAGTACGATGATGATCTGAGGAGTTCCAACTAAAGTACGAGGATGATCCGAGGAGTTCCAACTAAAGTACGAGGATGATCCGAGGAATTCCAACTAAAGTATGAAGATGATCCGAGGAGTTCCAACTAAAGTACGAGGATGATCCGAGGAGTTCCAACTAAAGTACGAGGATGATTCGAGGTCTTTTTGAACTTTCTGCTCACAATTGAGTTTTTTTTTTGAATGCTAAGCGACACACAACACAACCAATACGCAGTAGAAAATTTAACAATTGGGAGGGGGAGTAAACTACATTGATTCACACTTAGTCTACAAACCACAAACACAAAAGGCTCGATTCCTAATTAGACAAACAAAACACAAACACCCAAGGCCCTGTCTCTTAGCAAGTAGAACTCATGATTGCTTGGAGGGAGTAATGAAGGCTTTCCAGTTGGTAGATGCCTTTAGAGACGTGGAAGTCACGGCCGTGACACCAGGTTCAGGGACACAGCTCAAGTAGAAACACGTATAGAGTAAACGCATTAAGGGAGTGCAAAATAAAAAGGCTACTGGCTACTGATTTTAAAGAGACTTTAAAATACACAAAGGAGTCTTTTTGGAACTGAACCCAAAATTAAAAAGAAAAAAAAAACTAAAGCTCAACAATTATCTCTTAAATGACCCGCTCTTTAAAGAAACGGTCGTAAACCTCCTCAAAAATACAGGACAAAAGCACATCTCAAAGTCACACCAATATGGACGTTGATAAGTAGCTTTATGAAGTGTGGTATAAGGGGTTTTAGTCTCAGAAAAAAAATATTTTCTGACAGAATTTTATAGATGGTGTTTTGAAGAGAGATCGGCTTTAAGTCGCTAGGTGTTGTGTGTTTTTTTGTCAGGAGTGTGATGTATGCTAAGTTGAAAGTATAGCTGTAACAGTAAGGGGTCCTATTTGGGGGGAAAAAAATTCAGATGTCAAACCCCCTGGGCCATGAGATTTTTGGTGTTTTGGCTTGGGGTTAGGGTCTAAAGCAGCAGTTCAACTAGCCTAAAGGAGCGCATGTCTTTATCTCTTCTGTCGTAGGGAATTCTTTGCTGTTTTGTAAAAAAAATATTTTTGTGCGTTTTCGTCCGTCTGTCCTTTGTCATAAATATGTCCATTATTTTGTCCAGGTCGTGAATATTATCTCCCTTATTATGTTGTTTATTGCTCTCTCAGTTTGGATGTTTTGTTCTGCCAATAAAAAATATTTGTTTGGCTCTTCGGTCGTTTTATTGCTTTTGCACCTCCTTTGAATTGATAATTGAATGACTAGTTCTTCTAAGTGTGTGTTTTGGTTACTTCTTTTTCGTGTGTTAGTAAATTTGCAAGTCCATCATTTTTTTTCTCTTTGTTGCTAGTATTTGATTTTGCTGCTTAAGACCAGTACTGTAGTAACCCCGTTAACATCAACGAACAGAACCATTTTTAAGAGACATATATTACTGTCAAGACAAAGACTTGAAAGAAGCCCTCCTTTCTATTGATCAAGACTTCGACAGAGTTGACCATGACCTTTTCAAACTACTGGACAAACAAAGACGGGCGGGATGCTGACGAAATATACAAAGCTGATCTACACAGTTGCCACTAGCAAACTCATGATAAACCAGATCCTTAGCGACAGTCCCAATAAAAAGATGTTTCCCCTTTTTTATAGGCACTCTGTCTAGAAGCCCTTTTGGGGACCATGAGACTAGACACTCTGTCTAGGAGCCCTTCTGGGGACCATGAGACTAGACACTCTGTCTAAACTAAAAGCCCTTCTGGGAACCATGAGACTAGATAGCGGAATTAACGGAATCCAATTCACAGCACCCGTTTCCGCAGTTAAATTTAACCCTTACGTCAGTGACACCACCCTTTTCTCCTCCTCAGAAAAAGACAATCATAGACAAATTTATCAAATTTGGGAGGGCAAGCGGGTCAAAAATCATCCTTATATTATAGGACTGGGCAGGTGGAAAATCCCTCCAAACATCCCCTTTAACCTAAAAATAGAGACAGAAATTAAAATATGCGGCATCACGTGGACCAGCAACCCAACATATTACTACACACAGCAGTGGGAGAATATTTAGGCTAAAAACAAAAACACACTTAAAAAGTTTCATTACGCAGCGACTACCATATTTGGTAAAGCAATTCTAGTTAACAACATGGTCATCTCGAAGATAATGTATTTAGCAAATATTACAGAGCCACCACCAATCTTCACACGAACCTCAAACACAATCATTAGGAGTTTCATTTTCAAAACATTATCAGAGGCATCAAACACACAACACTTATACATAACAAATAGGATGTAGGGATAAATTTACAAGACATTAGAACAAAAATGCAAGCACGTAGATTAAAATATATAGGACAAGTAGCCAAGAAACCAAAAAATTTTCCATTAACAATATACTATTTACTAATACGGCTTAAGGAATAATTCCAATATAAAAGGACATCCCAGACTACTTTAGTACAAACACATTCATTTTACAAGATACATATCAAGAATATTTTTAGGCAATTAACATCTGATACGCAGTCAATTAAAAGACACATATGCAACACTTAACAAGGTTACAAAGACAGTTTGTGTGGACACAGAAACTTAAACTCGACCAACAAAGTAATCCACATAGAGACAGACGGACAGATCTCAGCACTATCTAGTAAATGTTAAAATGGTTAAATTATCTTAAAGATTACTCTAACATTCCAAATTATTATTAGGTCGTATAGTCAAAGTCTTTATTTGAGTGTGCTAAAGTGTGTTTGTACATGTGTAAAAAGAGTTGGGGGTTGCGTGATTGAAAATCAAATAAAACTTTTTTGTTATATATTGCTTCGTTCTTGGAACAACTTAGGGGAAAACTATGCGAGGTCTATTTCTTTGGAAGGGAAATGTAGTCCTACCTTGTGGTTAGACCCTCACATGACTGGAGTGTGTAGTCTGTCTGGTACACATTCAAAGAACACAGCCATCCCGTGGAAACGAAACCAGAAGAATGAGAACGTCTGTATAGTTTAGCTAGTAGAAACATTATACAGACAAGCCTTAATGACTAGCTATTAGAAACATTATACAGACAAACCTTTATGACTAGCTAGTAGGAACATTATACAGACAAGCCTTAATGACTGTATTTAAGAAACATGGGAACTCTAACCGAACTATTAAGCCAGTTCAGACATTAAAAAAAAAAGTAACACTGTTGTCTGAAGTCAAAGTTCAAAATATTTCAACAGAAAAGAAGATGTGTGTCTAAATGTGGACATGGAAAACCATGAAATATACGGTAAACCGGAAATGTTTGTAGTCCTTTTTCCAAATGCACAACATTGGATATTTAAATAGTTAAGGGTTTTCGGCACATCGGCACAATTTAAGCCATGTCGTGCCCATAATCCCTCAAGGCTTATTACCCCTTCATAGCTCAAGAGCTAAATTTTATACAGTTAAGTCATTAAAAACAAGGTCCATTCACAGCACGGTAAAAATAGTAAAAATTTATATAAATTTATACAAATCTGTTGTTCTGATTCTACGCTTTGTGAGACCCGTAGATGTGGACCGACCCCTGACATATACGCCACAACCCGTCTAAGTTAGTTGTGGGTCTCAGCCTCCAACCGATCCTGCCACTCTCGGTAGGTGGCAGAGGCTATACTCTTGACTCAGGTCCGAGCAGGGAATTAGGGTTCCTCGTACCGCTTGATTTAGGGCTTTTTTGCTTCTCTGTCTGTCGTTTCTTTTCCCTCTATGCCCACATGGGAGGGTTCCAGATGAAGGTGACATCCTTATGGTCTGATGTTATTTCATCGAAAAGCTTTAGGCTTTTATGTCCAATGGAATGTCAGTCTTCATCCGCCCCAAAGCTTGCAATGCAAATTTGGAGTCAGAGCAATTTTCTCCTGTCTAATGATTTTACAGCCTTGGGTGCAAGTGAGATATAACTCGGCCGTCTCGGGGAGTCTACGGGAGATTGTTTTGCTCCGAAAAGAGCAGGCACATGCAATCTTTCCATTCATTTTGCATCCGTCAGTGTAAATGGTTCCACGATCTCCATAGCTTTCCTGCAGTTCCATAAAGTGGACTTGTCGTGTGTTTTGGTCTGTATTTTCTTTTTTGAAATTGACAAGGGATACATTTAATTTGTGTTTATTCATCAACCAAGAAGGGTTCTGTGGAATTTCTATTTTAGAGATTTGGTCAATGGGGTTAAATTTTGGATGGATTCTCTTTCAAAGGCCCAAAGGCTTTATGACGTTAGGCCTTCGATTGTATATTTCTACAACTGGAGGGTTAAATATGGAGTCAAAAGCAGGTTTGCAAACTTTTTTTCATTCTGATGTCAATGGGGAGTTCTCCAGTCTCTACGTGGAGACTTGGGATTGGTGATGTACGAAACGCGAAGAGTATAACATTTGATGAAGGTTCTTTATTTCAAGTTGTTCCATCCATCCCAGTGGTGCTACAGCCCATGGAGGGCTCTGGCCTGCTTCAACACATCCCTCCATTCAGATCTCTCCTGGGCCTTTCGTCTCCACGCCCTAATCTCAAGCTGTTGTAGATCTGCCTCAACATCATCAATCCATCGCATTCGGGGTCTGCGTTTGGGTTTTTGCCTGTACACAATTTTTGCTCCTCTCGTATCTGACATTCTTTCAAGGCTAGGGTTAGAGTGAACTTGTTAGGGTAAGAGTGAAGTTGTTAGGATTAGAGTGAAGTTGTTAGGGTTAGAGTGAAGTTGTTAGGGTTAGAGTGAAGTTGTTAGGGTTAAAGTGAAGTTGTTAGGATTAAAGTGAGGTGGTTAGGGTAAGAGTGAAGTTGTTAGGGTTAGAGTGAAGTTGTTAAGGTTAGAGTGAAGTTGTTAGGGTTAGAGTGAAGTTGTTATAGGAAACAAATTGTTGCTAGTGAACAAAAAAAAAAGACTCATTCAGCTCCTTCTCATCTACCATGTTTGTGTTGACTTCATTCAGCTCCTTCCCATCTACCATGTTTGTTGGACTTCATTCAGCTCCTTCCCATCTACCATGTTTGTCGGACTTTATTCAGCTCCTTCCCATCTACCATGTTTGTTGGACTTCATTCAGCTCCTTCCCATCTACCATGTTTGTTGGACTTCATTCAGCTCCTTCTCATTTACCAAGTTTGTGATGACTTCA
This sequence comes from Biomphalaria pfeifferi, assembly GCA_030265305.1. Lineage (NCBI taxonomy): Eukaryota > Metazoa > Mollusca > Gastropoda > Planorbidae > Biomphalaria > Biomphalaria pfeifferi. Next base: position 3,224,987 of record JASAOG010000064.1, read on the forward strand.
TTCAGCTCCTTCTCATCTACCATGTTTGTCGGATTTCATTCAGCTCCTTCTCATCTACCATGTTTGTTGGACTTAATTTAGCTCCTTCTCATCTACCATGTTTGTGCTGACTTCATTCAGCTCCTTCTCATCTACAATGTTTGTCGGACTTCATTCAGCTCCTTCTCCTCTACCATGTTTGTCGGACTTCATTCAGCTCCTTCTCATCTACCATGTTTGTTGGACTTCATTCAGCTCATTCTTATCTACCATGTTTGTCGGACTTCATTCAGCTCCTTCTCATCTAGCAAGTTTGTGCTGACTTCATTCAGCTCCATCTCTACTACCATGTTTGTCGGACTTCATTCAGCTCCTTCTCCTCTACAATGTTTGTCGGACTTCATTCAGCTCCTTCTCATCTACCATGTTTGTGCTGACTTCATTCAGCTCCTTCTCATCTACCATGTTTGTTGGACTTCATTCAGCTCCTTCTCATCTACGATGTTTGTTGGACTTCATTCAGCTCCTTCTTATCTACCATGTTTGTACTGACTTTATTCAGCTCCTTCTCATCTACCATGTCTGTCGGACTTCATTCAGCTCCTTCTCATCTACCATGTTTGTGTTGACCTTATTCAGCTCCTTCTCATCTACCATGTTTGATGGACTTTATTCAGCTCCTTCTAATCTACCATATTTGTCGGACTTCATTCAGCTCCTTCTCATCAACCATGTTTGTAGGACATCATTCAGCGCCTTCTCATCAACCATGTTTGTAAGACTTCATTCAGCTCCTTCTCAACTACCATGTTTGTCGGACTTCATTGAGCTCCTTCTCATCTGACATGTTTGTCGGACTTCATTCAGCTTCTTCTCTTCTAGCAAGTTAATGCTGACTTCTTTTAGCTCATTCTCATCTACCATGTTTGTTGGACTTCATTCAGCTCCTTCTCCTCTACCATGTTTGTCGGACTTCATTCAGCTCCTTCTCATCAACCATCTTTGTGATAACTTTAATCAGCTCCTTCTCATCCTTCATGTTTGTCGGACTTCATTCAGCTCCTTCTTATCTACCATATTTGTTGGACTTCGATCAGCTCCTTCTCATCTACCATGTTTGTGCTGACTTCCTTCAGCTCCTTATCATTTACCATGTTTGTCAGACTTCATTCAGCTCCTTCTCATCTATCATGTTTATCGGACTTCATTAAGCTCCTTCTCATCTACCATGTTTGTTGGACTTCATTCAGCTCCTTCTCATCTACCGTGTTTGTGATGACTTCATTCAGCTCCTACTCATCTACCATTTTTGTGCTGACTTCATTCAGCTCTTTTTCATCTACCATGTTTGTCGGACTTTATTTAGCTCGTTCTTATCTACCATGTTTGTTGGACTTTATTCAGCTCCTTCCCATCTACCATGTTTGTGCTGACTTCATTCAGCTCCTTCTCATCTACCATGTTTGTCGGACTTCATTCAGCTCATTCTCATCTAGCAAGTTTGTGCTGACTTCATTCAGCTCATTCTCATCGACCATGATTGTCGGACTTCATTCAGCTCCTTTTCAGGTACTATGGTTATCGGACTTCATTCAGCTCCTTATCATCTACCATGTTTGTCGAACTTCATTCAGCTTCTTCTCATTTACCATATTTGTCGGACTTTATTCAGCCCCTTCTCCTCTACCATGTTTGTTGGACTTCGATCAGTTCCTTCTCATCTACCATGTTTGTGCTGACTTCATTCAGCTCCTTATCATCTACCATGTTTGTCGGACTTTATTCAGCTCCTTCTCATCTACCATGTATGTGCTGACTTCATTAAGCTCCTTCTCATCAACCATGTTTGTAAGACTTCATTCAGCTCCTTCTCATCTACCATATTTGTCGGACTTTATTCAGCTCCTTCTCATCTACCATGTTTGTTGGACTTCAATAAGCTCCTTCTCATCTACCATGTTTGTGCTGACTTCATTCAGCTCCTTCTCATCAACCATGTTTGTGCTGACTTCATTCAGCTCCTTCTCATCTACCATGTTTGTCGGACTTCAATAAGCTCCTTTTCAACTACCATGTTTGTCGGACTTTATTCAGCTCCTTCTCCTCTACCATGTTTGTCGGACTTCATTCAGCTCCTTCTCATTTACCATCTTTGTTCTGACTTCATTCAGCTCCTTCTCATCCTCTATGTTTGTGCTGACTTCATTCAGCTCCTTCTTATCTACCATGTTTGTCAGACTTCATTCAGCTCCTTTTCATCTACCATGGTTATCGGACTTCATTCAGCTCCTTCTCATCTACCATGTTTGTCGAACTTCTTTCAGCTCCTTCTTATCTACCATGTTTGTCGGACTTCATTTAGCTCCTTCTCATCTACCATGTTTGTCGGACTTCAATTAGCTCCTTCTCATCTACCTTGTTTATGCTGACTTCATTCAGCTCCTTCTTATCTAATATGTTTGTCGGACTTCATTCAGCTCCTTCTCATTTACCATCTTTGTGCTGACTTTATTCAGCTTTTTCTCATCTTCCATGTTTGTGCTGACTTCATTCAGCTACTTCTCATCTACCATGTTTGTGCTGACTTCATTCAGATCCTTCTCATCTACCATCTTTGTGCTGACTTTATTCAGCTCCTTCTCATCTACCATGTTTGTGCTGACTTCATTCAGCTCCTTTTCATCTACTATGTTTGTGCTGACTTCATTCAGCTCCTTCTGATCTATCATGTTTGTCGGACTTTTTTCAGCTCCTCATCTACCATAATTGTCGGACTTCATTCAGCTCCTTCTCATCAACCATGTTTGTAAGACTTCATTCAGCTCCTTCTCATCTACCATGTTTGTCAGACTTCATTCAGCTCCTTCTCATCTACTATGTTTGTGCTGACTTCATTCAGCTCATTCTCATCTACCATGTTTGTGCTGACTTCATTCAGCTCATTCTCATCTACCATGTTTGTCGGACTTCATTCAGCTCCTTCTCATCTACCCTGTTTCTGCTGACTTCATTCAGCTTCTTCTCATCTACCATGTTTGTGCTGACTTCATTCAGCTCCTTCTCATCTACCATGTTTGTCGGACTTCATTCAGCTCCTTCTCATCTACCCTGTTTGTGCTGACTTCATTGAGTTCCTTCTCATCTACCATGTATGTGCTGCCTTCATTCAGCTCCTTCTTATCTACGATGTTAGTAAGACTTCATTTAGCCCCTTCTCCACTACCATGTTTGTCGGACTTCATTCAGCTCCTTCTCATCTACCATGTTTGTCGGACTTCATTCAGCTATTTCTCATCTACCATTTTTGTTGGACTTCATTCAGCTCTTTCTCATCTACCATTTTTGTCGGACTTCATTCAGCTTCTTTTCATTTACCATATTTGTCGGACTTTATTCAGCCCCTTCTCCTCTACCATGTTTGTTGGACTTCGATCAGTTCCTTCTCATCTACCATGTTTGTGCTGACTTCATTCAGCTCCTTATCATCTACCATGTTTGTCGGACTTTATTCAGCTCCTTCTCATCTACCATGTATGTGCTGACTTCATTCAGCTCCTTCTCATCTACCATGTTTGTCGGATTTCATTCAGCTCCTTCTCATCCTTCATGTTTGTCGGACTTCATTCAGCTCCTTTTCAACTACCATGTTTGTCGGACTTTATTCAGCTCCTTCTCCTCTACCATGTTTGTCGGACTTCATTCAGCTCCTTCTCATTTACCATCTTTGTTCTGACTTCATTCAGCTCCTTCTCATCCTCTATGTTTGTGCTGACTTCATTCAGCTCCTTCTTATCTACCATGTTTGTCAGACTTCATTCAGCTCCTTTTCATCTACCATGGTTATCGGACTTCATTCAGCTCCTTCTCATCTACCATGTTTGTCGAACTTCTTTCAGCTCCTTCTTATCTACCATGTTTGTCGGACTTCATTTAGCTCCTTCTCATCTACCATGTTTGTCGGACTTCAATTAGCTCCTTCTCATCTACCTTGTTTATGCTGACTTCATTCAGCTCCTTCTTATCTAATATGTTTGTCGGACTTCATTCAGCTCCTTCTCATTTACCATCTTTGTGCTGACTTTATTCAGCTTTTTCTCATCTTCCATGTTTGTGCTGACTTCATTCAGCTACTTCTCATCTACCATGTTTGTGCTGACTTCATTCAGATCCTTCTCATCTACCATCTTTGTGCTGACTTTATTCAGCTCCTTCTCATCTACCATGTTTGTGCTGACTTCATTCAGCTCCTTTTCATCTACTATGTTTGTGCTGACTTCATTCAGCTCCTTCTGATCTATCATGTTTGTCGGACTTTTTTCAGCTCCTTCTCATCTACCATAATTGTCGGACTTCATTCAGCTCCTTCTCATCAACCATGTTTGTAAGACTTCATTCAGCTCCTTCTCATCTACCATGTTTGTCAGACTTCATTCAGCTCCTTCTCATCTACTATGTTTGTGCTGACTTCATTCAGCTCATTCTCATCTACCATGTTTGTGCTGACTTCATTCAGCTCATTCTCATCTACCATGTTTGTCGGACTTCATTCAGCTCCTTCTCATCTACCCTGTTTCTGCTGACTTCATTCAGCTTCTTCTCATCTACCATGTTTGTGCTGACTTCATTCAGCTCCTTCTCATCTACCATGTTTGTCGGACTTCATTCAGCTCCTTCTCATCTACCCTGTTTGTGCTGACTTCATTGAGTTCCTTCTCATCTACCATGTATGTGCTGCCTTCATTCAGCTCCTTCTTATCTACGATGTTAGTAAGACTTCATTTAGCCCCTTCTCCCCTACCATGTTTGTCGGACTTCATTCAGCTCCTTCTCATCTACCATGTTTGTCGGACTTCATTCAGCTCTTTCTCATCTACCATTTTTGTCGGACTTCATTCAGCTCTTTCTCATCTACCATTTTTGTCGGACTTCATTCAGCTTCTTTTCATTTACCATATTTGTCGGACTTTATTCAGCCCCTTCTCCTCTACCATGTTTGTTGGACTTCGATCAGTTCCTTCTCATCTACCATGTTTGTGCTGACTTCATTCAGCTCCTTATCATCTACCATGTTTGTCGGACTTTATTCAGCTCCTTCTCATCTACCATGTATGTGCTGACTTCATTCAGCTCCTTCTCATCTACCATGTTTGTCGGATTTCATTCAGCTCCTTCTCATCCTTCATGTTTGTCGGACTTCATTCAGCTCCTTTTCAACTACCATGTTTGTCGGACTTTATTCAGCTCCTTCTCCTCTACCATGTTTGTCGGACTTCATTCAGCTCCTTCTCATTTACCATCTTTGTTCTGACTTCATTCAGCTCCTTCTCATCCTCTATGTTTGTGCTGACTTCATTCAGCTCCTTCTTATCTACCATGTTTGTCAGACTTCATTCAGCTCCTTTTCATCTACCATGGTTATCGGACTTCATTCAGCTCCTTCTCATCTACCATGTTTGTCGAACTTCTTTCAGCTCCTTCTTATCTACCATGTTTGTCGGACTTCATTTAGCTCCTTCTCATCTACCATGTTTGTCGGACTTCAATTAGCTCCTTCTCATCTACCTTGTTTATGCTGACTTCATTCAGCTCCTTCTTATCTAATATGTTTGTCGGACTTCATTCAGCTCCTTCTCATTTACCATCTTTGTGCTGACTTTATTCAGCTTTTTCTCATCTTCCATGTTTGTGCTGACTTCATTCAGCTACTTCTCATCTACCATGTTTGTGCTGACTTCATTCAGATCCTTCTCATCTACCATCTTTGTGCTGACTTCATTCAGCTCCTTCTCATCCTCTATGTTTGTGCTGACTTCATTCAGCTCCTTCTTATCTACCATGTTTGTCAGACTTCATTCAGCTCCTTTTCATCTACCATGGTTATCGGACTTCATTCAGCTCCTTCTCATCTACCATGTTTGTCGAACTTCTTTCAGCTCCTTCTTATCTACCATGTTTGTCGGACTTCATTTAGCTCCTTCTCATCTACCATGTTTGTCGGACTTCAATTAGCTCCTTCTCATCTACCTTGTTTATGCTGACTTCATTCAGCTCCTTCTTATCTAATATGTTTGTCGGACTTCATTCAGCTCCTTCTCATTTACCATCTTTGTGCTGACTTTATTCAGCTTTTTCTCATCTTCCATGTTTGTGCTGACTTCATTCAGCTACTTCTCATCTACCATGTTTGTGCTGACTTCATTCAGATCCTTCTCATCTACCATCTTTGTGCTGACTTTATTCAGCTCCTTCTCATCTACCATGTTTGTGCTGACTTCATTCAGCTCCTTTTCATCTACTATGTTTGTGCTGACTTCATTCAGCTCCTTCTGATCTATCATGTTTGTCGGACTTTTTTCAGCTCCTTCTCATCTACCATAATTGTCGGACTTCATTCAGCTCCTTCTCATCAACCATGTTTGTAAGACTTCATTCAGCTCCTTCTCATCTACCATGTTTGTCAGACTTCATTCAGCTCCTTCTCATCTACCATGTTTGTGCTGACTTCATTCAGCTCATTCTCATCTACCATGTTTGTCGGACTTCATTCAGCTCCTTCTCATCTACCCTGTTTCTGCTGACTTCATTCAGCTTCTTCTCATCTACCATGTTTGTGCTGACTTCATTCAGCTCCTTCTCATCTACCATGTTTGTCGGACTTCATTCAGCTCCTTCTCATCTACCCTGTTTGTGCTGACTTCATTGAGTTCCTTCTCATCTACCATGTATGTGCTGCCTTCATTCAGCTCCTTCTTATCTACGATGTTAGTAAGACTTCATTTAGCCCCTTCTCCCCTACCATGTTTGTCGGACTTCATTCAGCTCCTTCTCATCTACCATGTTTGTCGGACTTCATTCAGCTCTTTCTCATCTACCATTTTTGTCGGACTTCATTCAGCTCTTTCTCATCTACCATTTTTGTCGGACTTCATTCAGCTTCTTTTCATTTACCATATTTGTCGGACTTTATTCAGCCCCTTCTCCGCTACCATGTTTGTTGGACTTCGATCAGTTCCTTCTCATCTACCATGTTTGTGCTGACTTCATTCAGCTCCTTATCATCTACCATGTTTGTCGGACTTTATTCAGCTCCTTCTCATCTACCATGTATGTGCTGACTTCATTCAGCTCCTTCTCATCTACCATGTTTGTCGGATTTCATTCAGCTCCTTCTCATCCTTCATGTTTGTCGGACTTCATTCAGCTCCTTTTCAACTACCATGTTTGTCGGACTTTATTCAGCTCCTTCTCCTCTACCATGTTTGTCGGACTTCATTCAGCTCCTTCTCATTTACCATCTTTGTTCTGACTTCATTCAGCTCCTTCTCATCCTCTATGTTTGTGCTGACTTCATTCAGCTCCTTCTTATCTACCATGTTTGTCAGACTTCATTCAGCTCCTTTTCATCTACCATGGTTATCGGACTTCATTCAGCTCCTTCTCATCTACCATGTTTGTCGAACTTCTTTCAGCTCCTTCTTATCTACCATGTTTGTCGGACTTCATTTAGCTCCTTCTCATCTACCTTGTTTATGCTGACTTCATTCAGCTCCTTCTTATCTAATATGTTTGTCGGACTTCATTCAGCTCCTTCTCATTTACCATCTTTGTGCTGACTTTATTCAGCTTTTTCTCATCTTCCATGTTTGTGCTGACTTCATTCAGCTACTTCTCATCTTCCATGTTTGTGCTGACTTCATTCAGCTACTTCTCATCTACCATGTTTGTGCTGACTTCATTCAGATCCTTCTCATCTACCATCTTTGTGCTGACTTTATTCAGCTCCTTCTCATCTACCATGTTTGTGCTGACTTCATTCAGCTCCTTTTCATCTACTATGTTTGTGCTGACTTCATTCAGCTCCTTCTGATCTATCATGTTTGTCGGACTTTTTTCAGCTCCTTCTCATCTACCATAATTGTCGGACTTCATTCAGCTCCTTCTCATCAACCATGTTTGTAAGACTTCATTCAGCTCCTTCTCATCTACCATGTTTGTCAGACTTCATTCAGCTCCTTCTCATCTACTATGTTTGTGCTGACTTCATTCAGCTCATTCTCATCTACCATGTTTGTGCTGACTTCATTCAGCTCATTCTCATCTACCATGTTTGTCGGACTTCATTCAGCTCCTTCTCATTTACCATCTTTGTTCTGACTTCATTCAGCTCCTTCTCATCCTCTATGTTTGTGCTGACTTCATTCAGCTCCTTCTTATCTACCATGTTTGTCAGACTTCATTCAGCTCCTTTTCATCTACCATGGTTATCGGACTTCATTCAGCTCCTTCTCATCTACCATGTTTGTCGAACTTCTTTCAGCTCCTTCTTATCTACCATGTTTGTCGGACTTCATTTAGCTCCTTCTCATCTACCATGTTTGTCGGACTTCAATTAGCTCCTTCTCATCTACCTTGTTTATGCTGACTTCATTCAGCTCCTTCTTATCTAATATGTTTGTCGGACTTCATTCAGCTCCTTCTCATTTACCATCTTTGTGCTGACTTTATTCAGCTTTTTCTCATCTTCCATGTTTGTGCTGACTTCATTCAGCTACTTCTCATCTACCATGTTTGTGCTGACTTCATTCAGATCCTTCTCATCTACCATCTTTGTGCTGACTTTATTCAGCTCCTTCTCATCTACCATGTTTGTGCTGACTTCATTCAGCTCCTTTTCATCTACTATGTTTGTGCTGACTTCATTCAGCTCCTTCTGATCTATCATGTTTGTCGGACTTTTTTCAGCTCCTTCTCATCTACCATAATTGTCGGACTTCATTCAGCTCCTTCTCATCAACCATGTTTGTATAACTTCATTCAGCTCCTTCTCATCTACCATGTTTGTCAGACTTCATTCAGCTCCTTCTCATCTACTATGTTTGTGCTGACTTCATTAAGCTCATTCTCATCTACCATGTTTGTGCTGACTTCATTCAGCTCATTCTCATCTACCATGTTTGTCGGACTTCATTCAGCTCCTTCTCATCTACCCTGTTTCTGCTGACTTCATTCAGCTTCTTCTCATCTACCATGTTTGTGCTGACTTCATTCAGCTCCTTCTCATCTACCATGTTTGTCGGACTTCATTCAGCTCCTTCTCATCTACCCTGTTTGTGCTGACTTCATTGAGTTCCTTCTCATCTACCATGTATGTGCTGCCTTCATTCAGCTCCTTCTTATCTACGATGTTAGTAAGACTTCATTTAGCCCCTTCTCCCCTACCATGTTTGTCGGACTTCATTCAGCTCCTTCTCATCTACCATGTTTGTCGGACTTCATTCAGCTCTTTCTCATCTACCATTTTTGTCGGACTTCATTCAGCTCTTTCTCATCTACCATTTTTGTCGGACTTCATTCAGCTTCTTTTCATTTACCATATTTGTCGGACTTTATTCAGCCCCTTCTCCTCTACCATGTTTGTTGGACTTCGATCAGTTCCTTCTCATCTACCATGTTTGTGCTGACTTCATTCAGCTCCTTATCATCTACCATGTTTGTCGGACTTTATTCAGCTCCTTCTCATCTACCATGTATGTGCTGACTTCATTCAGCTCCTTCTCATCTACCATGTTTGTCGGATTTCATTCAGCTCCTTCTCATCCTTCATGTTTGTCGGACTTCATTCAGCTCCTTCTCATCTACCATGTTTGTCGGACTTCATTCAGCTCCTTCTCATCTACCATGTTTGTGCTGACTTTATTCAGCTCCTTCTCATCTAACATGTTTAATGGACATCATTCAGCTCCTTCTCATCAACCATGTTTGTAAGACTTCATTCAGCTCCTTCTTATCTACCATGTTTGTCGGACTTCATTCAGCTCCTTCTCATCTACCATGTTTGTCGGATTTCATTCAGCTCCTTCTCATCCTTCATGTTTGTCGGACTTCATTCAGCTCCTTCTCATCTACCATGTTTGTCGGACTTCATTCAGCTCCTTCTCATCTACCATGTTTGTGCTGACTTTATTTAGCTCCTTCTCATCTAACATGTTTAATGGACATCATTCAGCTCCTTCTCATCTACCATGTTTGTCGAACTTCATTCAGCTTCTTCTCATTTACCATGTTTGTCGGACTTCATTCAGCTCCTTCCTATCTACCATGTTTGTCGGACTTCAATCAGCTCCTTCTCATCTACCTTGTTTGTGCTGACTTCATTCAGCTTCTTCGTATCTACCATGTTTCTGCTGACTTCATGTAGCTCCTTCCCAACTACCATGTTTGTCGGTTTTTATTCAGCTCCTTCTTATCTACCATGTATGTGCTGCTTTCATTCAGTTCCTTCTCATCTACCATGTTTGTCGGAATTCAATCAGCTCCTTCACATCTACCTTGTTTGTGATGACTTTATTCAGCTTCTTTCTATCTATTATGTTTGTGCTGACTTCATGTAGCTCCTTCTCATCTACCATGTTTGTCGGACTTTAATCAGCTCCTTCTCATCTACCATGTTTATCGGACTTCATTCAGCTCCTTCTCATCTACCACGTTTGTCGGACTTCATTCAGCTCCTTCTCATCTACCCTGTTTGTACTGACTTCATTGAGCTACTTCTCATCTACCATGTTTGTCAGACTACATTCAGCTCCTTCTTATCTACCATGTTTATTGGACTTCGATCAGCTCCTTCTCATCTACCATGTTTGTGCTGACTTCTTTCAGCTCCTTCTCATCTACCATGTTTGTGCTGACTTCTTTCAGCTCCTTCTCATCTACCATGTTTGTGCTGACTTCCTTCAGCTCCTTATCCTTTACCATGTTTGTCGGACTTCATTTAGCTCCTTCTCATCTACCATGTTTGTCGGACTTCATTTAGCTCCTTCTCATCTACCATGTTTTTCGGACTTCATTCAGCTCCTTCTCATCTACCATGTTTTTCTGACTTCATTCAGCTCTTTCTCATCTACATGTTTGTCGGACTTTATTCAGCTCCTTCTCATCTACCATGTTTGTCGGAATTCAATAAGCTCCTTTTCATCTACCATGTTTGTGCTGACTTCATTCAGCTTCATTTCATCTACTATGTTTGTCGGACTTCATTCAGCTCCTTCTCCTCTACCATGTTTGTTTGGAATTCATTCAGCTCCTTCTCATTTACCATCTTTGTACTGACTTTATTCAGCTCTTTCTCATATACCATGTTTGTGCATACTTCATTCAGCTCCTTCTCATCTACCATGTTTGTGCTGACTTCATTCAGCTCATGTTCATCTACCTTGTTTTGTGCTGACTTCATACAGCTCCTTCTCATCAACCATGTTTATTGGACTTCATTCAGCTCCTTCTCCTCTACCATGTTTGTCGGGCTTCATTCAGCTCCTTCTCATTTACCATATTTGTGCTGACTTTATTCAGCTTTTTCTCATCTACCATGTTTGTGCTGACTTCATTCAGCTCCTTCTGATCTACTATGTTTGTGCTGACTTCATTCAGCTCCTTCTGATCTAATATGTTTGTCGGACTTCATTCAGCTCCTTCTCATCTACCATTTTTTCGGACTTTATTCAGCTCCTTCTCATCTACCATGTTTATCGTACTTCATTCAGCTCCTTCTCATCTACCATGTTTGTCGGACTTCAATAAGCTCCTTTTCAACTACCATGTTTGTCGGACTTTATTCAGCTCCTTCTCCTCTACCATGTTTGTCGGACTTCATTCAGCTCCTTCTCATTTACCATCTTTATTCTGACTTCATTCAGCTCCTTCTCATCCTCTATGTTTGTGCTGACTTCATTCAGCTCCTTCTTATCTACCATGTTTGTCAGACTTCATTCAGCTCCTTTTCATCTACCATGGTTATCGGACTTCATTCAGCTCCTTCTCATCTACCATGTTTGTCGAATTTCTTTCAGCTCCTTCTTATCTACCATGTTTGTCGGACTTCATTCAGCTCCTTCTCATCTACCATGTTTGTCGGACTTCAATTAGCTCCTTCTCATCTACCTTGTTTATGCTGACTTCATTCAGCTCCTTCTTATCTAATATGTTTGTCGGACTTCATTCAGCTCCTTCTCATTTACCATCTTTGTGCTGACTTTATTCAGCTTTTTCTCATCTTCCATGTTTGTGCTGACTTCATTCAGCTACTTCTCATCTACCATGTTTGTGCTGACTTCATTCAGATCCTTCTCATCTACCATCTTTGTGCTGACTTTATTCAGCTCCTTCTCATCTACCATGTTTGTGCTGACTTCATTCAGCTCCTTTTCATCTACTATGTTTGTGCTGACTTCATTCAGCTCCTTCTGATCTATCATGTTTGTCGGACTTTTTTCAGCTCCTTCTCATCTACCATAATTGTCGGACTTCATTCAGCTCCTTCTCATCTACCATGTTTGTGCTGACTTTATTCAGCTCCTTCTCATCAACCATGTTTGTAAGACTTCATTCAGCTCCTTCTCATCTACCATATTTGTTGGACTTCAATAAGCTCCTTCTCATCTACCATGTTTGTGCTGACTTCATTCAGCTCCTTCTCATCAACCATGTTTGTGCTGACTTCATTCAGCTCCTTCTCATCAACCATGTTTGTCGGACTTCATTCAACTCCTTCTCTACTACCATGTTTGTTGGACTTCATTCAGCTCCTTCTCATCTACCATGTTTGTTGGACTTCAATAAGCTCCTTCTCATCTACCATGTTTGTGCTGACTTCATTCAGTTCCTTTTCATCTACCATGTTTGTGCTGACTTCATTCAGCTCCTTCTCATCAACTATGTTTGTCGGACTTCATTCAGCTCCTTCTCATCTACCCTGTTTGTGCTGACTTCATTGAGTTCCTTCTCATCTACCATGTATGTGCTGCCTTCATTCAGCTCCTTCTTATCTACCATGTTAGTAAGACTTCATTCAGCCCCTTCTCCCCTACCATGTTTGTCGGACTTCATTCAGCTCCTTCTCATCTACCATGTTTGTCGGACTTCATTCAGCTCTTTCTCATCTACCATTTTTGTCGGACTTCATTCAGCTCCTTCTTATCTACCATGTATGTGCTACTTTCATTCAGCTCCTTCTCATCTACCATGTCTGTCGGACTTCATTCAGCTCCTTGTCATCTACCATGTTTATCGGAATTCAATCAGCTCCTTCTCATCTACCTTGTTTGTGATGACTTTATTCAGCTTCTTTGTATCTACCATGTTTGTGCTGACTTCATGTAGCTCCTTCTCATCTACCATGTTTGTCGGACTTTAATTAGCTCCTTCTGTTCTACCATGTTTATCGGACTTCATTCAGCTCCTTCTCATCTACCATGTTTGTTGGACTTCATTCAGCTCCTTCTCATCTACCATGTTTGTCAGACTTCATTCAGCTCCTTTTCATCTACCATGGTTATCGGACTTCATTCAGCTCCTTCTCATCTATCATGTTTGTCAGACTTAATTCAGCTCCTTCTCATCTACCATTTTTTTCGGACTTTATTCAGCTCCTTCTCATCTACCATGTTTGTGCTGACTTCATACAGCTCGTTCTCATCTACCATGTTTGTGCTGACTTCATTCAGCTCCTTGTCATCTACCATGTTTATCGGAATTCAATCAGCTCCTTCTCATCTACCTTGTTTGTGATGACTTTATTCAGCTTCTTCGTATCTACCATGTTTGTGCTGACTTCATGTAGCTCCTTCTCATCTACCATGTTTGTCGGACTTTAATTAGCTCCTTCTCATCTACCATGTTTATCGGACTTCATTCAGCTCTTTCTTATCTACCATGTTTGTCAGACTTCATTCAGCTCCTTTTCATCTATCATGGTTATCGGACTTCATTCAGCTCGTTCTCATCAACCATGTTTGTAAGACTTCATTCAGCTCCTTCTCATCTACCATGTTTGTCGGACTTCATTCAGCTCCTTCTCATCTAGCAAGTTTGTGCTGACTTCATTCAGCTCATTCTCATCTACCAAGTTTGTCGGACTTCATTCAGCTCCTTTTCATGTACTATGGTTATCGGACTTCATTCAGCTCCTTCTCATCTACCATGTTTGTCGAACTTCATTCAGCTTCTTCTCATTTACCATGTTTGTCGGACTTCATTCAGCTCCTTCTTATCTACCATGTTTATCGGACTTTATTCAGTTCCTTCTCATCTACCATGTTTATCGGACTTCATTCAGCTCCTTCTCATCTACCATGTTTATCGGACTTCATTCAACTCCTTCTCATCTACCATGTTTGTTGGAATTCATTCAGTTCCTTCTCATCAACCATGTTTGTAAGACAACATTCAGATCCTTCTCATCTACCATGTTTTTCTGACTTTATTCAGCTCCTTGTATTTACCATGTTTGTCGGACTTTATTCAGCTCCTTCTCATCAACCATGTTTGTAAGACTTCATTCAGCTCCTTCTCATCTACCATTTTTGTCGGACTTCATTCAGCTCCTTCTCATCTACCATGTTTGTGCTGACTTCATTCAGCTTATTCTCATCTACCATGTTTGTCAGACTTCATTCAGCTCCTTCTCATCTACTATGTTTGTGCTGACTTTATTCAGCTCCTTCTCATCTACCATGTTTGTGCTGACTTCATTCAGCTGCTTCTTATCTACCATGTTTGTCGGACTTCAATCAGCTCCTTCTCATCTACCATTTTTATCGGACTTCATTCAGCTCCTTCTCATCTACCATGTTTGTGCTGACTTCCTTAAGCTCCTTATCCTTTACCATGTTTGTCGGACTTCATTCAGCTCCTCTCATCTACCATGTTTGTCGGACTTCAATCAGCTCCTTCTCATCTACCTTGTTTGTGCTGACTTCATTCAGCTTCTTCGTATGTACCATGTTTCTGCTGACTTCATGTAGCTCCTTCCCAACTACCATGTTTGTCGGTTTTTATTCAGCTCCTTCTTATCTACCATGTATGTGCTGCTTTCATTCAGTTCCTTCTCATCTACCATGTTTGTCGGAATTCAATCAGCTCCTTCACATCTACCTTGTTTGTGATGACTTTATTCAGCTTCTTTCTATCTATTATGTTTGTGCTGACTTCATGTAGCTCCTTCTCATCTACCATGTTTGTCGGACTTTAATCAGCTCCTTCTCATCTACCATGTTTATCGGACTTCATTCAGCTCCTTCTCATCTACCACGTTTGTCGGACTTCATTCAGCTCCTTCTCATCTACCCTGTTTGTACTGACTTCATTGAGCTACTTCTCATCTACCATGTTTGTCAGACTACATTCAGCTCCTTCTTATCTACCATGTTTATTGGACTTCGATCAGCTCCTTCTCATCTACCATGTTTGTGCTGACTTCTTTTAGCTCCTTCTCATCTACCATGTTTGTGCTGACTTCTTTCAGCTCCTTCTCATCTACCATGTTTGTGCTGACTTCCTTCAGCTCCTTATCCTTTACCATGTTTGTCAGACTTCATTTAGCTCCTTCTCATCTACCATGTTTGTCGGACTTCATTCAGCTCCTTCTCATCTACCATGTTTTTCGGACTTCATACAGCTCCTTCTCATCTACCATGTTTTTCTGACTTCATTCAGCTCCTTCTCATCTACATGTTTGTCGGACTTTATTCAGCTCCTTCTCATCTACCATGTTTGTCGGAATTCAATAAGCTCCTTTTCATCTACCATGTTTGTGCTGACTTCATTCAGCTTCATTTCATCTACTATGTTTGTCGGACTTCATTCAGCTCCTTTTCCTCTACCATGTTTGTTTGGAATTCATTCAGCTCCTTCTCATTTACCATCTTTGTACTGACTTTATTCAGCTCTTTCTCATATACCATGTTTGTGCTGACTTCATTCAGCTCCTTCTCATCTACCATGTTTGTGCTGACTTCATTCAGCTCATTTTCATCTACCTTGTTTTGTGCTGACTTCATACAGCTCCTTCTCATCAACCATGTTTATTGGACTTCATTCAGCTCCTTCTCCTCTACCATGTTTGTCGGGCTTCATTCAGCTCCTTCTCATTTACCATATTTGTGCTGACTTTATTCAGCTTTTTCTCATCTACCATGTTTGTGCTGACTTCATTCAGCTCCTTCTGATCTACTATGTTTGTGCTGACTTCATTCAGCTCCTTCTGATCTAATATGTTTGTCGGACTTCATTCAGCTCCTTCTCATCTACCATTTTTTTCGGACTTTATTCAGCTTCTTCTCATCTACCATGTTTATCGTACTTCATTCAGCTCCTTCTCATCTACCATGTTTGTCGGACTTCAATAAGCTCCTTTTCAACTACCATGTTTGTCGGACTTTATTCAGCTCCTTCTCCTCTACCATGTTTGTCGGACTTCATTCAGCTCCTTCTCATTTACCATCTTTGTTCTGACTTCATTCAGCTCCTTCTCATCCTCTATGTTTGTGCTGACTTCATTCAGCTCCTTCTTATCTACCATGTTTGTCAGACTTCATTCAGCTCCTTTTCATCTACCATGGTTATCGGACTTCATTCAGCTCCTTCTCATCTACCATGTTTGTCGAACTTTTTTCAGCTCCTTCTTATCTACCATGTTTGTCGGACTTCATTCAGCTCCTTCTCATCTACCATGTTTGTCGGACTTCAATTAGCTCCTTCTCATCTACCTTGTTTATGCTGACTTCATTCAGCTCCTTTTCATCTACCATGTTTGTGCTGACTTTATTCAGCTCCTTCTCATCTACCATGTTTTTGCTGACTTCATTCAGCTCCTTCTGATCTATCATGTTTGTCGGACTTCATTCAGCTCCTTCTCATCCTCCATGTTTGTGCTGTTTTCATTCAGCTCCTTCTCATCTACCATGTTTGTCAGACTTCATTCAGCTCCTTTTCATCTACCATGTTTGTCGGACTTTATTCAGCTCCTTCTCATCTACCATGTTTGTCGGACTTCATTCAGCTCCTTCTCATCTACCATGTTTGTTGGACTTCAATAAGCTCCTTCTCATCTACCATGTTTGTGCTGACTTCATTCAGCTTCTTTTCATCTACCATGTTTGTGCTGACTTCATTCAGCTCCTTCTCATCAACCATGTTTGTCTGACTTCATTCATCTCTTTCTCATCTACTATGTTTGTCGGACTTCATTCCGCTCCTTCTCATCTACCATGTTTGTCGGACTTCATTCAGCTCCTTCTCATCTACCATGTTTGTCGGACTTCAATAAGCTCCTTCTCATCTACCATGTTTGTGCTGACTTCATTTAGCTCATTCTCATTTACTATTTTTGTCGGACTTCATTCAGCTCCTTCTCATCTACCATGTTTGTTGGACTTCATTCAGCTCCTTCTCATCTACCATGTTTGTTGGACTTCAATAAGCTCCTTCTCATCTACCATGTTTGTGCTGTATTCATTCAGCTCGTTTTCATCTACCATGTTTGTGCTGACTTCATTCAGCTCCTTCTCATCAACTATGTTTGTCGGACTTCATTCAGCTCCTTCTCATCTACCATGTTTGTCGGACTTCAATAAGCTCCTTTTCATCTACCATGTTTGTGCTGACTTCATTCAGCTCCTTTTCATCTACCATGTTTGTCGGACTTCATTAAGCTCCTTCTCATCTACCATGTTTGTGCTGACTTTATTCAGCTCCTTCTCATCAACCATGTTTGTAAGACTTCATTCAGCTCCTTCTCATCTACCATATTTGTCGGACTTCATTCAGCTCCTTCTCATCTACCATGTTTGTATGACTTCAATAAGCTCCTTCTCATCTACCATGTTTGTGCTGACTTCATTCAGCTCCTTCTCATCAACCATGTTTGTCGGACTTCATTCAGCTCCTTCTCATCTACCATGTTTGTCGGACTTCAATAAGCTCCTTTTCATCTACCATGTTTGTGCTGACTTCATTCAGCTCCTTTTCATCTACCATGTTTGTCGGACTTCATTAAGCTCCTTCTCATCTACTATGTTTGTGCTGACTTCATTCAGCTCCTTCTCATCAACCATGTTTGTAAGACTTCATTCAGCTCCTTCTCATCTACCATATTTGTCGGACTTCATTCAGCTCCTTCTTATCTAATATGTTTGTCGGACTTCATTCAGCTCCTTCTCATTTACCATCTTTGTGCTGACTTTATTCACCTTTTTTTCATCTTCCATGTTTGTGCTGACTTCATTCAGCTACTTCTCATCTACCATGTTTGTGCTGACTTCATTCAGCTCCTTCTCATCTACCATCTTTGTGCTGACTTTATTCAGCTCTTTCTCATCTACCATGTTTGTGCTGACTTCATTCAGCTCCTTTTCATCTACTATGTTTGTGCTGACTTCATTCAGCTCCTTCTGATCTATCATGTTTGTCGGACTTTTTTCAGCTCCTTCTCATCTACCATGTTTGTCGGACTTCATTCAGCTCCTTCTCCTCTACCATGTTTTTCGGACTTCATTCAGCTCCTTCTCATTTACCATCTTTGTGCTGACTTTATTCAGCTTTTTCTCATCTACCATGTTTGTGCTGACTTCATTCAGCTCCTTTTCATCTACC
This sequence comes from Biomphalaria pfeifferi, assembly GCA_030265305.1. NCBI lineage: Eukaryota > Metazoa > Mollusca > Gastropoda > Planorbidae > Biomphalaria > Biomphalaria pfeifferi. The sequence continues at coordinate 3,243,395 of JASAOG010000064.1, forward strand.
ATGTTTGTGCTGACTTCATTCAGCTCCTTCTCATCTACCATATTTGTCGGACTTCATTCAGCTCCTTCTGATCTACCATGTTTGTTGGACTTCAATAAGCTCCTTCTCATCTACCATGTTTGTGCTGACTTCATTCAGCTCCTTCTCATCAACCATGTTTGTCGGACTTCATTCAGCTCCTTCTCATCTACCATGTTTGTCGGACTTCAATAAGCTCCTTCTCATCTACCATGTTTGTGCTGACTTCATTCAGCTCCTTCTCATCAACCATGTTTGTCGGACTTCATTCAGCTCCTTCTCATCTACCATGTTTGTCGGACTTCAATAAGCTCCTTTTCATCTACCATGTTTGTGCTGACTTCATTCAGCTCCTTTTCATCTACCATGTTTGTCGGACTTCATTAAGCTCCTTCTCATCTACTATGTTTGTGCTGACTTCATTCAGCTCCTTCTCATCAACCATGTTTGTAAGACTTCATTCAGCTCCTTCTCATCTACCATATTTGTCGGACTTCATTCAGCTCCTTCTTATCTAATATGTTTGTCGGACTTCATTCAGCTCCTTTTCATCTACCATGTTTGTGCTGACTTCATTCAGCTCCTTCTCATCAACCATGTTTGTCTGACTTCATTCAGCTCCTTCTCATCTACATGTTTGTCGGACTTCATTCAGCTCCTTCTCATCTACCATGTTTGTCGGACTTCATTCAGCTCCTTCTCATCTACCATGTTTGTGCTGACTTCATTTAGCTCATTCTCATCTACCATGTTTGTCTGACTTCATTCAGCTCCTTCTCATCTACATGTTTGTCGGACTTCATTCAGCTCCTTCTCATCTACATGTTTGTCGGACTTCATTCAGCTCTTTCTCATCTACCATGTTTGTCGTACTTCATTCAGCTCCTTCTCCTCTACCATGTTTGTCGGACTTCATTCAGCTCCTTCTCATTTACCATCTTTGTGCTGACTTTATTCAGCTTTTTCTCATCTTCCATGTTTGTGCTGACTTCATTCAGCTCCTTCTCATCTACCATGTTTGTCGGACTTCATTCAGCTCCTTCTCATCTAACATGTTTATCGGACTTCAATAAGCTCCTTTTCATCTACCATGTTTGTGCTGACTTCATTCAGCTCCTTTTCATCTACCATGTTTGTCGGACTTCATTAAGCTCCTTCTCATCTACCATGTTTGTGCTGACTTCATTCAGCTCCTTCTCATCAACCATGTTTGTAAGACTTCATTCAGTTCCTTCTCATCTACCATATTTGTCGGACTTCATTCAGCTCCTTCTCATCTACCATGTTTGTCGGACTTCATTCAGCTCTTTCTCATCTACCATGTTTGTCGTACTTCATTCAGCTCCTTCTCCTCTACCATTTTTGTCGGACTTCATTCAGCTCCTTCTTATTTACCATCTTTGTGCTGACTTCATTCAGCTCCTTCTGATCTATCATGTTTGTCGGACTTCATTCAGCTCCTTCTCATCTACCATGTTTGTGCTGACTTCATTCAGCTCCTTCTCATCTACCATGTTTGTGCTGACTTCATTCAGCTCCTTCTCATCTACCATCTTTGTGCTGACTTTATTCAGCTCCTTCTCATCTACCATTTTTTTCGGACTTTATTCAGCTCCTTCTCATCTACCATGTTTGTGCTGACTTCATTCAGCTCCTTCTCATCTACCATTTTTTTCGGACTTCATTCAGCTCCTTCTCATCTACCATGTTTATCGGACTTCAATAAGCTCCTTCTCATCTACCATGTTTGTCGGACTTCTTTCCAGACGGAACATCGCCACGTTTGGCTGCCATATTTGTCTGTCCTCTGTTGGGGTAATTACTGATGGTCAGGGATTTGGTTTTTAAGAGGGAGATAAAATATCAAAAGACATATATATATATATATTATATAAAGCAAAATGTTATGCGTATGTATGTATGTATGTATGGATGGATGTATGTATGTATGTATGTCCCCATATAGAAATAAAAATCGCTTGACCAATCTTGATAAAACTAGGCAGGAATGTTCCTTGGGTACTAACTTAGACCTTAGTGTATGTATTGTAGCCCTAAAACAAACTTAAGACCCTCAAAAAAATAAAGTTGTCTGACTCTATTACATCTGTAGTATTTATGGATCTAGGCCATGGTTAACAATGTTGACATGAGAAAAGATCAAAAGGATTTAGGCCTAGATCTAATTTTAAGAACTACACTTTGCTCAGATAGTTTTTTACTTTGACACATGAAAATACAAAATATAGTTTATTATTTTATTATTAAATAAATTATATTAATAAATTAATATTTAAGATAAGAATATAATCTAGAATTAAAAATTGGCTTTTATAGAGTTCATTCTGTGCTACGCATGCGTGACCTTTTTTCATGAATAAATATAGGCCCATCTCAACACGGCTACGCAGCTTTAGCGAACAGCTAACGAATGTATTAAAAATGCTTTAGAAAAACAAATTTGAATGCTAATTTGATTAAAATATGAAATGAATGGACTATAATTAGTAGGCCTATGTTCATGTGTTAAAGCATAAAACTATATTTGCGAAAATAAGTTTTATCATCTTAGAGTTCAATAACATTAGACCTAGGCCTAGGAATAGACTCAGTAGAGAGATGGTATTAATGTGTAACCATTTTGTAATGTCTAATGAAAGAATGTGCATCGGGATATCTAAATTCGCAGATATAAATAACGAATTAATATAAAAATGCTTTTGAAACACAAATTTGAAGGTTAATTTTTTTTATCTTATCTTATCTTATATAATACAGACGTTACTTCAAAAAAGAAGATGATTACGTCCTACGCGTCATGCATTTAGTCATGCATATTAACCAATGACTTAAATTCTGCCAAGTCACTGGTTTTTCTGGCTAGCTCAGGCAACCCATTCCATGCTCTAATGGCACTAGGGAAGAAGGAGTATTTGTACAAATTTGTCCTAGCATATGGGACGAGGAATGTGTCTTTATTTTTGTGTCTCTCAGAGTATTTTTATTAAATTTTGTCTTTGTATTTGAAGATTATGGTTCAGTGTTTTATGTATAATTGCTACTTTACTTTTGAGTCTTCTGTCCTGAAGGCTTTCTAAATTTAGTGATTATACTAATGGTGTTACTCTAGTCAAATGTGAATATTCGTTTGTTATGAATCTCACTGCTCTATTTTGTGTTTGTTCCAGTTTCTTAATGTTTTCTTGAGTTGAAGGGTCCCAAACGGTGGATGCATATTCTATTATTGGCCTAACCAAGGTTAAATAACATTTTAGTTTTATGTTCTTATTTGATTTATAGAAATTTCTTTTAATAAACCCTAATGTTTTGTTTGATTTTTTAATAGTTTCATCAATATGTGGATTCCATGACAGTTTTTCATTTATTATAACACCTAGGTATTTTGCGTTTTTAGTCTGTGTTACTGGTTTGCCATGGATAAGAAAAGTGGAATTAATTTGTTTTAGTTTTTTTGTTACTCTTAACAACTGACATTTTTCTGGGTGGAAAGACATGCTCCAATTTGATTCCCATTTCTGTAATTCATCTAATTCTCTTTGTAAAATATCTGTGTCTTGTGTTGTTTTTATTGTTCTATATATTATGCAATCGTCTGCAAATAATCTGACTTTTGTTCCTGAACTAATGCAATTTGGTAAATCATTTATGTAAATTAAAAATAGTAGTGGACCCAAGACTGTTCCTTGAGGTACACCTGAGTTTACTGTTATTGGTGTTGATTTAGAGCCATTTATTATTACAGTTTGTTCTCTCCCTATCAGAAAATCTTTAATCCAATGATGTAGTGGACCATTAATGCCGAAATATTTTAATTTTTTAAGCAAACTATGGTGGTGAACTTTGTCAAAAGCCTTGGAAAAATCTAGTAAGATAGCATCTATTTGTTCACTATTATCTAAACCTTTTGATTAGTCTAGATCTAGATCTATGTCAACCTAAAGATCTACTTTATACTTTAACACATGAACATACAAAATTAAGTATATTCATTTAAAAATTTAATCAAATATATGTAGGCCTACAAGCAAATGTTTTAATTTGAAAAAATGGATTTAAGTAGATTAGCTATTTTGATTTGATGGCTTCATTCATACTATTTTTACATTTACACATTCGCTTTTTTTTTATTCCATTATTATTTCGTTTAAATGTTATAAAAACTCTCTTAGTGACTATATCGACAGTAATACGCAAATAAAGACTCGCGGGTAATTACCATGCTTAGTTAGTAATAAATGTGATACGTTAAACAATTAATTATTTGTACACTTTATTAATACGATTCGCAAATCGGAGTCTCTTCTGTACTTTAAGCGCACTATTCGAAAAGTGTCAGTTTTACCTACTACAAACAACTTTAAATATGCCAGTTGAATAATAAATAGAACTTAATAATGAATTGTATAAGCTCCTTTGTTCAATGAACACATCATTTGACTTCTTTGTCAATGAAGAAAAAAGTTACTCTCTTATTGGACTTCCTCCCACCTCCGTTGCTGATTGGAGGACAGGTTGATTCACTAGCTGCTCTCGTCTCAAGACTTTCTCACCTTTTTTGCCTTCTTCTACGTTCGTAACCTGAGGCCAAATGTTTGCTCGTCACTTTCCTCTCTTCAGCGTAATTAGTTTTAGAAATTCATACAAAAATATTATGGAAGAAATGAGGCGATGATGCCCACAGCCAGATTTGACATCTCCAAGAATGTTCTCCTTCAATTTCACCTCTTCCTTGGTCTGTTGTTGTAGCACCACAAACGATCTGTTGACCGTCTTTCTCCATTACCCGATGTCTTTTGCCTTGGATAAAATTTCTTTCAATGACAGGCTTGTCCATTTTTATGTTGTCTTCCCTTAGCTTTTTCTGTCTGCCTCTTCTTTTTTCCTGATACTGTTCCCTGAAGATCTTTGCGAGCCCTTAAACCTTGTATGGCGATAGAGTTTAAGCTTGCGTTTTTTTTTTGTTTTTTTTTTGTAATGTGTGATACCTAGGATATTTCTGAAGCATCTAAATTTCATCTAGGATCCGCCTCTCTAGATCTGCAGTCTGAGTCCAAGATAAAAAAAAAAAGCTAGCATATATGAATATGGCCATGACCAGGGAGCGCATCAGTCTCATTTTATTGTCAACCTTTGTCTTTCCACATTGTTTTGAGTTTTGCAAGTGCTTACTTTGCAGTTCTGGCCACTAGTTTAGGCTTGGTTTCTTCATCTGGGACGATAGCTTCGGTATTTAAAACTTTTGACACTTTTCAGCTCTTCGCCTATAATACTGAAGTCCCTTTTAAGGCCCTGTTGGCTATTGGACATAATCTTTCGGCATTGATTTGCATACCATATTACTGTAACCCTGTATCCCCTAAATAACCATTTTTGCATGAAGTAGGGTGACAGTTTGATAAGTCATAGTGTGTACGTCTAGAGCTAGTTTGTAAATGACCTGAGCTAGTTTGTAAATGTGATAAGAAACTTTAGTTATGAATTTGGATTTCTCGAATGAGGATTGTTTTATTTAATTTGTGTTAGTAAATCGGGATATGTAAATTTGATTTAGAGATTGTGACATTATTTTTTTTTACCGTGGATATTGATTGATCTTAATTGGATTGTGCTTCTGCAATTTGACAGATATCAGCGATCTGAGAATCGGTTATTTTCCTTAGTTCAATCCCACGTCTTAACAATATGTTGCAGAAGTCTTGTCTTTGCGCATGACCATGTCAGCTAATTCTGTCCCAGCCAGACCATCTATTTCATCCGCAAAGTGCAAGTTAGTAGCTTTTCTTCCTCCAATGCTTACAGAACCTTCGTAGCCCTCGAAATCATCTTCCATTATCCTTGCAATGAAGATATTGAAAACTGTTGGTTTGTCTCACTCCAGTCTCCAATGTTGTTTTTACACTACGACGCAATAGTGGCCTGCTTATAGAGGTTGTGGATTATTTTTTAAATTTTTATTATGTTTTTATTTACATTGTACTTTTCCATTAACCCCCCAGAGTGCCCCTTGCCATACTCTGTGGAAATCTTTTTGTTTTATACCAATAAAGACACGGTCAAGAAAAAAACATAAAAACTACTTTTAAAAAAGAAAACATGTTATACATCTTATAGAGTGGTTACTTTTCTCTTTATAACTATTATATGTTAGATACAAAAATTAAACATTTTTACCCCGCCCTATTCTCTCTACTGATTATTAACCTCTTTTTAGTTTATACTTTAAGTTAAAATACATAAAAAAAGACTACTTCATAAATACAACTTCTAAAGCGATTTCTTTTTAAATAACTAAGCTAATTTAGATTACAAAACAGTGCAGCATTCCCCCCCCCCCCCCGAAACCTAGAAAGAATCATAGTGAAGAGAATGTATTAATCTACTAGATTTTATAATATTAAATGATAAGCCTTTAGAAATATAAGTGCACGCTTAATGAATATATAGGAGGCGCGGTGGCTTTGGAACCGGCAATCCAGGGTACGAATCCTGGAGAAGACTGGGATTTTTACCCTCCGGATCTTCAGGGCACCTCTGAGTCCACCCAGCTCAAATAAGTACCTGACATTAGTTGTGGAAAAGTAAAAGCGGTTGGCAGGGCCGGTCCTACAGATTGCGGGGCCCCATGCGATACGGATTGCGCGGGGCCCATTCTGGGTTGTGTTAAGGATAATAAGTGAAAATTAAGATTTTGTGTTACAAAATAAATTCGTCTTTGCATTTTATTCATACTTTACTAAGTACAAAATCAACGTCAAATTAACTTTACGAGCCATCTACAGTAGATAGTAGTTTTCCAACATAAAGCAGATAAACATTTAGATCAGAATTTAAGTTTTACCATCGACTAGCAAAATATTGTTTTTTTAAAGAGATCGAGATAGATTTAGATCTATTTTTGTATGCCAGGGACTATAAAAGTCAATTAGGTATTTGAACTTCTTGTTTTGGTTAAAATTCGCCTTATTATAATATTTTTATTAAATGAAAGCTGACAATGCCGATTTTTTTTTCGCGAGTAGCATTGGCGTTGTTCATATTTAATGACACCCCAAAAAGACAATTTTGTCTGTTATTAAGGAGATTTGCATCAGTTTTCAGATTTTAATAATTTCAGGAGATTTTCATGACTTTTTCGTATATTTTAGAATTTCAGGAGAATTCCTGGAAACCTATAATAATAAGTTAAAATGGTTTAATTTAATAATTTACACCTAGAATTCGCGCGGGGCCTATGAAAGTGCGGGGCCCACTGCGGCAGCATAGGTTGCAGTGGCCTAAGACCGGCCCTGGCTGTTGGACGTTGTGCTGGCCACATGACATCCTCGTTAACCGTGTGCATTAATCATATGCCCCATAGATCACTAAGTCTGAAAGGAGAACTTTATTTAATGAATGTATAAAAAATCAACCTGTAATTCAAAAAGTACTTATGTTTGATAAAATTTCATTTTGAAAGATTTAGACTTTAAAAGATAAAAATTAATGTTATTTTAGTGTTGAATTCGATAGGGGCCGCCTCTGAGTTTGTGTGATAACACAAATCTCTTTGTAATCTAGTTTGAATATAATCTAGAATTAAATTGCCTATTTCTAATATTCTAAAGATATAAAAGGTATAACAGCATCATTTGATATAAATCCAAGTCTGCGAATAAGCCTACTATCAGTATGTCTAATAGGTCTACAATATATATTTTTTTCATTATTTAGAGAACAAATCCCTCTTCTACTAAATATACATCTATATATAGACACAGAACTAGATCTAATTTACTTATTCATAAAAATGCTCCTCTCTATTACTACTTGTATTAACTTTGTTTACATTAGGCCTATATGTAAGTTTTGTATTAAATTACTGGTGACTGTTAATATTACCGATTAAATTAGACATATACCACTCAAACCAAAAAAAATTAAATAAAATGAGTTCTCTTTTGTTGCCAACTATAAAATATAGTTCTGAAAAAGTTCGATAGCGTTTGAAAATGTAAATCTATTTTATTTAAACAACACATACATTTACTAGATCTAGAGCAAATTATAGAGCAAATGTAGATTATTTCTAGATCTAAGTTTTTTTTTAATGATTTTTTTTTGGTCTTTACTCTTAAGAATTAATATGTCTTAATAAAATGTTATGGATCTGTCTTTGTGTTTTGTTTTTCTTATTTCTGTTATATGTTGATGCATTATTTCATTAGCACGTGAACGTGTGTATGGTACACTGGTACTGGTATGTTTATAATTAAAATTGGATTTTTTTTTCTTTACAAGAGTACAGTATAGAATACTTGCGCCAACAGTTACTGGCACAACAATCAATAGTTTCAGATAGATGTAGATAAGACTTATAGGCTAGTAGGTCAATTTAGATCTCAACTTTATTTAATTTAAATCGTAATCAAAATATTACTAAATAGATCTATTTAAAATGTAATCATTAATCTATATAGATCTAGATGGTCCATTTAAATTTGGTTTTTTCTTTCACACACACACACAAATCTAAACCTAGTTAATATCAAATACCGGTACTATATGATAGATATACATTTTTTATTGATCTATATGCACTACTGTATGTAAGGGGCAAACTTGGAGATGTCTGACACGGCTAAACATATAATACCCATTCGGATGTTAGGGGTTAGCATGGGCTCAATTTAGGGGCACTGATGAAACCCATGTGGGGCCAGTAAGAGGGGTGATCATTGAGGGGCCTGAAAGGGCTTAATTTATGGGCCCCATCTGGGGAACGAACATTGACCCAAACAGGTGCCCTTAGGGGTGAGCTTGGACTCAGATAGTGGGCCTGACCATTAAGGGGGCACAGATTGAGAGCTGTAACTCATGGGCTCTATTTTTGGGATGAAAATTGGCCTAAACAACAGGGGTTCTTAAGGGTGTGTTTGGGCTCAGTTAGGGGGCCCAATGAAGCCCTGATAAAACCGAAGTGGGGCCAGTATTAGGGGCGAACATTGAGGGGTCTAAAGGGCTAAACACATGGGACCCATTTAGCGATTAATGTTGGCCCAAAAGGGTGTCCTGAAAGGTGAGCCTTGGCTCAGATAGGGGGGTCGGATGAATTCCGGATAAAACCCAGTAAGAGCGTCGAACATTGAGGGGCCTGAAAGGGTTAAAAACATGGCCCCCATTTCGGGGGATCATCGTTGTTCTAATGGGGGTCCTTAAAGGGCAATTATGGGCAGTATCATGGAGCCCTGGTGGAGGCCAGTAAGAAGCAAACCTCAAGGACTAAACACAATGGCCCTAATCGAAGGCGTACGTTGACCCAAAGCAGGCCCTTAGGAGTGAGCTTGGGCTCAGAGGGCCCAGATGAAACCCTTTTAGGGACAGTAAGGGGGCAAACATTGAGAAGCCCAAAAGTGCTATAACTCATGGGCTCCATTTGGGGGTTGAAAATTGGCCCAAACAACAGGGATCCTAAATGGTGAGTCTGGGCCCAATGAAGCCCTGATAAACCGAAGTGGGAACAGTAAGAAGGGCGAACATTGAGGGATCTGAAAGGGCTAAACACATGTGACCCATTTAGGGATTAATGTTGGCCCGTAAGGGTGCCCTTAGGGATGAACTTGGGGTCGGGGGACCCAGATGAAACCCTCATAGGGCCAGTAATGGGGCAAGTATCTTTGGCCCTGTTGGGGCCCACAAGTCCTTCTCATTACAGGCCTCATACGGGTTTCACAAGGGGATTTTCTGGACCCACTGACGTAGCTCAGACTCAGCCCTATAGGCGCCTGTTCGGGCCAATGTTCATCCCCCAAATGGAGGCCATGTGGTTAGTATGAGCTGGCTCAGTTGGGGCTCCTGCCGGGCCCGAAATCTTTGCTACAAATAACAGGGATCCACTCATCTGGTTTATCCGGACTTTATCTGGGCCCTCTAATTGAGCCCAAACTCACCCCTAAGGGCTCCCATTCATCTTCCGAATGGTGTCCATGTGTTTAGCGTAGGTTTCATCAGGGCTTTATCTGGGCCTCCGTAATTGAGCACAGATTCAATCTTACTGGTCCGATACAGGTTTCTTAAGGGGATTTTTGGGCCCCCCGTAACTGAGACCAAACTTATCCCTAAGGGCCCCTATTTGGACCAATGTTCATCCCCTAAATGGGCCCCCACATAGGTTTCATATGGGGATTTCTGGGCCCCCTGACTGAGCCCAGACTCAGCCCAAAGGGCGCCCGTTTGGGCCAATGTTCAACCTCCAAATAGTGCACATGTGGTTAGTCCTTACAGGCCCGTCAACGTTTGTCCTATACTAGCCCCATTAGGTTTCCATCAGGGCTTCATCAGGGCCCCCTGATTGCGCCCGTTTGGGACCAACGTTCATCCCCCAAATGAGGCCCATGTGTATAGCCCTTTCAGGCCCCTCATTGTTTGCCCCACAATGGTTCTTTGAGGGTTCCAATAGGGCTTCATCTGGGCATCTGAACTGAGCCCAGACTCAGCCATAAGGACCCTCATTTGGTCTAATGTTCACCTCCGAAATGGAGCCATGTGTTTAGCCCCTTCAGGCCCCTCAATGTGAGCCCCACACTGGCTCCATGAGGGTTCTATCAGGGCTTCATCTTGGCCCCCAAACTGAGACCAGACTCACCCCTTAGGGCCCTCATATGGGGCAATGTTAATCCCCAAATGGGGCCCATGTGGTTAGCCCTTTCATGCCCCTTAACATTTTGCCCCATTAGGATTTCTATCGGGGCTTGATCTGGGCCCCCTCATTGTGATAAACTCGACCCTTAAGGGCCATGTTTGGGCTTTCATTAATTGCCTCCAAAGGGCCAATTATCTTTGGCCCTGTTGGGGCCCACAAGTCCTTCCCCTTACAGGCTTCACGAGGGTTTCACAATGGGATTTTCTGGGCCCCCTGACTGAGCTCAGACTCAGCCCTATAGGCGCCTGTTCGGGCCAATGTTCATCCCCCAAATGGAGGCCATGTGGTTAGTATGGGCTGGCCCAGTTGTGGCCCTTGCCGGGCCCGAAATCTTTGTTACAAATAACAGGGATCCACTCATCCAGCGTTGAAAGAAAAAAACGATGCTAAATATTGTCTATTGAGATTTTAATAGGCCCAAAGTCTAAAAGAAATATGATCACTATAATAATGTCCATTTTAAGTAAATGTTGACTGCACCATAAGTTGAAATAAAAATGTATTTTACTAATTTCAACATTATTCTAGACAGACAGATTAAGAAATGTTGCAGTAGGCCTAGATTCGATTTAATACAATATTGATCTCAATATTATTTAATTAAAATCATAATCAAAAAATTACTAAATAGATCTATTTAAAATTTAATCATTAGTCTCTATATAGACCTAGATGAAGGTGTATTTAAATTCAGTTCTTATCACACACACTAACACACACTACACAGTCTAAACCTATTACCTAGTCTATATCAAATACTGCTCTCTTACATCTGTCTAGAATTAAAATAATGTTTTCCCTCATCTAGATCCACTACTGTATGTAATTATTATAACTTAATGTTAACTTAATTGACATTTGACTAGATAGACATCCCGGTATGCGTATAGCTATTTAAATTCAATATTAATCTCAATTTTAACTTAGAAATATTATATGTTGACAGCACATTAAATTTTAATGAAAAAAAATCTACACCTAGTGATTTAGACCTAGTCTATATCAAATACAAATGCCACATCTAGATCCACTATTTTTTTCTGCAATTATAGTAACGCGGATGTAATTAATAAGGATATATTTATTAATTATATAATAATATAATATTCTCTCCTTCCCCTATTCAAAACTACTGCTAGTAATAGTGTATATTCCTAGTTGTTTATTCAATCTACATAGCTATTCGTATTTATAGTTAGTATTTTATATAGGTCTGTGAGCTCTAGAGCTGTATTATTTCTTTCAGTTTATTTTCTCGCTCTTTCTATCCGTGATTAAAGTCGGTATTTAAAAAACAACTAGGTTATTCCCCCTTTTGATAATGCTTTAGGTCTTGATCCTGCTCCTTAACAACGCAGAAAAATGGCCAGGAGTGTAAATACCGACGCTAAATGCGGATATTGCCTCTAGATCTATAAATGTCTACGTTTTTATTTGAAAATAATAATTAAGATACAACTGATACAAGTTAACGTTCCACTAATCGTGACTAATGGCACTAGCTCACTAGACTAGATCTATCACACGGTGACTATCTCATAGAGATGTAGATCTAGTAGGCCTACTTTCCATTACTATCGGTATATTTATATATAATATAGTGACTATCACACACTCATTTCACTGTTAGTGTCAGTATCATCTAGATCTAAAATCAAAAGTAGATCCTACATGTTACTAGTACTAGCACTACTAATGTGACTACTAGATCTAGTATTACTACTAATACTAGATTAGATTTAGACTAGATCATAGTAGATCTAGATACTTAGACTCTACTTCTAGTCAATAGTCATAGTTGTAGCCTGTGCTGTAAACTGTAACTACAGGCGGCTCCCATCTAGATCTACTAGATTCTATATTATAATAACTAGATCAATATTACTCATTTACTGCAACTATTACTATTATTACTATAGTCATGGAATATATATACAACTCTACTTGGTCTATACTCATATATTATGATATACTATACTATAGTCAGTATAGTTATAGTTACATAGTATTGTATCATTAATCATATACTATACTAGCATTAGTATACTTAATACTCAGAGTATCTACTATTATTACTATAATTTCTAATTCTAGAATAAGCAAACAAATTCTGGATGTAGATAGTAGATATAATTTTTACTCACCTTTTACTTTGTCTTTACTAAACGATGGATAGATTAGATCAAGTAGACCACATCTGATCAGTCTCTGACGAGTCAATTTATAGACCTATACTTGAAATAGACATATACTAGATCTAGATCTATGTAAGTTTTTGAAAAATGCGAATTCAAAATTTAAAATACCCAGATTTAAGTATTAATATACATAGATTAATTGGTAGTTGCTCGTTAATTATTCATTATATTTCTTAAATCATGTCTATGAAAAAAAAAAAAATTATTATTATATACAAGTGATAGTTATGAATATTTACTATAAGCAAAATCAGAAAAAGGACTTTTTAGTTTTGCAACTCATCATTAGGGCTGGTAAAAAGGAGGAACTCATCAATACTGTGAAGATAGTCGCATCGGTCATATTGTATTTTGTAACACTAGCTGTCAAAAATCATCCTTTAAAATATAGATCAGTGATTCCCAAAGTGGTCTATATAGACCCCCAGGGGTCTACGAGGACTTCCATTGGGTCTACGGAAGTGAAAAAATAAATTGGGGGTCTACGATATTGGATCTCATTTAAGCATGTCGAGACTTTAAATTTCATTTCCCATTAATGATTTGTGCCTTAGTTAATCATTTGAATTGTAACTATGTTCGTTGAATGATTTTATTTTGAAATTTTAACATCTTTTTTTAAATAGCTTAATTTTGTCTATATGAAAGTAATATTGTACATGGCCTAGTCTAAAATAACAGTAGAAAGTCCAGTGTTGGTTATTAGAAATTTGGCTTTATTTTGTCCTTGTGAAACAAGCTAATACATTTGTGCATTCTATGCAATAAAGTTTAAAGTTATGTCGCTATGAAACCATTAAATCTGGAACACCATTTGAGACAATGCCAACATGATAAAATAGATTCAGATTTGAAATACTTTGGATCACTTCAGTTCAGAATAGACCCACAGTAGCAAAAAAGTTTGATTAAACATCACAAAAGAGAAGAGGTTTGTGGGCATTTAAAAATATTTTACTTTATCAAACTCTAGAAAACTGCACACTGTAGGCAAAAAAAATTATTTTGCCAGCCATTGAGGAGGTTTTACAACCTGTTTTACACAATCCTATATCTGATATCAGGAAAAATATTCCTTTAAGCAACAATACAGTTCAAAGGTGTAATGGTTAGATGAGTTAGGACACTGAAAGGTTCTTATGTAATTACTTGCAAAAAAAAATAAAGCTGGACTAGTTAACCTTGCCCAATTTTATAGTGTTATTACTATCAAATTTTTCGTTTTTTTATGAATCCAGAAATAAAAAAGAACTACTTTTTGATCAATGGCTCCCTCACACTGAAGTTTGATAGTTGTCGAAAGGCTTAAATAGTGTGACAATATTTTGTCTGAATCCTTGGGTGCTAAAGATCCAATTTTAAAACCAAAAAAATAAGCGGGAAGCTGACATAGTCTATTTAACAGACTTCTTTCATAAATTTAATGTGGATAATTTGCTGCGACAAGGTGGTAACATAAATTTTGTCAAAGCGAAGTTAAAATCTCTGTGTTTCTTGTGAGGATTAAATGATTGTAGCATGCATTGGACAGGATGAATAATGTTATTTTCCAAATTTAACTTAGTCAAACATTATCTAATCGAGAAGATATAATGTTAAACCTTAATTGAAGCTCAATATAGAAATTTTATTATCAAACTTTTCAACCAATAGGGCTTTTTTTTATTAGTCAATTCATGTAATGCATATTTTTTTTTTTTTTACTTCATTTTAATTTGAATATCATCAATATATAAATATATTTACATGGCCTAGAATCTGTAAGAAAAATGGAAATGAAATCCCCCCCTGGGGGGGATCGCAATTCAGTAATTGATTTTTTGCTTTGATTTTGTTTATTTTGAGTGACATTTCAATACTATACCATCACATACCCCAGCGCAGCTAAGGGGTTTTGAGTTTAAAAATCCCCAGAAGGGGGAGTTTGAGTTTAAAACCCCCTATAAGGGAGGTTGAGTTTAAAACCCCTATCAGGGGGTTTTGAATTTAAAACCCCTACCTGGGGGTTTTGAGTTTAAAACCCCCTACCAGCGGGTGTTGAGTTTAAAACCCCCTACCAGGGTTTTTTGCAGTTATATTCCTCTCTTCTAAAAACAAAACAAAAAAAAAAGCAAATGATTATCCCCAAATTCCAAGAGCACAGTTAATGAAGATTTTGATTTTATAACCTGCTATTCAATATACACAAAGCAAATTACACACTCAAAATTCTATGAGCGTAGGTTAATGGGTTTCGACTCAGTTTCAAGTTTAAACCCCTATTCATCGGGGTTTGAAGCTAAAAATGCTTCTTCAATATGAAAAAACAAAAAAGTAAATTATGCATTTAAAATGTTATGAGCGTTTAAACCCCTTTCAGCGGGGTTTGAAGGTAAAAAAATACCTCTTAAATATTAAAAACAAAGCAAACCATACACTCAAAATTCTATGAGTTTAGTAAAAGGGGTTTCGAGTTTAAATTACGCACTCAAAATGCTATGAGAGTTGCCAAAAGGGGGTTTTGAGTTTAAACCCCCTTTCAGCGGGGTTTGATGCTAAAAAAGTACCTCTTTAATATAAAAAAGCTAATTACACAGTAAAATTATTTGAGCTTAGCCAAGCCAATTGGGGATTTTGAGTTTAAACTCCTCTCCTACAGATGGCTTTTCTTAAAAGTTTAAAACCCTCTCCAGATGGTTTTTAAGCTTAAAATCCCACTACAGAGAGTTTTAAGGTGGAAAACCTCTATCTTCAATATTATTCTAAAGCAAACTACAGTTGCCAAATTCTAAGACCGTAGCTAAATGGGGTTTTGAATAAACAAAAAAACAACTCCAGAGATTTTTTAGTTTAAAACCCCCAACAGTTGATTTTAACGATAAAATTTCCCTTTTCGATATAAAATCTAAAGCAAACTACAGTCGCCTGATTCCAAGAGCGTATTCAAGAGAGGTTACACATTTCTACCAGTGGCGGGGCTCCATTAATAAAGTGCATTGAAAAGTAATCTGCCGAAATTTAAAAACACTAAATGTGGCTCAACAAAGATGGCTAAGACAGATTTTAGGAGTCAGTAATAGAGATCGGGTCTAAATCAAGGATATTCTATGCAGAATTGGGAGTCGACACCTTAGTAAGGTTGTGACAGAGCGTCGCATGAGGTTTGCGGGACATGTTTTCCGACAAAATGAAGTACTTATACTAAGGGTTGCGATGACATTTTAGTACAACTTGGCACCAGTAAGGATGTAAGAATAACATTTTAGGTTTTTGAAATAAAACTTTTTAATAGCAGGAAAATTTACAGTAGATACCTCAGAATAATCATTTTGTTGGCTTTCAGTACCAGAAATGGTGCTTAGCAGCGGGGCTTTGCCCCGGGCTGGGGGAGATCCAAGCGCTCCCCCAGACCCCATTGATGTCAATAGCAGGGAATCTACAATTGTTCCACGAACAATACCTCATTCTAGGGCATAATAAATGACTTCCGAACGAATGAAGGGTCAGAATGAAATAAAGATCACGTACACACACACATACATACTATTAATTTTTTTTTCGCGTGGGGGGGGGGGGGAGAAAAATCCCCCTTAACCCCCCCCCCCCCCCCCCCCGAAAAAAAAATCCTGGCTACGCCCTTGATTTAATTAAGCGGGACAAGTGATATTTGTGGCATGTACATAAAAATGTTTCCAGATTTTGTGTAAAATACCCAAATGGGGAAGTTCTGGAAACATCTATTTTAATGAGGTGGCTTTAAAAAAAGTAACTTTTGTGACGATCTCTTATTGCGGGAAATTTGATCTATTTTATCAGGTAGTCAGAAAATGGATAAAGTTTTTACAGATCTAATAAAATATATTGTAAGGAAGTTTTATTACTCTCAATGCAGGTCGATCCAAGTGGCTCTCGGAGTAAATTTCTTCTTCGGCATCATCATCGATTTTTCAAATCGTACGGTGGGCGAAAAAGATGCCCGCCGGATCTCTGATCATAAAATCTCGAAGCTGGTGTTCCATTAGTATAGTTCCATGATCGACCTAACTCCATTTTTTTCAAGTAAAAACATTTGCTTGTAGGCCTACATATATTTTATTAAAATATGAAATGATTAGACTTAATTTTGTATGTTCATGTGTTAAAGTATAAAGTAGATCTTGAGTGAGACATAGATCTACATCTAGACTAATCTAGCGTTAAATATTTGCTTGGAGAGTTCATTCTACGCTGCGAGAAGACTTTGCTCTGCGCATGCGTGACCTTTCTTAGTACGCGATTCATGAATGAATATATCTCAACCATAGACATAAATAAATATCATAGACTATATATATACAGGACTGCCAACACTAAGGGTAACTAAGCATAAGTTTCGTTCAACTCCAAAATGTGAGTGGAGGTACTTCCGGTATAAACTTATTTTACGACCATAGACATAAATAAATATAGACTGGCCGAATAAAGAGTTTTATGAAAAGAAAATTTGTGACTTGCAATTTTGTGTACTTTATTATACAGCATTTATGAGCAGTAAAAAAGTTAAGTATTCATATCTATTTCAGCAACACACCTATATATATTGTAAATAAGGAGGCAGTGTAGTTATGTTTAATCTCTGAGAATGAAGATCATGCAATTATTCATAATTCGGAAATCCGAATGTTTTCAAGTTACATGAAGTTACTTCCTTCGGCCAGTCTATATTTATTAACGTCTATGTTTACGACATTCACGATAATTGAATGATGATGCCAGCTTGGATAATATTTTTTTTCTCTTTTCATCACAATTGACAATTACTTTTTACATTGTATAGGTACTAATTAGTATGAGTTGAATAAGCGATAAACGGAAGAGTCAATACATTTTTGAGAGTGTCATTTTTTACCTATATACTTTGCCAACTTTTTCTTTACATCTATACCTATTTTTACAATTTATTTAGAGTTTTGTTTCCAGATAGTATGCATTATATATATATATATATATATATATATATATTAATGGAGAATTAATCATTAAAAATGAAAAGCAATAATATATTTATGACTAAATAAAAAATATGCCTAAAACTTTTGGCTCTGCAAATTATTATTTTTTAACTAAATAAAATACCAAATAACATCCAATTCTTCTAAACATAAATTAGCCAATGTTGTGGTTATGTGAGAATATAGAGAATTATTATGGAGTTTATGATTGTGTGTATTGAATCATTTTTAAAGGATTTGGTGGCATGAGCAATGCGTATAAAGGGACTTAGAAAACAGTAGATTTGAAAATGAAGTGAATAGAAGTGATTTGAAAATTGAAAAATCTATCTTATCTTATCTTTTATAATACAAAAGTTACTTCAAAAAAAAAAAAAAAAAGAAGCTGATTACGTCCTAATAAGAATTATTTATTACCCTTTAAACTTTATTTATTTTAATTTATTAGGAGATCAAAAGCATGTAGATATTTGTTAATTTAAATATGGTTTATGTTGCTTATAAAAGGATATTCAAATTAGGGCCTACTTCATAATATTAATAATGTCAGAACATAAAGCTATAATAAGTAGTATTAAAATTTCATCATCATCGCATGTAAAATCTGGCTTATTTTGTTAACACAATTATGATTAGATCTCTAAGGTAAACAAACAACTGATTTTCCATTCATCATTTGGTGTAAAAGTGATGGTTTCTTTATATTGTACATTAATTCACCGGAAGTCAAATACTAACACTGCCCTGCAATTAATGACGCCTCAGTGTACGGGTCTTATTTAATTGAAAAATATACGCGTGGTGCGCACAGTTGGCAGTCCTGTATATATATATATAGTCTATGATAAATATAGACTGGCCGATTTAAGAGTTTTATGAAACGAAAATTTGTGACTTACAATTTTGTGTACTTTATTATACAGCATTTATGAGCAGTATAAAAGTTAAGTAGTCATATCTATTTCAGCCACACACCTATATGCATATATATATATATATATATATATATATATATATATATATATTGTAAATAAGGAGGCAGTGTAGTTTTGTTTAATCTTTAACAATGAAGATCATGCAATTTTTTATAATTCGGAAATCCGAATACAATAGATATACATGTTTTCAAGTTGAAGGTACTTGCTTTGGCCAGTCTATATTTATTTATGTCTATGATCTCAACACGGCTTCGCAGCTTTAGCAAACGAATGTATGAAAAATGCTTTAGAAAAACAAATTTGAATGTTAATTTGATTAAAATATGAAAGAAATCGACTATAATTAGTATGTTCATGTGTTTAATTATAAAACTATCTTTTCGAAGAGAAGTTGTATCATCTTAGAGTGGATTTAGAGTTTTAGACCTAGGAATAGAGAGATGTGTAACATTTCGCGTAGTGTCTAATGAAAGAATGTTTATCAGAAATTCTAAATTCGCAGATATAAGGAACAAATTTATGTAAAAATGCATTTGAAACACAAATTTGAAGGTTAATTTTATTAAATTATGAAATCAATAGACTATATTTTGTATTTTCATGTGTCAAAGTAAAAATCTATCTGCGCAAAGTGTAGTTTCTAAAATTAGATCTAGATCTAGATCCTTTCGATCTTTTCATGTAAATATGGTAAACATAGCCTAGATCGATGAAGTTATAATGCTTTCATGGAGTTGGTCAACTTTTTTTTTGAGGGTCTTAGGTTTGTTTTAGGGCTACAATACATATACTACGGTCTAAGCACCCAAGGAACATTTATGCCAAGTTTTATCAAGATTGGTCAAACGGTTTTGATTTCTGTTCGTAACATACATACATACATACATACATACATACATACATACATACATACATACATACATACATACATACATACATACGTACACACATACACGCGCGCGCGCGCGCCTTACTTTCTACTTTATATTATAGATTGTTACGATCTTCCGTATCAGGCCTTCTGAAAACACTGTTAAACACACAGCACATCTAACACAAGAACTTGACAACACGAGTTTCTAGTAACAATGTGGCGGTTTATTTACAAATACATCAACAGCGAAAACAACACAATTGGCTACCCTAACTTCAAATGCTTTCTTGTATTTAACATAACTGCCTAAAACACTACAATTCTCTCCAGCTCTTACAGCTACATTCTCGAGGACTCACATGTTGGGTTGTTGGTTAAGAAGAGATCTAATGTGTTGTTTAATCTAGATCAGGCATGTCAAACACGACGTTCGGGGGCCGCATGCGGCCCGCTTAGCCCCCTAAAAATTATCAAAATAATGTTAAACTGTTACGCTGGAAACTAAGCGATGACAAGCTACTTAAACTGAAAAATAGTATTTGCTAAACTGACCAACAAGAGTGAAAGCAATTTAAACTACATTTCGTCAAACTTAATTGCAGCCATGGCAAATCATTTAGTGCATGTGATTTTATGAAGGAGTGTGTCGTTAAAGCTGCAGAAGTAATTTGTCCAGAAAAGGTGAATTCATTCACAGAAGTTAACTCGGAACACTGTGGCAGATAGAATAAATGACATGTCAGTCAGATGGCGTGAACACTTAAAGATTTTGAATTTTCATTTGCTCTCTATGAGTCAACTGATGTAACGTTGGCTATATTCATAAGGGCCTGTGGCAGGAATTCTGAGATACATGAGGAACTACTTGAGCTCTGTTTTTTGCATAACACCACAACAAGCGAGGATGTTTTTGAGAAATTAGCTAGTCTAACAACAGATGGCGCACCAACCATAAAATGAAATGGTTTTGATGCAAAGCTACTTGAAAAAAAAATAAGAGAGACTTGATCATTTTAAATTTCCTCATGTCATAAAGTATTGAAGAGATTTTTTGCACTGCGTGAGGAAATAGTATAGTTTCTGAACATGAAAGATGAATCTGTTTAACATTTCCAAACTGACTAATGGGTTCGGGATTTGGCATTGGCAGTTGATCTCACTGGTCATCTACAAGACTTGAATTTGAAACTTTAAGGTAAAGACAAAAATTGTCACAACTGCGTGCAATCATGTGAAGTGCTTACAAGCAAAACTACGACTGTGGATAAACCAAATATGAAGAGGAAATCTTGATCACTTCTCAACGTGTCAGGCACTATGAAGATTTAATACGGCTACAACATTTGGTAAATATGTCTTACACCTGAAATCGTTAGTAGATGCTTTCAATGACAGTTTTCGTGACCTCGTTCCGTACGAACAAGAATTTTCGATGTTTGTATCTCCATTCTCATTTGATTCTGAAATTGCTGGTAATGTGCAACTAGAGCTGATAGAGTAGCAGTCAGATTCTTTGTTGAAATCGAATTATATAGAATTGGCTGTGTCAAAATTTTACAGTAAGTTGCATTGCGGAAATTTGCAGCCAGAATACTTGCTGTTTGAAGCACTTATCTCTGTGAGCAGTTCTATTCCATAATGAAAGCTACAAAAGCACCTCACCTTTTGAGATAATCTCATCAAAATTTGTCATCAGTGATGAAAGTGTCAGTGGAAGACAAACTTCAACATGAGATTAATAAACTTGTATCCCATAAAAGATGTCAACCATCAGAACAAAGAAAATAATGTGTAATCATATTAATTTTTTATCGCGAAATAGTACTACAAATTTAGCTAAGGTACATCTATGTCATTAATTATTGTATTCTATTGTATTGTATCTAATTTACATAAAACTAGTAGGCTGTTTTGCAACTGATTTTTGGCAGCGGCCCCTCAAGTCATAGTAAGTTTTGATGCGGCCCATACACCTTAATGAGTTTGACATGCCTGATCTAGATGGTTTTTTAATGATTTGATCTACACTTAGGTTGTGTAAAGTTTCTATGAAAAGCTCATTTATGTCCTTAAGCGGATCAAGGGGGGGGGGGGGAGGAGGCGGTAGAGGTTATTTCCCCCCCCCCCCTTCTATACGAATGTATTAGTTATGTTAATAATTTATACTAATTCAACCTATTTTTAGATTATTTTGCCCCCCCCCCCCCCCCGTCTAGTATGTTTGCCGATTTGGTTGGATGGGGAGGTGGCGATGTCATCAATCCCGCCCCCCCCCCCCCCCCCCCACCATAAACTTTCTAGTGGGGGGGGGGGACGATCCAATTTATTTGTAAAAATCACAGCTTGTTAACAGAATCAATTAAATATCTATATAATTAAAACTTGTTATTGATATTTAAACGATCTTTGAGGGGGGGGGGGGGCTACTTTTATTTAGAAAATATAGTTTCTGAACAAAATTAGTTAAATTACTATATTATTTTTCTATTATATCGCTACACTTCTGGTATCTTAGCCGATTCGGTGAGGTGGGGGGGGGGAGGGAGGGCGATTGCGTCTAATGCCCTCCCCACACTAGCCCTCTGAGTGGGGGGGGGGGCGGTCCTATTTATTTTGAGAAATCATAGTTTGTGAACAAAATTAGTTGAATATCCATATAATATAAGGTACATATAGGTGTTTTAACCCATTTATATATTATGTTTGTTAGACACTTAGTTAGTATTTTTTAGTTTATGTAGAGACGTACCATAATGG
Organism: Biomphalaria pfeifferi; assembly: GCA_030265305.1. Lineage (NCBI taxonomy): Eukaryota > Metazoa > Mollusca > Gastropoda > Planorbidae > Biomphalaria > Biomphalaria pfeifferi. Next base: position 3,265,849 of record JASAOG010000064.1, read on the forward strand.
ACGGATTTTGAACGCGACTAGTGACGCAAGGACTTAGTTGGGTTAGAGGCTACTTGGAGACAAAAAAATCAGTTTGTGATAGGATTTCACAAGGGTAGGACGTATTTATCGACAGAGACATCGACTGTGACCTTCTTGCTGGATTAATTCGTTATATTACTTATTCAACGGTAACTTAGATTTCGTTACTATACTTGTTAGTCACATTGAAATACATCCGCACAAGAAACACAGACATCTCCAGAGTAATTCTGTCGAAGTCAGACAGGCAACACTAACTACAGGGCAGATATGCATCCTTCACATGTTGCACACAAGACTCTGATCTCAAATTTTATCATTAGTAAATATAAAATAAAAAAAAGGGTCGTACCAGGTGTGAGGGGCGATATATGCAATTGCTTTTCGCCCATAGGACAAACCAATACTTTTTCTTTTTGTTTGGTAGTTAAGAAATTAAAAAATGTAAAAAAAAATGTCACTAATATAATTTATATATGCTATAAATTAAATTCTTATATCGCCCCACCCCCTATTCTTTGATGCCAAATGCAATCATAAGCAGGAATTATAAAAAAGGAGCGAGGATTAATCGTTTTCACTCTTTCGCCCTCTCCCCTTTCCAGACGAAAACATGACGTTTTAAAACAGAATAGTCAAATATGGCGACAGAGTTTATGTAGTTTCACATGAATTTATCTTAGTTATTTAAAAAAAAGTTTTGTTTTGGAAAATTTAGAATTCATACGAAATTTTTTCAGTATAAGAGTAACGATTGAGATGAGTTCTGTACCCACATTTTTTTTCCCTAGTCGCCTTTTAACAACCTTTTCTCAATCTGCTATTTTTCTAGTTAAATAAATTTGGGACTAAAGCTCACAATTTATGCTTGAATCCTATAAATGCAAAAAAAAAAAAAAAGAGTAGACTCTATTTGGTCCACTTCATTTCATTTCTCCCCCACTTCCAAAATTTTTGTTTAGAGCTTTGAATTCTAGTTCTGTAACAAAACAAAGTTACAAACATGCCTATTGAACAAAAATGTATCACTTACAAATGAGCTTTATTTTTCGAATATTTCTTTTTCAGCAGCGATCTTCAAAGTCTTAATCTAAATATGTGGAGTATCTTATCTTTTCAAGGAACAAATCGGTTGTATTTGCAATGTAGTAAGGGCTTGTAAATTCATATTAGAATATTATTCAAATAAAACGTTTTCAAAAGGTCGTATTTGAATACGAAGAATAATGAGCTGTAGATGTCAGATGTTTCTGCAGTGAAGAATGTAAGAAAACGCTTACAGCGATCCTCCAGAGCCCCCAAGGTCAAGAGAAAGGCCTCAATATGTTTTTTTTCCAAAGTTTGAGAAACACTGCTTTTTAAAAAAAAATCCAATTAAATATATATATATACTGTCTTTGTGACCTTGTTCTCTCTTTTTTAGCGGCCCCCGAAAGGGGAATAGCCATTATTAGTTCTGTGTGGTCTGTCCATCCGTACGTCAATCCATCGAGTATAGATCACAGAAACCATAAAAGACAATGAAAATCCGATCTTTTAGCACTTTCTAAGTTCTGTTGTAACGCCTACTTCTTCTTTTTCTCTTTTCTTTTCACATTTAATTTTTAAAAGTAACTATGCGAGGAGTTTTTTTCCCCATCAAAATACACCTTTTTACAAGTATCACTATGAATTATAAAAAAAACACTGGAGTCTATATTACAAAGGGTCATTTTCATGTTTATTCTTGGAGTATGTATGAAAAGTTTTTGTTGATTTCTAATAAAAATGTTAACAAATATTTGTATTATGTGCTTTCTGTTATATAAGCTACTGACATTTTAAATATAAATATATGTTTATAAATTAAATTAAATTTAAAACGTCACTTTATAAGCTGTACCTCAGTACAGTGTACTACTACACAAAACACTTTAGAGATTTAACTAAAGGGAAAAGTTTCTTCCTTAAAGCCTTGAATGAGAGATTGGCCCTTTAGAAAACGATTCAATTTATTTAGTTAGATACTCATTCAATAAATCAGAAAAGCCAGGTTCAAGTTGAACAATATCTTCTCAATCAATTCATTGAATACCAATGAATACATATGAATTTTAACAATTTAATAATAATAATACGATAATTTATACGCCCATATATCTGTATTATGTGATATCATATCTTTAGTCGGCCTAACAATACAAAAAAAATCTGCAAAACTTTCGATATGTACACATCTCTTTTTTTTTGTATTGGCGGACATAGGGCTGTGGTTGTTGATAGTTTTTAGTTCATAGCTTCAGATATCCATGCTGAAAATTTTGACAACTGCTTTTTTACCTGTCTAATTGGACCATTTTGGGGGGCTGACTGTGAGTTTGTGTTTTCACACAAACTATCTTATTAACATTGCTCATTGTTATTTTTAATAATAGGCATTTGGATTGATGGTAAGACTTGCTCGATTCCAATTTCTATAATGAATCAAATTCTCTATGTCAAATTTCAGTCTTTTGAGTTATTATAGTTCTAAATTCAAAACATCTCAGTAGCGCCAGTCAATTATAGTACAATTAAGAATGGGTAGAAATAATGGTACTTCGTAAAACTTGTAAAATCTTTTACCCACTCAGCAAAATGTAAACTCGCGAAACAAAATGAACGATCCTACTTGGAAGATAAAACGACATGTGAATGTATTGAATCTTTCCCTTTAGTAACATTTGACGTCTCTAACAAAACATTCTACGTACACGGTTAAGCCTAGAATGATATGACCTTTATAGCATCTGCCCAGAGATAGCAAGTTCTGAAAGGAATGCTTTTTACATGCATTAGCGTCCCATAGGTTGAGAATCGTTAATTTAGAGGGAGGAGTTTAATTACCCTCGAAAAAAATTGAGTCATAAAATAAAATAAAATATTCATAGGAAGTAATCTTACCAAATGAATGGATTTTGTTCAATCTGTTCAATACGTGTGAAGTAATGGTGTTGTTGAATTCAATAAAGATTAATTATCTATAATTCTTTAGAAAAAAAAGGACTATTAGGCCTACTGGATAGTACTTGATAGTACAAGACTTGGGTTGAGAGGGTCATCTCTTCCGTCATGGAACAAAATGGAGTACTCTTTAATTCGTTTATATTAAGCAATTTGAATGTAAATGAGTTCTAGTCAGTTTAAAATAGAAACCAAAATGTGACACTCTTCTCTAGAGCAACAAAATATATTTCTAAATGTGTAAGCTACATGTCATAGTCGGCACTAATTCTCGTTTTCTGTTACTTCGGTAGCGAAGCAGGACAGAAGGATATAATTACTTATTTTCTTATCACAGCGCCAGGATCTGTCCTTTATATATAAAGTATGTTTCTCACAGCGCCAGGATCTGTCCTTTATATATAAGATATGTTTCTCACAGCGCCAGGATCTGTCCTTTATATATATATATATGTTTCTCACAGCGCCAGGATCTGTCCTTTATATATAAGATATGTTTCTCACAGCGCCAGGATCTGTCCTTTATATATATATAAGATATGTTTCTCACAGCGCCAGCATCTGTCCTTTATATATAAGATATGTTTCTCACAGCGCCAGGATCTGTCCTTTATATATAAGATATGTTTCTCACAGCGCCAGGATCTGTCCTTTATATATATATATAAGATATGTTTCTCACAGCGCCAGCATCTGTCCTTTATATATAAGATATGTTTCTCACAGCGCCAGGATCTGTCCTTTATATATATATATAAGATATGTTTCTCACAGCGCCAGCATCTGTCCTTTATATATAAGATATGTTTCTCACAGCGCCAGGATCTGTCCTTTATATATAAGATATGTTTCTCACAGCGCCAGCATCTGTCCTTTATATATAAGATTTTTGTTTCTCAAATTTCTAGCGGCTGAATTCAGGAAGAGAAATACAGCAAAGAACATCGATCCAGTCTTGAAAAAAAAAGTTTGATTTTCTTGAGAGTGTCGGGCTGAAAGAAACTCTGGGATTCAATGCAAGACAGAGAGCTATTCAGGACCCAAGCTCGTCAAGTTCTGTGGGCCACTTTTACATGGTTAAGACGTTCACTCTGGTTTCAAATATTGGATCGTCCAGAGCAAAGAATCCCGTCAGATAATGAAGTTTAACCCCTCCCCTTCCCAACCCTTTCCCGGTAGCCCATCTGTTCCACTTGCTTATCATGTGGAAAAAAATGATGCTGCATTGGCCAATGAGAATGCGGTCGATGTGAGTCGATGTATAAACTTGTGTTACCAGATTTTGTATTGGGGACAGAAACATAGTTCATGGATGCTTTTGGTATCACTAAAATAAAGACTAATAAAAGAGAAAAACAAAATCAACGAATCCAAACAAAAATGAGTCTCTATACAAAGTAACGACCTAGGACCTTTGGTTTCATTCCAAAACTGTTTTGACTTCTCAGGTGCAGGTCACTTTTGACAGGTGTAGGTCATTTTTCACAGGTGCCTGTCACTTTTCACTGGACATCGCGCCATTTCTCTGTTTCTATTTCGACATTCTATTGAAGAAATGAGTTGTAGAAAAAAAGATCTCAATGAGTTACCCATTCAACAAGAGCTAATTGAGTAATTTCCAAAGAAATTCTTCGACCGCCGTCAAACAGCGATGAGGTTTGTTTGGTCTTTTGGTCGACTAAGTCGCAAAAACCACAAACATAATTGAAAAAAATCATCGCTTTAATCGTGCATTTGAGTCAGCACTTTGATTTTAAAATTATGTATGCATATTGTATGCTCTTAATACATTATTTTAAAGGTGAAAGTTCTTGCTTCGTAAAACCCCCGGTGGTATTCAGTTGTTTGTTCGTTAGAAACAGTCTAGACAAGCGTGGGGGCTGAGCTGTAAAGCGCTTGGCTTCCATACCGAGGTGTCCCTGGTTCAATTTCTAAGGAATACTGGAAATTTTGTTTATTTCAGGATGTTCGGGATGCTCTCCTTTCAGAATATGTGTGTGTTTGTGTACGTAATTATTCTTTATTACATTCTGACCCTTCATTTTTTCGGAAGACGTTTATTGTACCCTAGAATAGGTTCTTCCTCGAGCTAGTAAAAAGACTGTAGACACCACGCCCTTTGCCTGCCTGGGGTCTTGGAGAGGACTAAGAGCTCACATAGCGAGGTTCAAGGCTGTGCCCCGCCGCCAGGCACCATTTCCCGTATTTAAAACTAAAAAAAAAAAAAGCATATTCTGGGGTATCTAGAGTGCATTATCCTGCTATTTAAAAAATTGAGACAAAAACCAAATCTGCTATTCACTGCACTTTATGAATGAAGTCCCGCAATTGATAAAAATTTTAAACCCCTCATGGCTACTATCATGGAATGTAGTAACTGTAGTTTGCTTTAGATTTGATATCGAAAAGGGAAGTTTTATAGTCAAAACCATCTTTTGGGGGGTGGGGTAAACTAAAATTCTCTTGAGAGTTTTTTTTAAAAAGAAACTGAAAACCCCCTTAGCTACGCTCATAGAATTTGGTGATTGTAGTTCGATTTAGAATAATATTGAAGAGAGGTTTTTTAACTTTAAAGTTATCTTTGTGTGGGGGAGGGTTAAACTCAAAACGATCTGAAGGGGGTTTTAACTTTATTCCCCATGGAGGTATTTTTTTAAACAAAAAAAACCCCTCTTGGCTACCCTCATAGTATCTGGGGACTTTTGTATGCTTTAGTCTTATATTGAAGAGGTGGCTTTATAAAAAAAAATTGGAGAGGATTTTAAATCAAAATCCTCTTGGCTACGCTCATGGAATCTGGTGAATGTCCTTTGTATTATTTTTGTTTTATAGAAAGAAGGTTTTAACCCACCCCCTGGAGGCGGATTTAAGCTCAAAACCCTCCTTGGTGCGCTGGGGCAAGTGATGGTTTAACATTAAAATCTTACCTAAAATAAACAAAATCGAAGCAAAAAATCAGTCATAAAATTTCACCACTCCCCCACCGGGGAATTTCATTTCGGGGGGGGGGGGGGGTTGAATCCCCCTTATGGCAACGCGTGTAGGTGGTTATGTATTATAAACTGCTAAACAGCGAAGAGTAAACTTTCTAATCAGTGTCAAACTAATTCTCTACTGACACTCAATGTACAACACACTCTCTGCTGACACTGTGTACAACACACTCTCTACTGACACTGTGTAAAACACACTCTCTACTGACACTGTGAACAACACACTCTCTACTGACACTGTGAACAACACACTCTCTACTGACACTGTGCACAACACACTCTCTACTTACACTGTAAAACACACTCTCTACTGAGACTGTGTACAACACACTCTCTACTGACACTGTGTAAAACACACTCTCTACTGACACTGTAAAACACACTCTCTACTGACACTGTGTAAAACACACTCTCTACTGACACTGTGTAAAAACACTCTCTACTGATACTGTGTAAAGCACACTCTCTACTGACACTGTGTACAACACACTCTCTACCGACACTGTGTAAAACACACTCTCTACTGACATTGTGTAAAACACACTCTCTACTGACACTGTGTAAAAAACACTCTCTACTGATACTGTGTAAAGCACACTCTCTACTGACACTGTGTACAACACACTCTTTAATCACATTCAGTCTTTAATGCTGACATAGAGTATCTGATGTATTGGTTGTACGTCTAAGTCTGTCCTATCAGGTGTTAGTGTCATTACCGGAGAAACAAAAGATAACCGATTGCAAGTGCTGGGAACACGACCACATGCTGCATCATCTCTTGCCTCCTCTCCCTTGTTTTCTCAATTCGTGACATCGTTTTTCAAACTCCCAACCGATATTAGGAGCTGGCTGGGAAGAACTAGGGGCAGAATTGATTGCCCAACTCTAAACGTTCTTTCAGTTGACCAAAGACAAAAAGGATGCGATGAGTGATCGATCAGGACAAACATAGTATTGCTCTTCTTGAGTTTGATTCAAGTATGAAGCTATTAGAACTGACTTGACTCTGACCTTAGTTCTTGTGCTTTGATAATAGAAACATCGAGTATTCAAAGTCATTGTTTTGAGGATATTTCACACTATATAAAGTGTCTTGTTTGTTTGTTATTTTAAATACACTTCTAATGTTCGCCATTTTAAAATAAAGGATAAAGGTGAGCAGAGAATAATCAACTTCATAGATCTCGGTGTAGCCTTTCCCCCCCCCCCCCCCCCAATCTACCCGACATTTTGGAACAGAAAGACTACACGCCACCCAAACAGCGCTGAACACTTTGCTCAGTAGTTAATACTAATAGAAACGATGACGTAATTATTTCACGAATTGGTTGCTCAGAAGTACGAGAGATACCTAATTGCTAGGGAAACAGTTGAAAAGTACAAGACTATTTTGGATTCCTTGGTTGTGGAATTTGAAAACAAAAGACGTCAAGAATTTGGAACCAGTTTTCAATACCCACAGCTGACCATTTAGTGCAGAAGCTGAGTCAGCTACAGAAGAAATACCTCCAAGCAAATTATGACCTTAAAGAGAAATTCCAGTCAGTTCTTTCGCCGGAGTATTATGGGTGCCAGAAGCTGCATTTTCACACTTAAAACAAGGTTACAAAGACAGTTTGTAAGGAAACTCAAAATCGGCTTCCGAAGTTGTCCACCCAGGCAGGTAAAAAGGCAGGTTTCAATATTTTCTAATAGCGTCTTTTCCCCTTTCGGGGCCGCTAAAAATTCTTTTTAGTGTCAGGTTTTAATTTTTTCTGAAAACATCAGAATGAAATTCTATCGAAGGCAAATGACAGAGAAGAATGGAGAAAGAAAGTTGACAGATCTTGTGTGGTCCCCTAATGGTTCAGCAGACCAAGGGATAGGTGAAAGTGAATATGTAGTTAGATATGAACCTGGCCTAACTGATGTCACAATTGTCTAATTGTTTTGTCAAGGGTCAAACTCGTATTCAAAGCCTTAAGAAAAATTTTTTTTTCATTAAAACAACAATCCTTTAAGGTAGTGTTTCCATAGATATAAGGCTGCTCTGCTCTGCCGTTCACGCGATAATATAAAAAAAACTACTTAATTGTATGCTAAATAGTTTTTTTGCCCTTTAAAAAAGTAAACATTTTTTTTGTAAATGTAGTTCAGTATGACTGAAATTACTTAACTTAGCAATACAATTGTAAAAAAAAAAAAAATTCTTTTTGACAAAAAATCTAAAACAGTTTGCATTACTGTGCTAAAAATATGGTAAATAGTCATCTCCCTTACTATATAGCCTCCAGTGTTTATTTCTATTAATAGTGAGAAGTTGTAAATATTGTCTACTAGCAAAATACCCGCGCTTTGCAGCGGGAGGATTTATTGCATTAACATTTCAAATTTGCTTTAATTAATAGGCCTACATGTAACAACAAAACATTCTCATTTGTGCCAGGAGTGTTACCGCAGGGAATGTAGCGCATGTATTTTTGGAATAACCGGAACAACGCAGTTTTTGTGTGGCTTTTTGCAATGTTAGTCCGATAAGTAAAAATAATGTGTCATATGTACTGCCTTAAATATTTCATTACTAAGAAGAAAAGTAAACCTTTTGAAATAGAGAAGAAACATACATGTACCAATACACAGTTATTTGTTGAGGATCTCTTTGTACACCACGTTGTCAGTTCGGCCCTCCGGCTGCAGTATGACCAATCCCTGCGCCGAGCTTACTCTTGAGCATGCGACGTACAGTTGCCCATGTGAGAAGCAGTCCTGTCTCAAGTCAATGCCAACCTTTTGTAGTGTCTGTCCCTGAGACTTGTTGATTGTCATGGCGAAGCAGAGCCTTACTGGGAATTGGAGGCGTTTGAATTGAAATGGGAGGTCAGAGGGGATGACGGGGATGCGAGGAATCAAAACTGTCTCTCCTTAGCCACTGCCAGTGAAAATAGTTGCCTCAATGAGGTTCTTCTGCTGAGACGTGACTTGAAGTCTGGTGCCGTTGCACAGTTTAGGTGGCTGCAAGTTCCTCAGCAACATTATCGGTGCCCCAACCTTCAAAATGAGACGATGCTCAGGAGTGCCTGGAGGATTCAGAGAGTTGAGAAACTCTACCGGATAGTGCACCGCGTCTTCCATTTCCACAACTGAATCCACAGACTGGTATGTTTTAGATTGTGAGGGGAGTTCTTGGAGTAAAACGTGGTTTATGGCCGTGGTCATGTCGTTTCGTGGTGTTAGGATAGCTCTCTCCCTCAACCATGACACGTCTATATGCTGGAGAGTTCTTAGATTGGGATAAACATTGTAACGAAGGTTTTGCAAGGTCTTCACCAGGAGACAGAGATTTGAGGGAATTGCTATTTTATAATTTTCTTGACTGAAGCTGCCATCACCAATACTCATCAGAAGATCAGAGAACTCTCCGGCTCTTGTGTCGCCATTCAGATGAACCCTCATGTTTATTCTTAAAGTGACGACAGTGATTTGACGCCACAGGTACGAAGACTTCAGACAGGCTTTCACTTCGTCGGCGCGTGTTCCTCTGGGCACGACTGGTAGGGTTTGCCGAAAGTCTCCAGCCAGCAACACTGTCAAGCCTCCCATACGTGTGGTGGTGTTTCGGATGTCTTGGAGGGTCCTGTCCAAAGCCTCGACACCCCCTCTGTGTGCCATGGTGGACTCATCCCAGACAATCAGCTTGCACTGTCTTAGCACTTCAGCCATGTTGCTCTGCTTTGATATGTTGCACGTGGAGGGCAAATCAGTGGTGTGGCTGAGGTTGAGAGGTAGCTTGAAAGCTGAATGAGCAGTTCTCCCACCCTGAAGAAGAGTTGCTGCAATGCCAGAAGAAGCCACAGCTACAGCCATGTCACCTTCCGCTCGGACTTTCGCAAGCAGAAGGTTTATGAGGAATGTCTTGCCAGTTCCTCCTGGAGCATCAAGAAAAAACACCGTGCCAGTGCCCGAGTCAACGCTCCTCATGACTTGCTCGTAAACTCTCTTTTGGTCACCATTCAGCAAAGGCTCGTTGTTTGAGACTACATTGGCCAACTCCGAGGTGTCGTAAGAGGTTTCCCTCAAGTACTCGGGATTCGACGTAACCTCTGCCAGTTCTCTCGAAGGTGAAGGCAGCCCGTAATGATCGACAGAGAGACCTCCGATAGCAATGACGTAGTTCTCAAGCAACTGAAGACACTTGTTGTAGATCATAGGCAACCACTGTTGGACTTCTGTTCCTCCATGATCTCTTTCAGTCTGTCTCCTAACATCTTCTGCCATGCTGTCTCTATGTTTTTCCCAGAGATTTAAGGGGTTCTCCATTTGGCAGAAGACCAGCATTACAGCGAACAGTTCACGGATCTTTTGAGGTGAGCGAGACAGAGCAGCTTCCTGGAGAGTCTCGTCCCAGTTGACATCGTCCTGTAACAAACCAAGTGCCCTCGTGGACGCTACCTTGCTGTAGCAGACTACAAAGAAGACCTCGATGCGCACACAGAAAGGTGACGCCGTCCCTTGTAACGAAGATACAACAAAAGCCAAGCGAAAAGAGTAAACCGCCGTACCAAGAAGCGAAGCCAGTAACAATCGTCGACAGAAAATTAAGAATGAGCCTCCCACATTTTTGCCCTCCTACGTATAAAAACACTAAAATAAGCAGGGAAGCCGCGTACCAAGTTTCGTGAAGATGGCTCCATAAATACGAAAGTTCAACATGGCGGACGTTGTCGACCGTTACGACCGTTAAATAAGTACGTACATCGGTTTCGGTTAGCGCAGGGAAGCCGCGTACCAAGTTTCGTGAAGATGGCTCCATAAATACGAACGTTCAACATGGCGGACGTTGTCGACCGTTACGACCGTTACGCGTACGATTGGGAAACGAAACCTGCTGCACTTTTGTAAGTAAGCTGTAGGGAATGCGCCTGCCAAATTTCACCCTTGTACCTACACGGGAAGTTGCAGAATTAGTGATGAGTCAGTGAGTCACGGCTTTGCCTTTTATTAGTATAGATTTTTATGAAAAAAACTGCTTGCATAATTGATTTTAAAAATTTGATTTTTCACTTTCAGAAAAGAAAAGAGTAGCCGTTGCATCAGAACTTTGAATGGACTAAAATACTATCATGTTGGATTTTCAATATCTTTTCTAGTTTACGAGATCTAAACTGGACGGCCGAACGGACAGACAGACCACATAAAAACTAATACTGTCTTTTCCCCTTTGGGGGCCGCTAAAAATATTACTTTGGTACATTTACATCAATGAATAAGCATCTTATTTTTGTTCGAAACTAGTGTAAGAACAGATCGATGCTGTCATTTGAAAGCAGACACAAGGATAACAACTAGTAAGCTAGTTCCAAATTAAAGAGACTACTAAAGAATTAAATACTTCACATTAATTATAACTGCACATTTGTGGGGACATTTTTGAAATCTGAAAAGACAATATCAGTAAAAATGATTCCGTAGGCAGGTGGCGTAGTCTGACGCTTTCCTTTAACCATTCCAACGCTTTTAGCCTCACTTCCATCTCAATCTCGAGACTGCTTTTCTCATGGCTGGGTCTCTTCAGCTCTTCACTTTCCAAGACCGACAGAATTAGAACAATCTCTATATATATTTATGTGTATAACACACATGATTCCCAAATATGATAAGTGAAACTATTAGAATGTTGGATCTAGGACACTAACACATAGACAATTGGGCTACTAACTATTGAAACTTCTTTCATTTTTGTGCCTCAAGTTGTTTTTTTCAAGAAACACATGGGGACATATATGTATGCACACACCGCCTTGATCATGAATGTTTTTTGTATGCACACACCGCCATTGATCATGAATGTTACATGTATGCACACACTGCCATTGATCATGAATGTTATATGTATGCACACACCGCCATTGATCATGTATGCACACACTGCCATTGATCATGAATGTTATAAGTATGCACAAACCGCCATTGATCATGTATGCACACACCGCCCATTGATCATGAATGTTATATGTATTTATACACCGCCATTGATCATGAATGTTATATGTATGCACACAACGACATTCATCATGAATGCTATATGTATGCACACACCACCTATTGATCATGAATGTTACATGTATGCCTGTCACAGCCTAGTTCTGGTTGTAGGCGTGATGACGCGAATGTCTCTGTGTGTTGTACTGGTACTACTATAATATTCTTTGTTTTCTTAACCAAATACTTTCTCACACGCACTAGATTTGCTGGTGCGTGAGAACACTAACATACTGAACTCTTCGACCACAACATTTAGAATGATTAATAGACTTACTGGTAGCAGACATGGTTTTTATTCACTTAAAATATAATCACAAAAGATATTGGCGGCGACTTTAGCCATCACAAATTACATCCAAGGAAATAAGTCCTGAGTACAAATCAATTATAATAACTTCAATACTTATACATAACTCTACTTTTCAAAAATATCCATAACACTCCTCTCTCTACGAGAGTCCAAAATCAACTGAGGTGTCCACCTCGTGGTCAGCTTCCGACCAAACAAAATCTCGTGCTAACTGCACAGAATAGTTCAGTGACTACTAGTCACCATATATTACAGGGGTTCTAAAACTGGTATATGACATACGCCCCTTCCCCTGGAAAAGATTTTTGACAAAAAATCTTTGACAAAAGTACATATGATAGTAATATCCTTTACATAAGTCTAATAGCTTAGTCATTCTTGTTAATCACTTCAATACTACTTGATTAATCATACATAATTATAGATGTCATGTCATTCATTTCAACTATGAATAGTTCCACATAATTGACAAATATATTGTTCAACTCTTAAAGTGTTAGCTTAGAAAAATATACATTAGCCTGATTACATCTATTATACAAGTGTGTTATTAAAAAATATCAATACAATTTGAAGCTTTATTCTCCTGAAATTTATTTAAATAATAATATATCATCTATTTACAATTATATTGAAATATTTTGCATGAGCATGTTTAATTGCTATGTGCTCAACATACATTGACATCTCAATTCTGAGAAGAAAAAAAATTAAAGTTATTTTACATCCAATTATTTATATAATATAACACAACCAATGTGTATCATCTGACACACTAAGTGAATTTATTGAAGAAGTTCCCAATAAAGTTTACATACTTCTATATAAGTATATCTGTGTTCAGTACTCATTATATCACTCTAAGTTCTGTCACCATTATACAAGGTTACAGTGACATTGTCTATAATTGTTATTAATAGCACACATATGTGGTAGTTAAAGTACAATAGCATAAAAATGATATCATTCAAGTGTGTACCACTTGGAAAAAATCAACAATATTTACATTTGTGAGTTGTTTTTTCAAAAAACTTCAGGTCAACAGTTCAAGTAGTTCACTGTTGTTTATAATATGCTTGTATACATATTACTTTGTATGTTTACTAATCATATAAATTATTAGCACATCTAGTCATTATGAAATTCTATGATATTGTCAAATTGTGATAAGTAAATATGTAATGTACAATTAATTAAAAAATGATAGTACAATAGTATCAATGAAAGAAAAAATGTCATCATGACCCAATAAAATGGTACAAATGTAACAAATATGTCATGACCTAGTTACATGATAACAAGAAAAAATGTCAGGTTGACCTGATTGAAAAATGTCAAGTTGTTTCTAATTGTATTGTGAAGTTACTCAGTTAAAATATTTTGACTGATATGTACAATATCACTGTCCTCATTTGTATCTGTTTCATGCTCTACCTGTCTTGACAAAAAATCAGCTAATACATTTTCATGACCAGGTATACTTTGTAGGTCAAACTTGTAATCAGAGAAAATTAGTGACCATCTATTTATTCTGTTATTCTTTAGTTCTTTTCTTTTAAGCGCTTACAATGGTTTATGGTCACATTTAATTGTAAAGAATCTTCCTAGTAAATAGTGTTTTAGTTACTATAGCTAATAGTTCTTTTTCTATTATTGAATATTTTCTTTCTGCTTTAGATAATGTTCTACTTATATGAACTATAGGTTTCAGATATGACTCTTTCTGTTGCAGTAGGCATGCTCCTATACCATTATTAGATGCATCAGTGTACAGTAGGAGTTGTGAAATAGGAACAATACTCCCTAATTTTAGTTTCTCATTAAATTTATCCTTTAGTCTAGTTAGTGCCTCTCTGCTTCTATCATCTAAGTTTATTATATTTGAGTGTTTCTTCTTAGTAAATTCTACTAAGGGCTGAATTAGTTGGGCATAGTTGGGTATGAATTTTCTATAAAAGTTGCACAAGCCTAATAGTGCTCTGACATCCTTTTTTGTTTTAGGTTCCTTAATGTTTCTTATTTTACTGATGTTTACTTTGGTAGGAGTTATTCTATTGTTAGTAATGTTGTAGCCTAAAAACTGGATTTTATCCTTTACAAGATTTAATTTATTGGGAGCAATAGTCATCTTATGTTGTTTTAGACGAGCAAATATTTGCTCAAGTGTGTCTAGATGTTCCTTTTCTGATTTTGTAAAAACACAAATGTCATCCACATATGAAATTACATTGTCTATGCCTGCTAATAGTTTACTTATACATTTTTGGAAAGTAGCTGTGCTGTTAACTAACCCAAATGGCATGACATTCCATACATATATCCCTTCAAACCCTGGTAAAATGCATTAGAAAGCTGTGTATTGTTTTGACTTTTCTTCCATTTTTATTTGCCAGAATCCTTTATTTAGATCCATGGTGGTAAATAGTGAGGCTCTGCTTAGCATATTAATTATAGTGTCTGTATCAGGTAAAGGTTCAGGATCTATAACAGTACAATTGTTTAGCTCTCTATAGTCGCAACAGATTCTCACGCTATTATCTTTTTTCTTGACAATCACCATAGGTGATGCATATGAACATACATCTGATTTTTCTATCTTGTTTTCACTTAGTAATTTCTTTAGTTCTACTTTTACTAATTCCTCATAGGCCTTTCGGATGTTATATGCCTTTGTTTTAGATGGTAGTGTCTTATTTAAGTGTATTGAATGCTGAATTAGATCAGTGCAGCCTAGTTTCAATGTAATGACATCATTGTATTTTCCTATCAAGTTATCTATATTGGTCCTATCATTACTTGAGTCTTGGGTGGTAGCATGAATAGTTATAGTGTTTGCAGCATATTCTTGTATAGTTCCTATTGAATCTGTATCCCTATCAATTACTTCTATCCCTTCAAATTTTCTTTTAGGAAATTTTACTAATTTGTCTATGCTCAGTTTACATTCTTTGCCATTTTTGTCTACTTTGTACACTTTGTTGTTTATTTTTCCTATTATCTTATATGGACCTTCATTTTTGTTTTTACTATACTTATTTTCTATCTTGACATATACTTGGTCTATGTTTAATGTTCTTAATTTTCTGTTCTTATTTTTTATATCTCTATGTCTCTTTAAGTTTTTATCCATGTTTATGTCAGCTAATTTTATTCCCTGTCTTAAATTTTGTTTTGTTTGTGTTATCCATGGATGGTATTCTTCATAGTTCTCTAGGTCTAACATATTATCAGCCCATAGTTCTAGTGGACCTTTACGTTTCCTATCAAAAACTAATTCATATGGACTGAATTTTGTTGTTTCATGAGTAGTAGTGTTGTAAGCAAAGATAGCATAGTTTAAAGTCTGGTCCCAAGTATTCATTGCTTCTGTTTCTAATTTATAAATTATTTCTTTGATTGTCTTGTTCCATCTTTCAATTACACCGTTGGATTGTGGCGAATAAATTGTACTGTGTACTAGTTTTATGTTAGTCATACCTGCGAAAGCTTTATTTAAGTTTGATTTAAAGTTGGATGCATTATCTGACAGGATTTTCTTTGGGAATCCAAACTTTAGGAATATTGTTCTTAGTGAAGTGCATATATCTTCTGCCCTAATATCCCTGAGAGGAAAAGCTTCTGCCCATCTGGTAGCTATATCTATGATTCCTAGTATATATTTATTTCCCTTGGTACTTGTATTTAATGGGCCCATAATATCAATGGCTATTTTATCCCAGAAGCAATGGGCTTTATCTGACTTTTGTAGAGGTGCCTTAAGTATGACTTTTTGTTTAGTACACTTTGGACAAGAATCTATATAGTCTTTTATTTGAGTCTTCATCTTGGGCCAAAAGAATTTTTTAAAAAATTTTGGCATATGTTTTCTTTTTGCCAAAATGGCCTGCTGTTGGGTCATCATGGGCCATTTTTAGTATTTTGGGTTGTAGACTTTCTGGAATTATTATTTGAATTCTTGTGCTATCTTTGCTTCTATTACATCTGATGGCTAGGTTGTTGGCTAAGATATGATGGTTGTTTAAGTTTATTTTGTTATAGTCTTTACTTAACAAATCTTGTATTATAGGGTCACTGTTTTGCATTTTGATTAATTCTTGTCTGGTGGTTCCTAACTCATTGAACAACACATTTGGCAATTCAATTTCTGGCACTATTTTTTTGTGTGATCTAGTTTGTACAGCTGATATTTGATGTTAATCTAGATACCATTTTTTTTGTCTATTCTTTATCCATGAATCTAGCTGAGTTATTGTCAAATCTTTAACACCATGTGAGTTCCCTATTATGAGGTCTTGGGCAAGGGTATTCATTACAACTACTTTATCTCCCCTGTAATCCAGGGAGACTCAATCCAGACCTTGGCAGTTTTACATATGTCGAATTTTTGTACGTTGGCATAGATCACCTTAACAGTTGATATATGTATGCACACAGCGCCATTGATCATGAATGTTATATGTATGCACACACCGCCCATTGATCATGAATATTATATGTATGCACACACCGCCCATTGATCATGAATGTTACATGTATGCACACACCGCCCATTGATCATGAATGTTACATGTATGCACACACCGCCCATTGATCATGAATGTTATATGTTTGCACACACCGCCCATTGAACATGAATGTTACATGTATGCACACACCGCCCATTGATCATGAATGTTACTGTGACAAGTTGGATTAAGTATTGGCCGTTATAGGTGTCTAGGGGATTTTATAGTTTGAGAACCCACACTTGCACATAAAAACTACAAGCACAGCGTTATAATGCAGGCAACAAATACTATATTTAGATGTAAAAGTATGTACAGTTTATTATACAAAGGATAATCAAAAGGTAAAATGCTGTACAGTTGCTAGGATGTATAGGTCTATCATCATTAGATTTGAGAACCAAGTGGTCTGAGTGTCGTTAGGCTGGTTGCTTAGCTTTAGGTCCGGTGCTGCACTGATGAGACGGGTGTGGCTGGTATTGGTGCTGTCTGCTGGTGGGCTGGCGTAGTGGATCCAGGCTCCGGGTGCAGTCCAACGTTGTATGGTTGCAGAGCTAAGCTGCGTCTACCATTCAATTAAGCTAGTGACGAGTCTGCGGCTAGCGTTGTTACTTAGACTCTTGAAGGATGAGTAGGACTGATATCTGCAGATCTGGTGCCAACAAATCTGGTATCAGCTTTAGGTTGCTAAGATTTCAGGCGGATGTTGCCTATAAATAAAAGCACCAATCCAAAGTGAAATAGCAAGAGATAGATGTGCTCCCTGTCAGCTCTCCAGCGAGAATGAGATCGGACGATGAGGTTTTGTCCATATACACGTGGAGAGGGGGGGGGGGTGAGGCGGGAGATACGTGCAAAGGTGGTCTAGACTATCCGGCGTCTTTGACAGAGAGATCCTCGCTTGACCGTGACGGCATTTCCGGGAGATAGACACCGCGCGAAGGCGCGAGTTGAAAGTCCAGGGAGTTCGCCCCGGTGGTCAGAGGATATAAAAGGGGGGGGGGGATTATCAGAGCTCGGTCGGATCAAGGGAGATTATACCTTAATAATAGCTAGTGTTAGACGAACAGCGTTGCCCCAGGCGTTGAGTTGAATGGTTACTTTGAAGTGACCAGCCGCTCCCGGAAAGAGGGGGGTCACCGGATGTTTGTCGAGATAGATAGAGGGAGTGTACTCTTGTCAAGAGTCTAGTGTGGCGCGTGTCAAGGTGGGGATAGTAAATTGTGGCATCGCTGCCAAAGGGGGTGGGGTTGGATTGGAGGGGTGGTGGCTGTGTTTTTAGCACTTGATTGCTAAATTAGTGCAATTAATGATTAATAATTAATATAATTAATTAAATGCTTATACCTGATTGATACCATGAGTGAGCTAAAACGGTTTGTCACAGTTACATGTATGCACACACCGCCCATTGATCATGAATGTTATATGTATGCACACACCGCCATTGATCATGATTGTTATATGTATGCACACACCGCCATTGATCATGATTGTTATATGTATGCACACACCGCCATTGATCATGATTGTTATATGTATGCACACACCGCCATTGATCATGATGTTATATGTATGCACACACCGCCATTGATCATGATGTTATATGTATGCACACACCGCCATTGATCATGAATGTTACATGTATGCACACACCGCCATTGATCATGAATGTTATATGTATTCACACACCGCCATTGATCATGATTGTTATATGTATGCACACACCGCCATTGATCATGATTGTTATATGTATGCACACACCGCCATTGATCATGAATGTTATATGTATTCACACACCGCCATTGATCATGATTGTTATATGTATGCACACACCGCCATTGATCATGATTGTTATATGTATGCACACACCGCCATTGATCATGATTGTTATATGTATGCACACACCGCCATTGATCATGATGTTATATGTATGCACACACCGCCATTGATCATGAATGTTACATGTATGCACACACCGCCATTGATCATGAATGTTATATGTATTCACACACCGCCATTGATCATGAATGTTATGGAATAATCATTTTCGTTTTCATTTAAAAAATCATTTCTCAAGATAAACTTGTATATCAAAGTAACTTAAAAGTGTGATTTCAGAACTAATTTACACTACTCTTAGTGCTATACTTTTTTTTTCCTTTTATGTTCAAAGAAGAACAGTTCTTTTATGAAAGAGAGACTACCGAAATAAAAGAATTTATCACGCAACCATTAATGCACTCCCTTTACAAATACAATTAGAATACAAGAGAAAATTTACAATATTGTTGTTTTTTTAGATGACTTTTATTATCGGATATTCGGAATTGTATAATATAAAACTTAAAAAATTTGTGCAATTCATTAGAGAGTGATTTGTGATTTGTGATTTTGGGCACATCGGCACAATTTAGGCCATGTCGTGCCTGCAGTCCCTCAAGGGCCACTCTCCCTCCACACAGCAAAGGCCAAATTCCATACAGTCAAATCATTAAAATCAAGGTCTATTCACAGTTAAAATAGTAGAGGTAGTAAAAATTTAATAATTTGGTAAAAATCTAATGTAAATAGTACATGTCTACAGAATTCATAAATCAGATCTTCGTAGACAACCCCACTTCCCGGATAAAGCCCAGTACCTTCCCAGGGTCGACATTATTGAATAGTGTTTTTAAATTAGTGGCTCTAAAATATTTTTCCCTGACATCCTGGTATCTGGGGCAGTCGATGAGGATATGTTCCACGGTGAGGCGAGAGTCACAATACTCACAAAGTGGGGGCTCTTCTTTCTTCAGCAATTCATTAGATGATGGATGATACAAATGGCTTTAAATCTGAAATTCTTGAAGTCTAATTCTATGTTTCATATTGGTAACTTCAGTCTAACAGGCCAAGTTTTTACGTTGAAATCCATTTCAAGGTTTGTGTATACAAAACATTAAAATTAAATTTAAAAAAATCTACCAGCCATCGATACATATTATTTGTAATGAATATTTGTTTTTGAAAACATTCCTTGATCAATTTTTTTTTCGCAAAACTGGCCAATCGCTTTCCTTAATGATCAAACATATAGTTGTACTAAATAATTCGCCAAATAGTATGGTCTCTGTTCATTATCTAGTCCTCAGTGGTTCCCAAACCTTTGTTATAACGAAAACATTGTGAGTATTGAGCGAAACACGTTTTGCTTATTTTAGAGAGAGATGAATTAACACGTTGACGTACTAGTTAATAATCCCAGTTGTTGAACAACTATTCAGGCCTAGTGGAACACCGCGAAACACAGTTTGGGAAACACTGATCTACTATATATAATACTTGACCCTGATCACTCATTATTATTATCATTAATTATCCCATTTGCCGTGGACGATAAAATGAGGAAATTGAACCGATTTCTTTCTGAAACTGAAACCTAGGAAAATTAAACGGGGAAATGATTGTTGTATTCGCAGTTTCTACCAACTCCAATGTCTTTGAAAAACACAATACTTTATTCCACTTATAGACACCTTTTTTAGTGCGTAACTTTCTTTTTTTTTTTGGGTGGGGGGGGGGGGTTTGTATAATACGGTTTGTGAAGATATGTGAATCTAAGCTATGAATTTACTCTGCCTTGTTCAAAGCCTCTATTAGGCTTGTGCAAAATGTCCGTCTGTCAAACTCAAATCTAAAAAATTAGAAGAGAAATGGAAAATATTATTTCACCACGCTTTGTGGCTTGCAAAGTTTAGCTGCAACGGTTTTTTTTTTTTGTTTTCTTAAAGCAAACCGTTTAGTTTATAGAAGTAATAATGCTAGCGATTTAAAAAAAAAAATACACCAATCTAAAACGATAACAAAATATGAAGGAGACTATGTTTACAATATGTTAACAAAGATAAATAATTTTTAGTGTATTTTCAGTATCACTTAGTCAAATGTTCTAATAAAATGTGCTAGAAATGTTCACAACAAATATAAATATTAGTTAACTGTCTTTTTTCTGGTACACTAGCTACAAAAAGTAAAAGAAAACATTTCTATTTGTTTACAAAGGCTAAGAATGCAGTTTGTATGTGACTGGCGCACAATTTTTTTAATGTACTTTTTATGCAGCGACTTTCGTGAAGTAGCGTGACAACCGAGGCAGAACATAATACTAAACTAGTTCCCTCAAAAAAAAAACAATAATCAGATTTTATATATGTTATATTTAGTGCCCCCATCAGGATAAAAGTTCAATCTGTTGTTCTGTCAGATCGAAAAAAAGAATAAAAGCTATTGAAAAAATGACCTAACCTTTAATGTTCCTTCCAAAACATCGCAATAATAGGTTGTTCCTGATCAATATTAAGTAAGTCCGGAGTTTTCAAATAAATAGCATATAAACGCTAAATAAAAAAATATCTATTCCGACTTATATTTCGTTGCCTAGAACTTTGTTTCGGATCATATTTTATAAAAATTAAATTACGACAAACAATTATTATGATTTGCAGAATTCACTTATATTACAATTAATATTTTGGATAATAAGTAACTTTAGTTTACTTATTGATATGAAGTTACCGAAAATTTTCAACTTAAAACTAATATATGTCAAATGACTTATTTTACAAAAATATCAGGACTTTAAAATAAGAAAGTTATTTCATACAAACGATTGTTGAAAACCACTCCTTAAA
Source organism: Biomphalaria pfeifferi (assembly GCA_030265305.1). Lineage (NCBI taxonomy): Eukaryota > Metazoa > Mollusca > Gastropoda > Planorbidae > Biomphalaria > Biomphalaria pfeifferi. The sequence continues at coordinate 3,287,357 of JASAOG010000064.1, forward strand.
CTTAATTTACATTTACTTTCCTTGCTTAAACATAATAAAAAAACTGTATCACGTTAAAGAGTGTTTCTTACCAATCGTTGCAAAAAATTATTTGTCAGAATTTGTTATGAGAACTCTACTAACGCCAAACAAATGTTTGAAACCCTAAACCTAACCCTTCTTCTAATATATATATATATATATATATATATATATATATATATATATTGTTACATATCTAGGCATTGTTACCTAGATACTATTTTTTATTTTTTTTTCTTGACCTGTAGGTTGTCTGCCCCTTGTGTAATAAGTTTTTTTTAATTTTATTTTTCGCGGTGAGTCAAGCCACACAGACAGTGACCGGTCCTTGACCTATGTGTGTACCTCTGGTTGAAAGGAGGGTGGTTTTTTTTTTCTTCTGTCTCTTTGAAGAGCGTTCTAGATCTGGGTGTTGATGACTTATTCTGTTCTAGAAATTACTAGATTTGTCTTGATATCGACGCGCGGTATATTATATAAAGACCGCCCGTGTAACGTTGACGGACAGACATACGGAGACAGCCGTGAGACAGAATAGCGGAGACATTGCGTGACCCGTGCGTGGTATACCAATTGATCGTGTAAGTTAAGATTTTTCTTTTTTTCAAGGCCTTGCTTGTATTTGTAATTATATTTTCAAACTATTGTATTGTAATATTTTTACATGCCATTTTTGTAAAAGGGTTTTGGTCAACCCATCAATTTTGTATTGAGTAAATGTTTTGTTTTTTTTTCTTGCTTTATGTGATTCAGTTAAAAGTACTATTCGAGTTATATTTTATTAAACATTAAGTTGATATTTTACCTTCCGATTTCTTGTGTCATTTTTTTTTGTTATTCATTGTAAGTCTTTGATTAAATTCAGACTTTAGATAAGTGACACAACTGCTTTTTCTATTGTCACGTTCCCCTAGGCAAGCCATTTAAAAGTAGAATTCAATTCGTAATACGTGACAAAAGAAGTTTGAGGGCTTTCGTCCCGGATATTTTTCTGAACCTATTTTCGTCTTACTTGAGTAATTTTGTAAAGGCGAAGTTGACTTTAACAAAAAATTTTTTTGTGTCAAAGAGTCGGAAGTAAAGTATCAATAGTATTGACCAAACTCTCTTAAGGTTTTTTGTTGTACTGATTTCGTACTGTATATTTACATTGTATACATTTTTTTTTTGCTTGTAATAGTTGTTAGTTAGTCATGGATATTCAGGTTTTTCTTGCAAATCCCTCTGTGGAAGAGCTTGATGCTTTTACTAGGAAGGAACTGGTCCTTATTTCTAAACATTTAGGGTTAAAAATAAAATCAAATGCCCTTAAACAAGAAATCAGAGATAACATTGTAATCCATTATGTAGACGAGGAAGTGTTTTCTGAGGACCTTTTAGAAACCCTTAGACCCGATGAGGGTAAATCAGATTTAGAACTTCAGATAAAATTAAAACAAATGGAAATAGAAGCCCAGTTAGCTTTAAAAGAGAAGTAAATTAAACAACAGGCCGCACAAAAAGAATTAGAGCTTGCAGCGGCTAGAGAGCAGAAAGAAATAGAAATGAAATTACAAATAGAGTTAAAAAAATTAGAGTTAGCTGCTAATGTAAGACCAGATTCTTCCCCTGCCAGTCATACTGCTGAAGCAACAAAATTTTTGAAAATAATTCCACGCTTTAATGAAGCCACAATTGACAATTATTTTCCACAATTGAACTTGCTGTGAAAAATTTTAATGTACCTGAAACTTTGTGGCCCACTTTGCTGCTAACAGTTTTGACTGGTAGAGCTGCAGAGGTATTTTGTTCTTTGACTATTGAACAACAAAAAGATTATAATGTTGTTAAGGCCTTAATTCTTAAGGCATATGAACTTGTTCCGGAAGCTTACCGAAAGCAGTTCAGGGATTGTCGCAAATCGGATGGCCAAACCCATGTAGAATTCCTGCGGGAAAAGGAGCGACGCTTTGAGAAATGGCTCACTTCCAGGGAAATCGGCACCGACTTTGCAAAATTCAAGAACCTAATGCTGATGGAAGAGTTCAAGAGTTGTGTGCGGTTGGACGTCCGTACGCATATAGCTGATCGTGGCGAGGAAGATGTGCACAAGGCTGCAGTGTTGGCAGACGATTATATAATATCACATCAATTTGCCAAGTATACGACGGATGTCAAGCCAAAACAAGTCAAACAGCCTGAGTCCACTGCTAGCAACTCCATCAAGAACAGCAGTACAAATGACAGAAAACCTACTACAAGTAAAGCTACTTGTTCCTACTGCAAACGAGAAGGCCATAAAATTGACGATTGCTGGAAATTGAGGAAGAGAAACGTAAAAGCTCCTTCAAAAGTCAGCGCTTGCACAGTACAGTGGTCGGCGAGGTTTACTCCCTCATCATCAAGTCATATCAAGAATACCTCGACACCACCTGTTTCAAATGTATTGACTGTACAAGACTCTCCGAAAATGTCTCCACGATGTTCCAATGACTCAAACAAGAGTTTTTCAAATACATCAAGCCGATGTTCCAATGACTCAAACAAGAGTTTTTCAAGTACATCAAGCCGATGTTCCAATGACTCCATCCAGAGTTTCCATAATACATCACCCCGATGTTCCAATGACTCTATCCAGAGTTCCCATAATACATCACCCCGATGTTCCAATGACTCTATCCAGAGTTCCCATAATACATCATCCCAATGTTCCCATGACTCTATCAAGAGTTCCCATAAGACATCACCCCGATGTTCCAATGACTCCATCAAGAGTTCTCCAAATACATCCAAAAGATGTTCTACTGACTCAAGAAAGAGTTTCTCCACTGCGTCTCCTAGAGATGTCAATGACTCCAGCGATAGTTCGACCCAAGTCCAGTCTGCATCAACCAAAATTGATGTTTTATTAGAGGATTTTAAGCCTTTCATTTCGGAAGGATTCGTATCACTACCCGGTGATTCTACAAGTCTACGACCTATCACCATTTTGAGAGACACAGGTGCCTCACAATCGCTACTTTTAGAGGGTATCTTGCCCTTGTCAAAATCATCATCGACTGGGAAGAGCATCCTGTTACGAGGCGTAGAGCTTGGATGTATAGATGTGCCTCTACATCTAATCGACATAAAGTCAAATCTCATTACTGGACCGGTTGTTGTAGGTGTCCGACCAACATTACCATTGGAAGGCATCTCGTTGCTGTTAGGCAATGACTTAGCAGGTGGAAAGGTGATAGCCGAACCCATCGTCACTCAAACACCCGACTTATCTGCCACACCCGAGGAAGACCTAGAGTTATATCCAGCGTGTGCAGTAACAAGGGCAATGAGGTTGAAAGCATCTCAAGAAGAGAACGTCATCAAGGCCAAAGGTAACCACGATGATGTGGACTTGAGCACCACATTCTTTGCTTCTCTTGAAGAAGAACCAACGCCAAATTCTGAAAAGCCGGCATCAACTCGAAAACAGTTGATTGAGGACCAAAAGAAGGATCCAGAGCTCGCCAAACTCCGAGAAACCGCAATGACATCACAAGAGCTAGCATCAACGTGCTACTACATCCAAGATGATATGCTCTTCAGGAAATGGAAACCTCCAGACGCATCCAACGAAGAAGAATGGAGAATATGCCATCAAATCGTGTTATCAGAAAGATACCGAGCGTACATCATGAATCTGGCTCACGACACACCGATGTCAGGTCATCTCGGCATCCACAAGACATACCACAAGATTATGTCACACTTCTTCTGGCCACGTTTGAAGAAAGATGTCATCCAGTACTGTCGATCCTGTCATGCCTGTCAGATGGTTGGCAAGCCAAATCAAAAGATCCCTGTTGCTCCTCTGAAGCCGATTCCAGCCTTTGAAGAACCTTTCAGCAGAGTACTTATTGACTGTGTTGGTCCTCTCCCAAGGACAAAAGCTGGCAACCAATACCTGTTGACCATTATGTGTGCTTCAACTCGTTTTCCTGAGGCTATTCCTCTAAGGAACATAAAAGCATCAAACATTGTAAAGGCCTTAATCAAGTTCTTTACTTTATTTGGTCTACCAAAGTCCATCCAATCGGACCAAGGAACGAATTTCACGGCCAATCTTTTCAAGCAAGTCATGACTCAGTTGGGCATCAAACACTGCATGTCGAGTGCGTATCATGCCGAGTCGCAAGGCGCTCTTGAGCGATTCCATCAGACTCTCAAGAACATGATCCGAACCTATTGCTTCGAGCACGAAAAAGACTGGGACGAAGGAATCCACATGCTGCTGTTTGCAACCCGTGAATCCGTCCAGGAATCGTTGGGATTCAGCCCTTTTGACTTAGTCTTTGGCCATTCGGTGCGCGGTCCCTTGAAATGTATAAAAGAGACTTTGTTGTCACCAACAGCCACTGGAGGACTTTTAGACTATGTAAGTAAGTTTAAAACTAGACTTTATGATGCTTGTGTTCTGGCCAAAAATAACTTACAAAACACCCAATCCAGCATGAAACGCTGGTATGATAGAAAGGCCCGTGTTAGAGAATTTTCTCCCGGGGATAAGGTGCTTGTATTTTTGCCCATACCAGGTCAACCCTTGCAAGCCAGATATTTTGGTCCCTATGAAATTGAGACCAAAATTAGTGACCTCAATTACACAATCAAAACCCCTGACCGTAGGAAAAAGACTCAGCTATGTCACATAAACATGCTGAAGCCTTATGTATCTCGGCCAGATCACTCAGAGAAGAGTAATTGTGTTTTAAATACAGTCAAAAGTTGTTCAAATAGCCATGTTTCTCCTATTGATGATGATATTGTAAAGGAGAAATTTGGACAATACAAAATACCTAATTCTTTTGTATTACAGAATTTGGATGTAAAACTGTCTCATCTGTCTTCGACAGAAAGGCCAGTTATCATGAAACTCATTAATGAATTAGATGACATTTTTTCTGATGTACCAAAACAGACTAATGTTATAATGCATGATGTAGATGTTGGCGAGGCTACTCCATTTTCTAGCCATTGTAAACAACTGCATTGTCTTTTTACTAAACTTTTACATGCAAAAATTACTGTAAACCTGAGTAAGAGTGATTTTTGCCAGGCTTCCATCCAATACTTAGGCCATATTGTAGGACAAGGCCAGGTGAAACCTGTAATGGCCAAAGTAGAAGCTATCCAAGCTTTCCCTATTCCTGCTGATCGGAAACAACTCCGAAGATTTTTGGGAATGTCTGGATATTATAGAAAGTTTTGCGAAAATTTTTCTGTCATTGCCAGTCCTTTAACAAACCTCCTGAGAAAGAACGTCCGATTTACTTGGACGGATGAATGTCAGAAAGCCTTTAACCAAATTAAGCAGATATTATCTAGCTCCCCCATTTTGATGGCTCCTGACTTCGGAAAACCTTTTAGGTTAGCTATTGACGCCAGTGACACAGGTGTTGGGTCAGTCCTTTACCAAGAAGATAATTTCCAAGTAGAGCACCCTATTTGTTTCTTTTCCAAGAAATTTAATAGACATCAAAGAAATTATTCTACTGTGGAAAAAGAATGTCTTGGGTTGATTCTTTCTATACAACACTTTGATTTTTATATCAGTGGGTCCAGATGGCCACTGGTTGTATTTACTGACCACAATCCCCTTACATTTATCCACAAAATGTCTGGCAAGAATCAACGACTTCTCAGGTGGAGTTTATTTTTACAAGAGTACAACCTAGATCTTAAACACATAAAAGGCAGCGAAAATGTTATCGCCGATGCCTTATCTAGATTGTAAAAAGTATTTTGATGTATATTTTTTTATATATATCATGATAAATACATTCTGTAATGTAAATATCATTTTTGTAATTATTCTAAAAAGATTTCCATTTTGTGGAAATGTAAACTTTTTATTTTTAGGAGGGAGGTGTTACATATCTAGGCATTGTTACCTAGATACTATTTTTTATTTTTTTTTCTTGACCTGTAGGTTGTCTGCCCCTTGTGTAATAAGTTTTTTTTTATTTTATTTTTCGCGGTGAGTCAAGCCACACAGACAGTGACCGGTCCTTGACCTATGTGTGTACCTCTGGTTGAAAGGAGGGTGGTTTTTTTTTTCTTCTGTCTCTTTGAAGAGCGTTCTAGATCTGGGTGTTGATGACTTATTCTGTTCTAGAAATTACTAGATTTGTCTTGATATCGACGCGCGGTATATTATATAAAGACCGCCCGTGTAACGTTGACGGACAGACATACGGAGACAGCCGTGAGACAGAATAGCGGAGACATTGCGTGACCCGTGCGTGGTATACCAATTGATCGTGTAAGTTAAGATTTTTCTTTTTTTCAAGGCCTTGCTTGTATTTGTAATTATATTTTCAAACTATTGTATTGTAATATTTTTACATGCCATTTTTGTAAAAGGGTTTTGGTCAACCCATCAATTTTGTATTGAGTAAATGTTTTTTTTTTTTTTCTTGCTTTATGTGATTCAGTTAAAAGTACTATTCGAGTTATATTTTATTAAACATTAAGTTGATATTTTACCTTCCGATTTCTTGTGTCATTTTTTTTTGTTATTCATTGTAAGTCTTTGATTAAATTCAGACTTTAGATAAGTGACACAACTGCTTTTTCTATTGTCACGTTCCCCTAGGCAAGCCATTTAAAAGTAGAATTCAATTCGTAATACGTGACAATATATATATATATTTATTTATTTATTTATAATAAGGCTTGTCTTCGAGTTCGAAAACTAATGAGGAATACTTGCTAAAAGTTAAAAACTCATTATCGAAAAACGGTTGATCCGGATTTTCATAAAAAACATTTGAACTCTAAGTGTTTAAAATCGGACTTCTACCTTACCTTACATTTTATTTTCTAGCTAAAACTTTACACAAATCTAAGCATTGTTAATATTATGTTCTGTGTTTTTTTTAAGAAAAATAACTTCCAAACACAAAAGTATGGTATTAAAATAATCACTAATCTCTCAACAAGGTTATGGTACTACTAGTTTTCATGCTAGCAGCTAGACCATCCCAAAATTTAATTAATGGCATTAAGTTATTCCGGGATTTTATATATATATATTTTATAATATATTGTTGTAACCTTGTCATGCACACCACCATCCAAGTAGTTCAGAAGGTGCGCACAATTAGACACAAGACCAGGTAGGATGTTGACATTAGGAGAATAACGATTTCCGCCCAAGTCTAGAGCCGAAATGAAGATGCCGTGTTCAAGGAAGATGTCCTATGTTTTGTCATGTCTCCGTGTTAATAAATATCCATATTGTTGCCTCCCTTAAGTTATTACATTGGTGTCTAAAAGTGGGATTATAGGCGACTCAACGAGAGGAGGTAGGATTCGATCACAATGGCATCTTTGAAACAACTAGACCAACGCTTAGTTAAAGAGCTAAGGCAGGAACTTCGTTACAGACGCCTGAGGCTTGGTGGTAGCAAGGAGGCGCTTACAGCTCGTCTCCGGCAAGCCCTGATCGATGAAGAAGAAGATCCGGAGACCTACCTATTTGAAATTAAGCCGGAAATTGTTGAGCTCATTGGTAAGATACATGAAGGTATTGATTAACAGTATGAGGAACAAGGTAGATAAAATGGTGTCTCAAACGAAAGAAGGAATAGACTCGTTGGTGAAGAAGTTGCATGGTCAGAACTGTGGCTGCACAAACAGTGGTGACGGAGACGCTGGGGATTGGAGCGCCGTCTGTGGCTATGTTGTGGGCAAGTCTTGTGGGCGTGACTTTCTAGATGAGAAAAGTGACAACGATTGCTGCGACGATCTCAAAGGGATGTACCGGATTGGAAGGAAAGAAACAAATGAAGAAACTGAAGTCTGTTATGTGCCTGAAGCGTTTGTTCCTGTTGTACCTGTTACGAGTACCTCAATGAGCTGGACAGATCAAGACAACGTTTGCGTCTGCGTCTAAGCCTGTTGCTATGGACCTTAAAGACCTCTGCCTATCTGCCGGTGCTCATGAGAGAAATTTGAAGCTCGATAACTGCATCCAGAAGTTTAGCATGAACAGTACTTGCAGCACTTCACACAGAGAATATGGATGCCAAGAAAACTACAAACAGTGCATTTGTACTTCTGACATCATTATCGCCATGGGCATAAATGAATGTCAGTCAACCCACTCTAAATCTGAGCTGTCAAGAGGAAGACATATTCCACTTGAACTTGAAGAGACTTATCTCCTGGACGTGAAACTGTTATCTGAGGATGACTGCGGTGCATTGGACTTTGTTTGCAACGTGGCAGCATGTGAACCCGAAGCTCCCTTGAGAGGCGTCTGTCGGGAAGGTCTGATGAAACAATGTGTCCGATCAACGGCTGTGCTGAAGAAAACAGTGCTCGACACTATCTCTTTGTGTATCAAACGTTGTAAAATGTTTTTTTGTCTTACACTAGCTGGGTATGAACCCGGGACCGTCGAGATAATCACTCCAGCACGCTAACCGCACGACCAGGCATTGCTGTTAACTTAATAACAAACTGGTTACAAACTAATAGCCTATTATTGATAAAGAGATATATTACACATTACGGCATGACATCTACCGGATATGTACAATATGTCAGACGAGCGATTTTTGATAATCTTTCAGCCTTGATTTGTAATTGAAAAAAAAGAATAAGAAAAGAATAGATATCTTGCTTGTAGGCCTACTTCGATGTCTCGACACAGTTAATAACAGAGCTATTGGCATTTTCACTTAAATGGAACTAGAGTGAGAATGTAGATCTACCTCAACTAAACTTCTGATTTAGCACTCTTAAGATCTATATCTACTAGGTCTAGATCTAAAATATAAATTTGGAATAATTTGGATGTAATTAGATTTATAAAAATAAAAAGCCTAGATAATCTATCAATATCCCGAATGCAACTATTTAAAATTGTAGATTAGTTATAGTATACTAGGCTATAGCATTGCAATATTGATCTAGATGTTTGGAAATCAAAATCTACACTTTAAGTCTAGAAATTGAAATTCTATATTTGGATCTAGCTAATATCATTTTATACTAGACCTAGAATGATTTAATTAGAATATAAATATAATCTAATTTTTAAATATCTAGATATACTGTAAACATCTAGATATACTGTAAAAAATCTAGATCTAGTTTAAAAAATTTAGATAAGATCTTAATCTAGCTATTATGTCTTTTTAAAATACAAAGAGAACGGGCCACGTTGTGAAAAAAAGAGCTACCGTGCTTTCCAACACACAAACCCTGATAACATCCTTTTTCCCCCAAACGAACACAACAACAACAACAAAAATCACAAGTCTCAGAAAAAATTAGCCCAACACCAACACCTCACACTGGGAAAGTAAGTATCTTCTAGGCTGGAAAGATAAAGCAACATGATCCCCAATTTTCCAAATCTGATACTAAAACTTTCAAAATCAATGGAAAATCCAAGGACGTATTCCAAAGACATTTGACATAACTAACCTGCTCCACAAAGAGTGTGTGGATGTTGCCTTACTACAAGAATGCCTGTTCGGTGAAAAAGGTACTCTGTTTTCCCCTGCTTCTTTTGGGGATTGCCAAGGCCTGGTTACATTGGTGGCTAATGCTCTGGTCGCCAAGAAAGTGCCCACAGGCTTGAGTCAGGGGAGGACAGACACTTTCGTGTTAGAAATTTGGAAAAATTATATACGCTTCAAATGCTTCAATGTTTATAATCCACCAAAACAAGATCTGGCTTTAGATGTCAGAGAGACAATAACTGTAGATACTATCATAGCTAAAGATCTAAATACCCATTCACCTTCCTGGGGCTATGATAAAACTAATCTGTCTGGTGAAAAAGTTCATGACCTGTGCAATTCTACTAACCTTTTTCTTTAGCAAAAAAAACAACACTCTCCTCCTACTCTTCTGCATGCTAGCAATGGTTCACTATCACGACCAGATCTTTCTTTAGTCTCTGCTAACTTGGAATCTGTCATAACTTATCAAAAGCTAATTGGGAAAGATATGAGATAGCTGTCGGCAATGCTCTTTAAAAAAATCCATGTTGAGTCTAGCTCTGTCGACCTTGTGTACCGTCAAATAACAACAGCTATCCTGGGAATGGCTAAAAAGTTTATTCCTCGAACTTACCCTTGTAAAAAATTCAAAAACTTTTGGATGGCTGAAATCAACAAACTTGTTATGGCTCGGAGAAGGGCATACAAAAAGGTCCAAAAGAACCCAAACAAAAATTCAAGAACTTTTAGACAGCTGAAATCAACAAACTTGTTACGGCCCGGAAAAGGGCACACCAAAAGGTCCAAAAGAACCCAAATAATTCAACACTCTGGCAGAAATACAACAGACTCAGCCTACAAGTCTAAACGTCTGTAAACATGGAAAAACGAGAACGTTGAACCAAACACCTGTGCAAGGTTAGACCTAAGTGATAGCTCTAAGGCTTGGAGTCTTCTGAGAAACCGCGAAAACGCTGGGCGTACGAAAACAACAAGCCCATTATCTTCACCCAGTGGGGTAACCATTTCGTCAAAGAAGAAAATTCCCACCTTGTTGAACAAATATTTTGCTACGATCAACAAGGCTGCCAAGAAGCCCCCAATGTTCAAAGCCATTGATAAAAAAAGACTGAAAGGTACCACAGACCGAAAGTGCTGATGGAAATGCTAGCTCAAAAAGGATCCTGGGCCGGAAGGTATCACCCCAGAAATGATCAAGCATGTAGGGGGGGAAAGGAAGGGCTGTGCTCTTGGCATTTGTAGATAGAACCTGGGCTGATGGTCATCTGCCCAGGGCCTGGAAACGTGCCACCATTATTCCTATACCAAAAAACGGAAAAGATGCTTCCACTGCTGAGGACTACAGGCCCATCTCACTCACATCTTATGTTGGAGAGATGGCTGAAAAAATGGTGAATGAGCATCTGGTTTGGTACCTTGAGAGTGCCCGTCTTATAGCTCCAGAACAGGCTGGTTTCAGGGCTGGAATGTACGCTATAGACCAAGTCAACATCTTTGTGCAGAGCGTAGAAGATGGATTCCAAAGGACCAAAAGCACATACGCAGTCTTCATTTACTTAAAACAGGCATATGATAAAGTACGGCAGCCTGGTTTGCTTCATAAGATAAGAGCCGTGGGGGTGCGGGGACGGATATATTACTGGATTAGAGACATCCTACAAGAGCGTACAATAAGAACAAGGATGTACGTAGAAGACTCAGGGGAAATTACCCTCGAGCACGACCTCCCCCAGGACTCCCTCCTGTCATGCGTCCTTTTCACAGCCTTCATAAATGACCTACCGGCTCAGCTGACATGCTATATGCTGATGATATTGCCCTTTGGAAATCCGGAAGGAGAGTAACCTCTATACAAAAAGTGTTGCAAGAAGATTTCCATACGCTCTGCTCATACACACAAAAATGGAGGCTAGAAATAAACACATCACGCTCGGAACTGGTATTCTCGGGCAACCTTTCCGGCTCTCCCTTAACGGAGTGGCTCTCAGCATGGTAAAGCTACCCAAGTACCTTGGTGTAACCTTAGATCGCAAACTAAAAATCCAGGAAGTTGCAAGAAAGGCCACAGGGAAACTTTGCATTGTGCGGAAGCTGGCATACACGAAGTGCGGAGCCCGAGCAGATCACCTGTGCAAATTTATGGCCCTAGGACAGCTCTTGAACAACTTTATAAAATACAGTCACAAAGCACTAAGATTTGTCTGTGGAACCTTAAGGACAAGCCCAGTAAATGCGACTGAAATAATGGCCAATGTAGGTCCACTAAACCTTAGGAGGGAAAGGTCAGTACTGACCTACTTTGAGCGGTATAAAAGGCTGGATGAATACTTCCCAGCTAGAAAACTAACGGATGGTTGGAGATGCAGAAGACGTGTCGAGATGCAGTCTTTTATGCATCATGCCACTAGACTATCTGATAAAACTGGCCTCTCCACCAACCGACAAAACATTCAACGTTTTCATCCCCTTCCCCCTTGGTGTCGCCCAACGACTCCAGACATACGCTTGAAACCAGTAGACCCTAATGCCACTAAGCTAAGTCGTTTATCTAACGACCTTCAAATTCTAGCACTGGAGACCATTAATACCTTCAAGCCCAGTGCTATTTTTGCATACACTGATGGGTCGGCATTGATAGATTCTGGAAGAGTAGGCTATGGAGCCTACATCGACTTTCTTGGCTCTTAATGATTTAAGCCTCTCAAGCCCTCACTCAAATGGAGTTTGATGATGATGATGAACGATATTGGTGCACTGAGTTCTATTAGAATTTTTTTTAAACTGCATTAAAACCGCATTTCGTGCGTTTTGTCTGTCAGTCTGTCTGTCCGACATGTTAATATGAAAAACAACAACTAAAAGCTATTGAAAATTTGATTAACATTTAATTTTTCGTTTCGAAACATCGCAATAGTTTTAAGTATGAACGCAGCAGATTTAAGTATATATAAAAGATTGTTCCGGATGTTTGTATAAATAGTAAGAGAAAAAGAGAATTCCAGATAAATGTAATACCGTTAATTAAGTTTTTGGGAATGGTCTCGTATAAAAATTAGATGTACCACAGCCTTGTAGGGAGATTTTCATACCATACTTTGATAATTAGATTTTGTAACCTTTTAGCTAGAAAATTAAATATCCTGTAAGAGAGAAATGAGATTTTTACATAAAAATAGAGTTAGAATATTTTTCATAAAAAATCCGGAACATTTTTTCGTAAATGCGAAGATTATTTGTTTTTAGACGAGGGATTTCAAACAGTTATTTGGCGTTAGTAGATTTTTTATATAAAATTCAGAAATTTTTCGCGACGATTTGTAAGAAAATTAAGTAATGTAGGTAGATTTCTTTTCAAAACAAAATCCGGAACATTCTTTATCGCTTAAAAATCTTTTGGTATGTTTCAGCTAGAAAATTAACTGTAAAATAAGTTTAAAAAGTAAATACACAGAAAATTGTCATTCTTTGTTAACATATTGTAACATTGCCTCCCTTACATTTACGTAATTGTTTTAGAATTGGTGTATTTTTATGAAAAAAATCGCTTGCATAATTAATTTTATAAACTAAACGGTTTGCATTAAGAAAACCAAACCTAGACGTTGCACCTAAACTTTTCAAGCCGCATTGCATGGTGAAATAATAGTTTTCATTTCTCTTCTAGTTTTCGAGATCTAAGTGTGACAGACAGACATTTTGCACATAGTTGGATGGTGGCATGAAAATAGAGATTGGAGGGCGTGATGCCAACCCTCCACAGCATTATTCGTTCGCGCAACACTACCGATTACGTCCAGGTATTTTTTCCATGTACTTGGTGGGAATAAAGCTGAAGCATAGTTATCTACTCTGCCACGCTGTCTGCGACCACGTACATAGGTATGCTCGAAGTAGGATAACAGTTCCGGCATCCGATCGTGTTGTGGATTGGATTCGGCGAGTAATTCAAAGGAATCACTAATGTGTTCTTCGCGTACATAGGCCAAAGCCCAAATACATCTTACCATGCCACGTAACTCGTTACAACCGTCATAGTCACTTTTCATGCCCAATTCATTTACTTTACGTAATACAGCTTGACAGTGGTGAAAATAACATCCCGTTACTCTGCATGTCTTAAACTTCTCTTGTAAAGCTGTCATGGCGGCTTTCTCAATGTCTGTAACAATAATTTCTGGTGTTACATTTGGTAAAAGTTCTTTAATTGCTTCCAGCAATCTATCATACCCAACTCTGGTTTTGTCCTGAAGCAAGCAGTACAACACTGGTGGAATCACACCCTGAGCGTATTGAAAGTGAATTGTGTAGAGTTTATAAAATAAACAGGGGACAACCTTAAAAGTACCATCGGCAAACCAACATTTGCTACGTCCGAGCCATTGTAGTAACTGTCGGTCACCGAAAACTAGAAATCGATTATTTTCGCTTTTCTCCAAGGAGTCGTATAATAGAAACTCTTTGTACACTGCTGGTACCTTAAAGTTTGCATCAGCCAATGTCTTTGTTTCTGAGTCGTTCACGATGTCGTCTGAGAGTCCTGCTTATAACACTTTTTTCTGGGCAAAGCCATCAGAACAGAAGGAGATAAGTCGACGATTACATTAGCCTGACAAGCCCCCGGTGTTGTTGTGGTTTCCGACATCTTCTCTTTCATTTTTTCTACTGCGTTCTTTGCAATGGCTTTATCTCTGTTACATTCATGATTGTGAGTAGATGATTGATTGATTACATCATCTTGGGCAGTAACTAATGTTACCGGGAATTTGTGTGTTTGATATTTGCTACATCTCCAGTTCATGTTTCCTTTCAGCGCCTTCTTCTTGAGCCAGAATTCATATCCTTCATAAACTAGGATAGATCTGCCTTTACAACTTAATGTGAACTCCAGAGGCATTTCTCTAACAGTTCGGGTAGCCAGGCAATGTTGGCTATTTGAAATAGAGAACTGCTGATAACTTAAAAATCTAAAAACGATGCTGTAGAGTGGGAAAAAATACATCAGATCGACGCCTACTGGCAGAGAGAGAGAAAGAGAGAGATAGAGAGAGAGAGCCACACCCTAAATATATATCCAAGATTATTTCTAATAAGCACTCAAACAATTAATTTTAAGGCTATAGGAACCGCATCATGACGGGCATTTATGTTCACATAACTATATGCCCCCCACCAGTTTCGATATCTAAAATGAATATCAATAAACAAAATACATACTTACATATACATGTAGAAATGAAATATCGATAGAAAGTCCTGTAATACAATTTGTAACTTTAATGTTTAAAAGTAAGTCCGCCTTTATTAGAAAAAAAAAATAAAACCTTATTTCAAGGCTAAAAATGACTCGCCCATTTACAAGAAAGAGCGTTTGAAAAATAAAATAGAGTGAAACTTGATCGTACTTTCACCACAGCTTGGTCTTTGATGATAGGTTATCAGCGGCACGGTCATAATTATTCTAATCGCACTTCTCTAAAAAGATTCCCACTACTTGCACCACACCTTACCTTTGATCATTACGCTATAGATAAGTTCACATCCAGATTTACCATATAATATTAGATCTCTCATTAAGAATACAAAGTGGAAGAGGAAACATCATAAACGCATTAGTAAAATGTCATAAAATGTCAAAAAGAAAGAATTCTACATAATCATATTTATGTATAAAATATTTAATTGAGGATGAAGTGAACGGAGGATGAAGTGACCTGGGATGAAGTGACCGGGAACCATATATATATATATATATATATATATATATATATATAAACTATAAATATATATTATAGAGACGCACTTTAGGTAGCTGATATTGAACGCATAATTTTTGACGACATAAATCAAGCGAGACTGTAGCTTAGATTATATTTCTTCTTAGTCCCCTCTCGATCTCATACTCTTCTACCCCTATATGTCTTGTGACTACCACTTCTAACCCTGTATGTCTTGTGACTACCACCTCTTCTACCCCCGTATGTCTTGTGATAAACAAGACTTCTACTCCTGTATGACTTGTGACTACCACCACTTCTAACCCTGTATGTCTTGTAATTACCACTTCTAACCCTGTTTGTCTTGTTACTACCACTCTTCTACCCCTGTATGTCTTGTAACTACCATCTCTTCTACCCACGTATGTCTTGTGACTACCAAAACATTCTAACACTGTATGACTTGTGACTAACACCACTTGTAACCCTGTATGACTTGTGACTACCACCACTTGTAACCCTGTATGACTTGTGACTACCACAAACTTCTACCCCCGTATGTTTTGTGACTACCAAAACTTCTACCGCCGTATGTCTTGTGACTACCACCACTTCTACCCCCGTATGTCTTGTGACTACAACCTCTTCTACCCACGTATGTCTTGTGACTACCACCTTTTCTATCCCTGTATGTCTTGTGACTACCACCACTTCTAACCCTGTATGTCTTGTGACTACCACCTCTTCTACCCCTGTATGTCTTGTGACTAACACCTCTTCTACCCCCGTATGTCTTGTGATAAACAAGACTTCTACTCCTGTATGACTTGTGACTACCACCACTTCTAACCCTGTATGTCTTGTAATTACCACTTCTAACCCTGTTTGTCTTGTTACTACCACTCTTCTACCCCTGTATGTCTTGTAACTACCATCTCTTCTACCCACGTATGTCTTGTGACTACCAAAACATTCTAACACTGTATGACTTGTGACTAACACCACTTGTAACCCTGTATGACTTGTGACTACCACCACTTGTAACCCTGTATGACTTGTGACTACCACAAACTTCTACCCCCGTATGTTTTGTGACTACCAAAACTTCTACCGCCGTATGTCTTGTGACTACCACCACTTCTACCCCCGTATGTCTTGTGACTACAACCTCTTCTACCCACGTATGTCTTGTGACTACCACCTTTTCTATCCCTGTATGTCTTGTGACTACCACCACTTCTAACCCTGTATGTCTTGTGACTACCACCTCTTCTACCCCTGTATGTCTTGTGACTAACACCTCTTCTACCCCTGTATGCCTTGTGACTACCATATCTTTTACCCCGTATGGCTTGTGACTATCACCACTAGTACCCCTGTACTTCTAACCACTTCTAACCCTAATGACTTGTGAATACCACTTCTAATCCTGTATCCTCTTCTACCCCTGTATGACTTGTGACTACAACCACTTCTAAACCTGTATGTCTTGTGATTACCACTTCTAACCCTGTATGTTTTGTTACTACCACCTCTTCTAACCCTGTATGTCTTGTAACTACCATCTCTTCTACCCCCGTATGTCTTGTGACTTCTACCACTTGTAACCCTGTATGACTTGTGACTACCACCACTTGTAACCCTATATGACTTGTGACTACCACCTCTTCTACCCCTGTATGACTTGTGACTACCACCACTTTTAACCCTGTATGTCTTGTGATTACCACTTCTAACCCTGTATGTCTTATGACTAACACCTCTTCTACCCCTGTATGTCTTGTCACTACCATCTTTTCTACCCCCGTATGTCTTGTGACTACCACCACTTTTACTGTTGTATGTCTTGTGACTACCACCACTTCTACCCCCAAATGTCTTGTGACAACCACCTCTTCTACCCACGTATGCCTTGTGACTACCACCTCTTCTACCCCTGTATGACTTGTGATTACCACCACTTCTAACCCTGTATGTCTTGTAATTACCACTTCTAACCCTGTATGTCTTATGACTACCACCTCTTCTACCCCTGTATGTCTTATGACTACCATTACTTGTAACCCTGTATGACTTGTGACTACCACCACTTGTAACCCTGTATAACTTGTAACTAACACCACTTGTAACCCTGTAGTACTTGTGACTAACACCACTTGTAACCCTGTATGACTTGTGACTACCAACTCTTCTAATCCTAAAAGACTTGTGACTAACACCACTTCTCACCCTGTATGACTTGTGACTACCACAACTTGAAACCCCGTAAGTTTTGTGACTACCAAAACCTGTAACCCTAAATGACTTGTGATTTCCATTTTTAACCCTGTATGACTTGTGACTACCACCTCTTTTACCCCTGTATATCTTGTGACTACCATCTCTTCTACCCCCGTATGTCTTGGGAATACCACTTCTTCTCCCCCCTTATGTCTTGTGACTACAACCTCTTCTACCCCTGTATGTTTTGTGACTACCACCTCTTCTACCCACGTATGTCTTGTGATTAACACCTCTTCTACCCCTGTATGTCTTTTAACTACCACCTCTTCTACCCCTTAATGTTTTGTGACTAACACCTCTTCTATCCCTGTATGCCTTGTGACTATCACCTCTTTTACCCCCGTATGACTTGTGACTATCACCACTTGTACACCTGTGCTTCTAACTACTTCTAACCCTAATGAATTGTGACTACCACTTCTAATCCTGTATGACTTGTAACTTCTACCACTTGTGACTACCACCACTTGTAACCCTATCTAACTCGTGACAAACAACACTTCTAACCCTGTATGACTTGTGATTACAACTTCTAATCCTATCTGACTTGTGACTACCACTTCTAACTCTATAAAAATTGTGACTACCATTACTTGTAACCCTGTATGACTTGTGACTACCACCACATGTAACCCTGTATAACTTGTAACTAAAACCACTTGTAACCCTGTAGTACCTGTGACTAACACCACTTCTAACCCTGTATTACTTCTGACTACCACCACTTCTAACTCTGTATGACTTGTGACTACAACCACTTCTAACCTTTATGACTTGTGACTACCACCACTTCTAACCCTGTTTGACTTGTGACTACAACCACTTCTAAACCTGTATGACTTGTGACTAGCACCACTTGTAACCCTGCATGACTTGTGACTACCACTACTTCTAACCCTGCATGACATGTGACTACCACCACTTGTAACCCTGTATGACTTGTAACAACTTGCTCTTCTACCCCAGTATGTCTTGTGAATACCAACCATTCTAACCCTGTATGACTTGTGACTAGCACCACTTCTAACCCTGCATGACTTATGACTACCACTTCTAATTCTGTAAGACTTGTGACTACCACCACTTGTAACCCTGTATAACTTGTGACTAACACCACTTGTAACCCTGTATGACTTGTGACTAACACCACATGTAACCCTGTATGACTTGTGACTACCACCTCTTCTAACACTGTATGACGTGACTACCACCACTTCTAACCCTGTATGACTTGTGACTACCATGTCACGTAACCCTGCATGACTTTTGACTACCGCCACTTTTAAGCCTGTATGACTTGTGACTACCACAACTTGTAACCCCGTAAGTTGGTGACTACCACCACTTGGAACCCTAAATGACTTGTGATTACAACTTTTAACCCTGTATGACTTGTGACTTACACCTCTTTTACCCCCGTATGACTTGTGACTACCACCACTTGTACCCCTGTACTTCTAACCACTTCTAGCCCTAATGACTTGTGACTACCACTTCTCACCCTGATAACTTGTGACTTCCACCACTTGTAACCCTGTATGACTTATGACTACCACCACTTGTAACCCTAAATGACTTGTGATTATTACCACTTGATCCCTGTATGACTTGTGACTACCACCTCTTGTACCTCCGTATGACTTGTGACTACAACCACTTGTACCACTGTATAACTTGTGACTAACACCACTTGTAACCATGTATGACTTGTGACTAACACCACTTCTAACCCTGTATTACTTGTGACTACCAACTCTTCTAATCCTAAAAGACTTGTGACTAACACCACTTCTCACCCTGTATGACTTGTGACTACCACAACTTGTAACCCCGTAAGTTTTGTGACTACCAAAACCTGTAACCCTAAATGACTTGTGATTTCCATTTTTAAACTGTATGACTTGTGACTACCACCTCTTTTACCCCTGTATGTCTTGTGACTACCACCACTTCTCACCCTGTATGACTTGTGACTACCACAACTTGTAACCCCGTAAGTTTTGTGACTACCAAAACCTGTAACCCTAAATGACTTGTGATTTCCATTTTTAACCCTGTATGACTTGTGACTACCACCTCTTTTACCCCTGTATGTCTTGTGACTACCACCACTTCTAACCTTGTATGACTTGTGACTTCTACCACTTGTAGCCCTGTATGACTTGTGACTACCACCTCTTCTACCCCTGTATGACTTGTGACTACCATCACTTCTAACCCTGTATATCTTGTTACTACCGCCACTTGTAACCCTGTATGACTTGTGACTACCACCACTTGTAACCTTGTATGACTTGTGGCTACCACCACTTCTACCCCTGCATGACATGTGACTACCACCACTTGTAACCCTGTATGACTTGTGACTACCACCACTTTTAACCCTGTATGACTTGTGACTACCACCACTTGTAACCCTAAATGACTTGTGATTGCCACTTCTAAACCTATTTGATTTCTGACTACCACTTCTAACCCTGTAACACTTGTGACTACCACCATTTCTAACCCTGTATGACTTTTGACTAACACCACTTGTAACCCTGTAAGACTTGGGACTACCACCACTGTTTTTCCTAAATGACTTGTGATTTCCACTTGTATCCCTGTATGACTTGTGACTACCACCTCTTTTACCCCCGTATGACTTGTTACTACCACCACTTGTACCCCTGTACTTCTAACCCCTTCTAACCCTAATAGCTTGTGACTACCACTTCTAATCCTGCATGACTTGTGACTATTACCACTTCTAACAATGTATGACTTGTGACTACCACCACTTGTAACCCTGTATGACTTGTGAATACCACCTTTTCTAACCCTGTATGACTTGTGACTACCACCACTTCTAACCCTGTATGACTTGTGACTACCACCACTTCTAACCCTGTATGACTTGCGACTATCACCACTTGTAACTCTGTATGACTTGTGACTACCACCACTTCTAACCCTGTATGACTTGTGACTACCACCACTTCTAACCCTGCATGACTTGTGACTACCACCACTTCTAACCCTGTATGACTTGTGACTACCACCACTTCTAACCCTGCATGACTTGTGACTACCACCACTTCTAACCCTGTATGATTTGTGACTACCACCACTTCTAACCCTCATGACTTTTGACTACCACCACTTCTAACCCTGTGACTACTACATCTGTACTTTTCTATCATCACTAGCATCACTATACATCGGCTTCAAACAGTTCTGCCCAACGTCAACCATTTCTAGCGACATGCCCATGTTTATGGTAGTTAAAACTAATTATGTTTTTCCTAGCCTTGTTTCGCCTTTTATGATTATGATTTAGTCGTTTTGGTGTTAGTGAATCGTTAAAGAGTCTCATTATATAATCAGACGTAGCAAGTGACCCCAATCATTAATAGGCCCTATGATACTAAGAAGTAAATAGTCATTGGGTGTAAATCTATGGTATTATGAGTGTAGTGAGTTAGTTATAGCTAGGGTCATGTTGTTGGGGGTAGAATATGCATAGAGCAAGATACACTTGGTTTCTTAATTTTTTGATTGCGGCTGAAATGAGGGTGTTTTGTACAGGCATAAATCTATGAGTGGGGAGTTGTATTAATGAAATGTGATACATTTCTATTTAGCAAATCATTGATAGAAATATGATTACGAATAGATTGGGCTTTTTGGCTGCACATACAAATTATATATTTGTTAAACGCAAATAGCCCAATTTTTCAGTAAAAGAAATTATAAAAGTCATTTCTCTATAGAAGAAGTTACGAAGGTTGTAAACTTGGTGGTGACACAGATGGTCGTAGGCTGAGTGTGTTTTTAGCCTACACAAATCACCCCAGTCCAGCGCTAGACGAGCAGTCAACCGTGACCAGTGACAGTACACGCCAGTTCGGCAAAGACCTGTGCTGTAAATATCACGCACGTAAGTCACGGCGAATGTAATCAAGAGAGTGATCAGGCGACGTTGCATCCGTTTCTAGAAAGCCAGTAGAGACCCTATAAAAGAGCCAGTGTGTAAAAACTCAAGACATCACTTCACGTTACCTCGCAATTTGACCAGTACGAGGCGAGAACCAGCACGGTGTGATAAGTCAGTGCGGAGCAGAGACTAGGTTTTTGTACTTTGGAACCCTGAGTTGTGAGGTTCTTTAAACTCGTTGTGTCATGCGGTGCAGTTTGAAGAGAGCCTGGATAGTAGGAGAGACGTAACACTGGTGTCAGAAGTGGGATCGGATCTACTATGTCTCGTCTGAAACTGCTGAACGAACTTGAATTGAAAGAACTGAGGCGAGAACTCCGTGATCGAGGGCTGAAGGCAATCGGAAAGAAGGAAACCTAACAAGCACGCCTTAGAGAAGAACTAACTGAAGAAGGTGAAGATCCGGACACCTTCGATGAAGTCCAGTAGGGAATCGGCTCCGACGGGCGCCGTTCATCCCGTTGGTAGTTAGAAAGGCTTTTATCCAACCACCAGGCCTGGACATTGGGATTCTTCATCCCATGTCCTGTCTGAGGGCACCCAGCGGTAGACGGCCATATCAATTGACTGGGCCAGACCGGGCTGTGCCGCGTACACAGCTCACCTTCCCCGAGCTTCGTCACCCGCTTTAAGTGTCAGGGACAGTGCTAACTGCGGGGAGCTTGTCTCATATTACTATGTAACCGCCACTGTTCCGTGCGAGGGTCGCCAATCCAGCAATCCGGAACTGATGACGACACCCTTTGTGGAACGGCGTGGCGGACTTTTTGGACTGGGTTGCAGGTTACTTGTTCCATCCCCACCCCAAGTGAGATAAAAAAAACAAAAGCTTACCCAGGGAGACCTGCTAGAAGGCCTGGTTCGCTACTTGTTCTTTGTCTATCCAATTCCACCCCTGGACGTTTCCACCGGAGGGCCACGCTGAGGCGACGGGTAGCTGGAATATCCTCCGGGATCCGGACACCTACCTGTTCGAGTTAGAACCCGATGTAGTGAAACAGTTGATCACCTTTAAAGAACAGGTGTTGGCTGACTTTCAAAAGGTGTTGAAGGGTCTCTTACAAAAAGAGACCTGTGCCAGAGTAGAACAGATGTACACCTCAGTGAAAGAATTGACGAGCCCCGGGCTGAAAACGTTCAACGAGGGGGTAGAAACTCCGTGCTATGAAATACGCAGCTACAATGGCCATGCTAGTGAAGATGGTGCTTCCTGTGACTCTAATAGCAAGCCGTGCGAAACTAGCTCCCATGAGAAGAAATGGGGTGATTGCTGCGATTTCCTCAGCGAGTACAAACCTGATGAAGCTGTTAAAGAACATTTGCATGATGAAAGCTACCGGCGAGGTTTGGAACCTGCAGATTATTTCTAGAGGTCACGACCAGTGAGATAACCCATAGTGATGATCAGGAACACCCACCGAAACTTGATGACGCAGTAGAGAGACCCATGCAAGTAGAAAGTCATCGACAAGGTCTGCACCCAGCAGACGTTTGTCCAGCTGCCCAGACCAGAGAAGGAAGTCAACTGAAGCCTGTTGCAGAAGATGAAGGCAATTTGCACGTGGAGTGTTACCAACCTGCTCCACAAACATGGCCTCCATACAAGTCTGAAGATGACTTGTCCCATAATTTCCCCTCCAGTGAACCTGAAACCCATCCCAATAGCCCTCTTCGAGAAAGCTATTTGAAACCACCTGTTAGGCCAATGATCTTGGTGACACCGGCCCTGGCATCCTATCCCAAATTACAACTCTTAATTAGTATAATTAAATCTATATATTAAATTCTGTATGAATGCATTGGTAAAATAGTAGATCTAGAGCTACTTATTATAAATGACATTAGTAGATTTATGTTAATAAATTAAGTGGAATAGATCTATTGTTCTAGAATTTTAGAATATTACATATTTTTTGGCATCTCGTACAGCACAGCAGACAAATTTACAAAAGCCGTCAAGTCGCAATAGGTTCTGCGTATATGTATACAGTTCACGCCATTCACGGTTCTGCGTATAATGTAGGCGTAGTCATATCACCACATGGGCACATGTGATTCGTAAAACATTAAAGTACATAGTAAACATTACACGCATCATTAATTTTCGGAATCACTGACATTTAAGTAGATTCTATATCTAGATCTACATTTCAGACCGAATCTAGATTCTATCTTGAGACTAGATTGTCACTAGTCTAGATCTAGCTCTACCTGACTAACGTCTATTAATTAGGATATGCCTACATCTACTATATAGATTATTTTATATAGAGTCTGTATCTAGATCTAGAATAATTCTATAGCTAGTCTAGATCAGACTCAGTAAATCTACTGTCTATACAATATTGAATATACTTCTACTTATAGATCTACGTTTCAACGCCACAATATAATAATAATAAGGCTTGTCATCGAGTCCGAATATTCATGAAAATCTCGAATGCAATATTTCCCATCGATACGGAGCCCCAGCTGTAACTTACATATTCCCGACAACCAGGGCAAGCATAACCATTGTCCGCCTATGGTCGATTAAGATTTCCTTTTGGTCTGAAATGTGCATTCCGCGGCCTTTGTGAGTGACCTCCAGCTGTCTGTCTAGCTACGCCACTGGTTTACAGTGTTAATTAAGATTAAAGTATTTATAAACTATGATTTTGTCGTTTTGGTGTTACTAAATCGCTAAAGAGTCTCATTATATTGTAATAACTTAAGTGAGGCAATTCATCGAGACATAGACGTTTATTTACACGACATCACAGATACACAAAACAACATCTATCTTAGGCACAGTATCTCCATATTGGCTCTCTACTTGGGCGGAAATCGTTTGTCTCTTCTAATGTTGACATCCTTTTAGGTCTAGTCTATCACAGTGCGCACCTTCTAGCACTAGCCTGGATGGTGGTGCGCATGGCGGAGTTATAACAATATAATAAGACGTAGATAACTTCATTATAGGTACAATACACACTCACAGTACCCAGTATACAACTGAGATTTAATAAAGACTTTGCAAGTTTGGAATCTCTTGACTTTTCCGTCTTCTAATTTGTTTTAGCATAGCCTAGATAATCTCTTGCCTTAACTAGCCCCCATCTAACCGTGAGGGTACTGCTAGCTGTGTCACGAATCACATTCACTTGTTTATTATTTACCTTGCCTGGATACAGTTTAAATGTATTGTACCCAATGTCAAGGAAGTTAATTTCTTCATCTGGTCCCCCCCCCCCCCTCTCTATCTACGATTTCCATTATCTGATCTTTTGCCTTTGTGTTTTCTACACTGATACGTTCCTATCACCCGCTTTTGGGCTATCATTTCTTGTATCATAGCTTTCTCTACCAGTGTCTTCATTTTCCCTAGACCTATCATTTCTTGTATCATAGCTTTCTCTACCAGTGTCTTCATTTTCCCTAGACCTATCATTTCTTGTATCATAGCTTTCTCTACCAGTGTCTTCATTTTCCCTAGACATATCATTTCTTGTATCATAGCTTTCTCTACCAGTGTCTTCATTTTCCCTAGACCTATCATTTCTTGTATCATAGCTTTCTCTACCAGTGTCTTCATTTTCCCTAGACCTATCATTTCTTGTATCATAGCTTTCTCTACCAGTGTCTTCATTTTCCCTAGACATATCATTTCTTGTATCATAGCTTTCTCTACCAGTGTCTTCATTTTCCTATTTCTTCCATAACTTTCCCTAACTCTAATTTCATTTCCTATAACATAACTATAACCTATTAGATCAATGATTTTTGTATGGTCCATATCAAAAGATGGGTTATTAATATAGGCGTTTTTAAAAGTATTCATGATGTCTACCAATGACTCTTCAATGACCTAATGGTGAAGTTCTCTGTAGGACAACATTCGTTCGACTTTCAGACTCTACGTTCTCCAACAAAAAGTCCATTTGATTGTCGTCTGGGCTCTACCCGGCTGGATAGCCTGTTTTGTTAGTAGATTGTCAAGAGCAGGAATGTGTAAGATGTGAGCTTGTGTGTGTTTGTTTATTTTATTACTTGTGAGTTGTTTTTATCACAGGTCCTGTTCTGTACTGTATAAAGGGTATGTATTCTCATGTCTTGTATTTGGGTAATGTTTAAGCTTTGTTGACCATTTACATATGATTTAGATATATGTCATCTAGTTTTATGCTTTGGTGCATTTAAATATATTAGCACTATTATTGAGAATATTTATATTGCACATTATAAGTAGTCTTGTAAATAAATCCTATGACCTACTTACTCATTTTTTGTTGCTTTGTAGTATCTACTTAGTTCATACTAGACTACTATAAAATGATCATCCTAGGTAATATTTTATTCATTCATGAAGTTATACCCCACTAATTAAATCATACTCCTACACGAGCTATATTGTAATAATGCACACTACATTTCGGGGGTTCATCTATACCTCGTATATCATTGGTGTGAATCTTGAATCTCATAGTATTGGAAGTATAGAACTAAAGTTCTTTACATAGTTTTTACGAATTGTTGAAGCATTGTGTCCGTATGCATTTAACAGTTCCTTCTTCAACACTTGGTAGCTATTATGAATCGAGTAGTCGTGGTTTTAGCAAATCGTAAGAGCTTGCCCATGCACGAAGACCACTTCTTCTCTCGGACATTAAACTTCGTAAGCTTAATTTTAAAACGTGTGAAGTAGTCACGGATGTCGTCCTTGTCCTCCACGCAAACGGTTGTATCTTCCTTTTGATCCATGTAGCAGCAGCAGCACTACTTCGAGTCTCCATGTTGGCGCTATTATTGGATTCACTTACACCCACCTTTATCCTCATCTTCTCCACATGTATTTGTACTATCTTCCTCTTTTCTCTCTTTACACGTTCCACTTCTCTAACTCGTCCCCGCTCTGCTTCTTCTTTTTCTGTCTCTGACCCTTTCTGCTTCTCTAACCTTCTCCCCAAGCGCTCTGTTTCTCTTTCCTTCTTCCCCTGCGATGCACCAACGTACAAGCGTCTACAAAATGTTTATCTCGTTACCTTCTACGGGCACTAGTGGATCCAGAACTTTGGAGTGAGGGGGGGGGGCGATTTTTTTTTCAAACCCTAACCCTAGCGCCCAGTAAACCCTAACCCTATGCACAAACGTGCGTACAGCATATATATATATATATATATATATAATATACGAATTTTTTTTTAAAAGCAGTGTTTCTCAACCTTCGGCGAAAAAAAACCCAGTCATATTGAGGCTTCTCTTGCAATCTTGGGAACTGGGGGAAAGCCGTATGCTTCTCCAGTGAGGTTCGGGGCGAAGCCCCGCCGCCAAAATCTTTTTCTTGCATTCTTCACTGAATAAACTATTCTCCTAACATCTACAGCACATTATTAATTAATGGTGTTCGGGGCGAAGCCCCGAAGCCAAAGTGTTTTCTTGCATTCTTCACTGCAGAAACGCATTCTCCTGACATCTACAGCTCATTATTTCTCAGTGGAGTTCGGGTCTAAGCCCCGACGCCAAAAGTGTTTTTTTGCATTCTTCACTGAAGAAAAGTATTCTCCTGACATCTACAGCTCATTATCAATCAAATGAGTTCGGGGTGAAGCCCCAACGACATAAGTGTTTTCTTGCATTCTTCACTGGAAAAACGCATTCTCCTGACCTAAAGCTCCCCCATTAAAAAAAGGACCTTTTGAATAGTGTTGTAAACTATTCTAATATGAATTTATAGGCCCTTAATACATTGCAAATAAAACCGATTTGTTCCTTGAAAAGATAAGATACCCCACATATTTAGATTAAAGCTTTGAGCATTGCCGCCGAAGAAAAAATTATTCGATAAATAATATGCAATATAATTCAAGCGTAAATTGTGAGTTATAGTCCCAAATTTATTTAACTAGAAGATATCAGATTGAGCAAAGGTTGGAAAAGGCGACTAGGAAACCATTGTTTTGGTTTAGAACTCAT
Source organism: Biomphalaria pfeifferi (assembly GCA_030265305.1). Lineage (NCBI taxonomy): Eukaryota > Metazoa > Mollusca > Gastropoda > Planorbidae > Biomphalaria > Biomphalaria pfeifferi. The sequence goes on from JASAOG010000064.1 coordinate 3,314,800, forward strand.
CTCAATCGTGACACTTGTACTGAAAAATTTCGTTTGAATTCTAACTTTCTTAAAATAGTTATGATAAATTCATGTGAAATTACATAAACTCTGTCTGGAAAGGGGAGGGGCGATAGAGTGAAAACGTTAAATCCTCGCTCCTTTTTATAATTTCTGCTAGTGATTGCATTTGGCATTAAAGAATAGGGGTGGGGCGCCTGGATATAAGAATTTAATTTATAGCATATATAAATTATATGAACGACAGATTTTTTTTATTTTGTAATTTCTTAACTATAATACAAAAACAAAAAGTATTTCTTTGTCGATGGGAGGGAAGGCGATTGCATGTATCGCCCCTCCCACCTGGTACAACCCTTTATCATTTTATATTTAATAATCATAAAATTTGAGATTAGAGTGTGGTGCGACATAATATACAATGGATTCACATATCAATACGTAGTTTATATTATATAGATATTCAACTAACTGTGTTCACAAACTATGACTTCTCCATAAAAATAGGACCGCCCCCCCCTCTAAGAGGGCTAGAGTGAAAAGGGCAGTACAGGCAATCGCATACCCCCCTACCCCACCGAATCGGCCAAAATACCAGAAGGGGAGCGACATAATATAAAATGTATATATTAATTCAAATAATTTTGTTCACAAACTATGATTTGTCCATAAAAGTAGCACCGCTCCCCCCCACTCATAGGGTTTAGGTGGGAAGGGCAGTAGAGGTATTCGACCCCCCCCCCCCCAATCGGTCAACAGGGGAACGACATAATATAAATATCGGTTAAAATATCAATAACAAGTTTTAATCATATAGATATTTAATTGATTCTGTTAGCAAGCTGTGATTTCTACAAATAAATTGGACCGACCCCCCCACTCAAAAGTTTATTGTGGGGGAGGGCAGATTGATGTCATCGCCTCCTCCCGACCCCACCAAATCGGCCAACATATAAGAGGGAGGGGGGTCGAAATAATCTAAAAATATGATAAAATCTAAAATATAATATAAAATAATATAATAATCTAAAAATAGGAGTGATCGCCCCTACCGCCCCCCTTCCCGGATCCGCCAGAGAAGTTCAAAACCCACTGGCTTTACTTCGCCGACGTGGCTACAAAATCAACTGCAGTCTAGGCCGATGACTTGAACTTCTGCCTCTTTGCGACAGATGGCGTCTTCAAAACTTGTGTATGATGGCAACAGTAAGCTATGACGGGTCTCCAGGTGTTAGTGTGTCTAATGCAGAGAAGTCAAACGGAGGTAACAAATAACGAAATGTAGGTCCAGGCGAAAGGCCAACACTAGAAGTCAGTGGACGCTGGTAGCGAATGTCGAACAAGACGTTGAATACTAGCGAAGGGAACCGTCCAACAAAATGTCTGCCTCCATACAAACTGTCTCTCTCTCTCTAAAGCCTTCAGAAGTAGTCTGTTTACATTTCGTTTTGCTTCCTCAAATCCGTGTCTTTTTTTTTTACTAGTCGCGTCATTGTCTCTACATCAAAACTTTCTCTTTCAATGAAACAAATAACTAATTCCTAATCGTGCCATTACAAATTGTTTGTCTCAGTTAGTTATACAAAACAAAGCTTTACCTACAATAGTAAGATATTTATTTTGACAGAAACACCACCCTTTTGATTGTATTTCCAATACAACTGTATTGTAACGATTCCACTCACATTCTTATCTAGCCCGTGAAATCTAGTATTTGCTAAGGTGAATCTCTATCTCTTTCTCCCTTCTGTTCTCTCTCTCCCTCTCCTTCTCTTGAACACCCTTATTTTTACACACTTGACTTCTATTGGAACGGCTACTTTATAATACCCCCAAACTCATACAATGACATATATTTTGCCCGAGAATTCTAGTATCACTTTCTCACTTTCCTAAATTTCAAAGATTCCTAACCAGTATAGGATCAAAGATAAGCATTTGGCCTTATGGCACTCAGTCATTGTCTGTCATTTTACCTTTTACCTTACCTTTTTAGTGAGGACTAAAGCCTAGCTTCAAATTGTGTTTCCGTAGATTACGTCCCATTGTGATAATGGTGACCGGTCATTTCATCCCCAATTCAATATATTTTCTTAGTCATTGTGTAATTCTGTTGTTAAGGTTTTGCCTTTAGGCAATGAATCTATCTAATATATAAATAGGTTTATATAGAATGCTTTTTGATAGTTTTGATTTTGTTATTTAGTATTTCCCCTCCTCTCTTCATACTTGTTGAGAAATGAAATAATTGATGTCAATAAGTAGATCTATTGTACAGCGGGGTTTGTATTTAGTTCTATTGTTTCTATTTGATGTAGGGGATGTCAATATTATCTCGCGCATGATGTAATGATCAAAGACCAATGTGTGGTGGAAGTAGTGGAAATCTTTTGAGAGATGATAATGATTAGAATAATTATGATTATGCCACTGATAAGTATCTTCTGAGTTCATTTTTAGCGGTCCCCGAAAGGGGAAAAGACGCTATAAGTTTTGTGTAAAATGTCTGTCCGTCTGTCCCGTTTAGATGGAGGGGAGGCTGAATAAATAAATAAATATATATGTATACAACTTTACAAAAATGCGCTAGCTAGCTGTGCATACTGTCTTTCAATTCACTTTTATATTATTATTCTATACTATTATTCATTTAGACTTCATTTTTTTGGCACTCGCAGTTGAGGAATTACAACAAGAGTTAGCAATTTCTGAAACCAATTTTCGAATATTTTTTTAAAATTTGTTATCGTCTGTTTACATGTCACATTTCACCACAAATGGACAGTTCTACTTATTTAAAGTTTTTAACTAATTACACTCGTGCATAATGTTCGGAAACTGTGGAACTAGCTTACTATTTGTTATCCTCGTGACTGCTTTCAAATTACAGACATTCAGCATTATTATTATAGCTTTTATATAGCGCTACTTTCATGCTTATAGCATGCTCAGAGCGCTTTTGGTCCAAAAGCATTTGTGGACCAGTGGGGGGGGGGGGGGAGGGGGTATCTAGGAGTTGGTTTTCCGTGCTGCCTTTGGGCGCTCAGTAAACAAAACTCTGCCCGAGTCGGGTGTTGAACCTCGAGCCCCCTTCTAGGTAGCCAAGCCAAGTGTACTTGGCCTCTCGACCACGCTTCCCACCTATTCTTATTCTTGCTTATTTTCAAACAAGTAACATGCATGTGGAACAAAATAATGTGAAAGTTTAGCATCAAAGTTTTTTAAAGTGTGTAAAAACAGCTTTGGCACCCATAAAACTCCCGCGGAATAACTGAATGGAACTTCTCTTTCAGGTAATAATTTGCTTGGAGGTATTTCCTTTAGAGCTTAATCAGCTCCTGCAATAAATGGTGAGCTAAGTTATTGAAAACATATTGCCAGTTCTTGACGTCTTAAAATTTGATTCCAATTCCACAATCAAAGAATTGAAATAAGTCTTGTATATATATGTCTATGGTCTTGTACTTTTCAACCATTTCACTTTTAGAGAAACAAAATGACAAACATGTTTTCACGTGCTTGTCTGGAGAAATGGGATAGCTTTGTTTGAAAAGATTTAACAGTTACATACATTTCGTGTATAACTGTGTCTATGAAAATCATAAAGTCTATCTCTCACCCTTCATTGGAAATATTAGTAACAAGCCAGAGAGTACTGCTATGGTACCAAATCTTAAGTACTTCTCTGAACTGCCTGTGGTTGAAGACTCCTGGCACTGATAAGTTTGATCACTGAGATAAATAAGTTACCAATACGTTTGATATTAAATGCAGCTTGCTCTTCTTTAATTTATAAAAAAATACTATTTTTTCTCAGCTAAAACACAGGCTCCATCAGCTGTTAACCCTTGTCATTTCGTTCCAAGCTAACCCAAGACTTTCAACATAGTTCTTCAAAGCATTGAATAAATAGTGGCCTGAGTTTGAATATTCAACTGAATAGTTCGAAATATTGCCAATAGGAATAATCTAAGTTTACTTTAAGCTTTTTAGAATTACATGTAGAGACAATGTTTCTTTCGCATCTTTATCCTAAGTGATAGGAAAGGGATATCCCAATATCATATATAGATATTTAAAATAGTTATTTTTAATATATTTGCATTTGTATATGTATATATAATCTGTGGGTAGGCCTGATTTCTGTAGGTGTCTGTGGGCCGCATAAAACAGTACGGCGGGCCGCATGTGGCCCGCGGGCCGTCATTTGCCCACCCCTGTTTTAGACCATTCAAAGCTCTGAACTTTACATCATCTGCCCTATAGACCACATGGTCTGAAAGGGGAACTAGTTAGGCCAGGTTCACATCTAACTTAACATTCACATTCACCTATCCTTTGATCTGCTGGACCGTTGGGGCACTACACAAGATCTGTCAACCTTCTTTTTCCATTCTTGTCATTTGTCTCTGATATAATTTCATTCGGATGTTCTTTCTGAAAATATTGAAGCCTGTCTGGGTGGACCACTTCCGGGGGCGATTTTGAATTTGTGTTTCCACACAAACTGTCTTTGTAACCTTGTTGTCACGTACGCATTGTCTATTTTTATCTCAAGGTTTACCGGCAGAAAATAAGCAAGCTCGGGAAAGTCCAAGTTAACACCCTCTTTTAATAGAGAATTTATAATTGGTCAGAAATGCAAACTTAAAGTGTTAAGCTGTAATTTGATTGGTCAGATTGGTTAGCCATGCTAACTATATTCTGGATCTAGTCTACAGCTATTAAATAAATTAGAGCGATTATGATGAGGATGAGTAGACCTACTAGTGGGTAATAGTGTATTAGGTCTATGCTGTTCGCATGGGAAACCTGTGCAGTTGTACAGGTTCTTTTTTTTTTACTACGTCTACTCCAATATATTAATCGAAATTGTTGGGAAGAAGTAGGTAGGTGTCATTTGGGGGGGGGGGGGGGCGAAGGTGCGGTTTTAATACTAAAATTTCACTTGACCCAGCACAGCCAAGAGGGTTTTGTGTTTAAAACCCCCTACCAGGGTTTGAAGCTAAAATACCTCTTGAATATAAAAAAAGCAAATTACGCACTCAAAATGCTATGAGCAGAGCCAAATGGGTTTCGAGTTTAAACCCCCCCTTCAGTGAAGTTTGAAGCTAAAAAATACCTTTTCAATATAAAAAAAATCAACTTACACACTCTAAAATTTATGAGCGTAGCCAAGGGGGTTTTGAGTTTAAAGGGTTTGAAGCTAAAAAATAAATCCTCATAATAAAAAAAAAGCAAATTACGCACTCAAAATGCTATGAGCGTTGCCAATAGGGGTTTTAAGTTTAACCCCCTTTTAGAGGTTTTTGATGCTAACAATTACCTCTTCAATATAAAAAAAGCAAATTACACACTAAAATTATTTGAGCGTAGCCAAGCCATTTGGGGGGGGGGGGGGGGTGAGTTTAAACCCCTCTTCTCCAGATGGCTTTTTAAAAAGTTTAAAACCCCTCCAGTAGGTTTAAAATCCCCCTACCTCTCTTTTCAATATTATTCTAAAGTAAACTACAGTTACCAAATTCTACAACCCTAGCTAAATGGGGTTTTGAATTAAAAAAAAAAACATAACTCCAGAGATTTTTTAGTTTAGAACCCCCAACAGAAGATTTTGACGATAAAACTTCCCTTTTCGATATAAAATCTAAAGCAAACTAAAGTCACCTAATTCCAAGAGCGTAGTCAAGAGAGGTTACATATTTCTACCAGTGGTTGGGTTCCATTAATAAAGTGCAGTGCATAGTCATCTGCCGAAATTGAAAAAACATTAAATGTGGCTCAACAAAGATGGCTAAGACAGATTTTAGGAGTCAGTTATTGAGATCGGGTCTAAATCATGAAAATTCTATGCCGAACTGGGAGTCGACCCCTTAGTAAGGTTGTAACATAGCATCGCATGAGGTTTGCGGGACATGTTCTCCGACAAAATGAATTACGCATAATAAGAGTTGCGATGACATCCTAGTACAACTTGGCGCCACACTTTCATGGAGGTCCTCAGAGCAGATCGGAATAGGCTTCAGGCATTACCAGTGACAGATTTATGTGGAAACAGCTTGCGGCAAATGCGCCTAACGTTTTGGGACGATCTAAGTCAGTAAGAATAGCACATTAGAATTTTGAAATAAAACTTTTTAATATCAGGAAAATGCATTTTTCTTGGCTTTCAATACCAGAAATAGTGCTTGGCGGCGGGGCTCCGCCCCGCGCTGGGAGCTCCTTGCGCTCCCTAGTCCTCCTTGCTGTCAATGGTGGGGAGTCTACAATTTTCCCACTAACTCCAGGAAGAACAATAAACGTCTTCCGAAAGAATGAAGGGTCAGAATGTAATAAAGATTAATTATGTAAACACACACACACATACATACATACAAATATTTTTTTTCCGCGGGGAGGGGGGGGTGCAGGGGGAGAAAAAATTCCCCAAAACCCCGCTCCCCGAAAATAAATCCTGGCTACGCCCATGATAAATATATATGCATATATATATCTTTTTTTTCTGTTATATTTATAATGCATCATTTCCTTTCGCCATTATCATTGTCAACAATACATAAACAAACTTGTTTTTATTTAATTGCGTTTCTAAAGGACGGGTACTATAACATTCTTTCCAAGTTTAATGTTTATCTTTTAAAAGCTAAAGTAGAACAATTGTGATGTGTTTCACATGTAATTTACTGCTCCAGTATAGGCTTTTGGTCTGAGGTGTAAATTTGGTTCATACGTGTATGGAGGCGGTGACACAGGTGGTTCATAAGTATCTAAATCCTCATTGTCCAATGTTTGATGTCTGTTCCTGTCTTCGTTTGCACTTGGACAGCAAGAAATACAAAAAAGAAAACAAGACATATAATTAGTTTTAGGTTCCTCTTTAAAAAAAACTAGAGACTACATTTCGATTGGATGATTGGAAATGTAAAAGTCGGTCTGTGCTCTTTGATTTAGAGTACTCGAAAATCAATCTCCAATTTTTCGATGTAGTATTTAGACGTAATACAAAATGACATTGTTTTCTATACTAATACATACTTGTGAAAGAAGAAGAGATTTTTTTAGTTTGATACCACAAACTTAAATTAATTTCGAATTGTTTCAAAAATTATTAATAATATTATTACATTGGAAGTGTTTTCCTTAGGTTTAGACCAAACTAAGGTTAATTTGGTGACATCAAAATGCACAGTAATTTGAAATTTAAATAACAACTAGATTTTAAACATTCAATGATTGTAAGTTTCTGAACTACTGGTAAGTTTAAATAGCAGCTAGATTCTAATCATTCACGAATACTGAGAGACATATTTTGTTCTCCGTACTAAGAGTAAATTCAAGACTTCATTGCAGAATGTTCTAATCTAATTAGACTTGACTTTTGGATTCTCCAGTCTAAGAGTTGTTCTTGACTTTTTGTAGATTGCAAACATTGATTTAGAGCTTATGTATTCAAGAATCAAACAGGATGTAATACAGATCATTGGGAATGAATGCGTACCGACATTTATTTTTGTAATAAATACATACAAAATGAAATCTTTACCTGGAACAAACAACATAACATTTGATATTACATTTTTTTTTAAAACAAACGTAAAGTTATATATAAAATGCACTAATTGTTAGGTACATTGACATGTATACAATGGTGAATTTCAAACAATATCTACCATCTAGCGACGTGAAGTGGGACTTTGAAACTAAACCATTGTTGGCCTACTTATTTTCATCTTATCATTTCTTCCTAATTTCAATTTTTTTTTTAAAGTTTCAAATAGTTGTTACCAAAAATTCTGACTACCGATACTAGTAACTTTTTAGTGACACTTCCATTAGTTTCTTTTTTAGTTACACTTCCATTAGTTTATTTTTTTAAGGTGTTTATTTTGTTCCTTCTTTGGCACACAACTAACAGAGCTTAGCTCAACTCAACTCAATCTTGAAATACAAATATATTTCTGTAACCCTCCCCTGCACCAGTGCTTGTGGTGCGTACGTGCGCACAATTGAACCAGAACAGGAAGACACTAGGATAGAGGAAAGAACAGTGTATCAAGTGATTCTGAAGAGTCTGAATTGTTGGAAACTAAGGAGCCGTCTTTTGTGCTTTCTGAAGACTGTAGTGCGGACCTGGAGCGAAGCGGGGAAGGCTGTCGTTAGTCCGTATTCACGTTGCTGGTGAAAGGACTGGTATAATTAGTAACAAGACTCTTGGAATGCAGAAGGATGTTATGTGTTTGTCCTGGTAAATAAACACACTTATTTATTCACCGTAGAACTTCATTGAGTTGCCTGCCTTAGATTGACAACACTCGAGTCTACATGTGGATTTGAACCCAGTCCACGTCCTCAGCTTGTAATATTTGCAGTTGGGTACACAGACCAAGCCGTTGCAGTTGGCTACATGACCAAGCCGTTGCAGTTGGGTACACAGACCAAGCCGTTGCAGTCGGCTACACAGACTAAGCCGTTGCAGTCGGGTACACAGACCAAGCCGTTGCAGTCGGCTACACAGACCAAGCCGTTGCAGTCGGGTACACAGACCAAGCCGTTGCAGGCTCTGTCATGGTGTAGCACTGTGTTCTGCAAGCTGCCTTAGGGTCACTAGCACCTGACTTTTTCCTCATGGTTGACTCCCTAAGCCTTTCCCATTTATGGATATAACCGCAAAGTAACACAAGTTAGGATTCGGAGTTTTCTTTTTCCTACATGGCCAACGCTAACGACCCCCTCCACCGTCCAAAGCGTAATGGTTTAGGCACTCCGGAGAATTCCAGCTCCCGTCGCCTCATCGTGGCGCTTCCGGTGGAAACGTCAAGTAGTGGGACTAAATAAGTTAAGAAGGGCAGCAAAACAGGCCTCTACGGGATACGTGGTAGCATAGGAGATTGGATTGACGGTCCTTGACCGATCTAGTGGCGGTAACAAATTAGAATAGGAGGAGAATTTCCCGTATTCAACTCTAGCGAGCGGCCGAGGGCTTCTGAGCCATGTCATGACCGTCTTATGATCGATGACATGGTGGATCCTTCAGACAAAGCTGGGGAGGAAGAGCCCTTGGTCCATGCCTGTCTAGGGGACAAAATCCTTTCCAACGGTCAATCAGGATAATGACGCCTACAGAACTGATTCCCTACTGGACTTCATTGAAGGTTTAGACACTAGTTGCTCGCCTTTGCCTCTTTTCCTGTTAGTAGTAACAGTTCCACCAAACCCAATATCTGAGCCACACAGAGTTGGATTGTCAGATACTATTTGAGAATATTTTATAGGTAATAAACACCACATGGAACCTGCGCATTAAAAAAATATTAGGTGTAAAGAATGAAGTGTCTAAAAACGATCCAGATCTATAGATATTTAGAAATCCTATAATATTGTTATTATCTTCTTCATTCTCATTTTTATGTTGGAGGTTTCAAAAGATTAATCTTATATCTGAGATGAACTGCTCGGTGGTCTCACCTTTCTAAAAAGTTTTTATTCTATAGGGGGCTTTGGGGCCAGCGTCTTGCTCGGGCCTCTCGATATGCAGCTGTGAAAGACGTAGTACGCATTATCTACAAGGGCTAATTTCACTAGTCCAGATTTTTATCTTTCAGTTCTGAGGTGAAAAATTATATTTTGGTGGAGTTGTGAAAGCTTATAAAAGTCATCGTTTTTCTTGAAATTTAAGTGAGAGCTTGGACCATTTTTCGTTGATAGCGACATCCTTTTCTTTGGGGTAGATAGGAATTTTAGATTGTTAATTAATTCTACCATCTTTGATCAATTTCTGCTTTTTCATTTCCTTCTATTTCAATCTGTGCCGAGATTCACCAGAAAAGAGTTTCCTTGCTATTGTTTACAAGAACGGTCCTGTTTTATTTAGTAAGCATCAGCGTTTTTTCATTCTTTGGAGGACTGTTTTTGCATTGTGAGGAAGATCTAGCGATTCGGCGTTCGTGGGTGGTTTACTAGGGTGGTAGCTGCTCTAGTGCTCTCCTTTTCTGCTCTATGGTTGTCCGTTGAGATCGCCAAATGCACCTTGCTAGTCTTTCTCCATTGTGCTATTCAATGAAGGGTCGGATTGCTCCATCCCTATGACCCATTTGTTGTTGGGTACTTGAACAAAAAAAAAGTTCAGTAATTCTTTGAGCTCTGTTTCATATTGGTAAGATTGTTGTTTTCGATACTTTTTCTTTTAGAATAAGATATATACGTTGGCAATCAATCTGAGACTATGCTTCAATAGTTATATTTTCTTATTTGTATTTTGTCCGGTTCAAAGATTCCGGAATAAAATCAGTTCTTTTAAGCCGACTTTGAGTGCTAGACATGTGGATTTAGGATTTGAGTTGGTGCTTCTTTAAGATTTCCATTGGTAAACTAAAATTGAATGACAAAGATTTCCTAATATATTGTTACGAATCTCCCTATCCAGGCTCTCTGCAAACTGCACCATACACCACCAACTAAAAGAACTTGACAACTCAGGGCTCCAAAGTAACGTAACACTTTAATAGTTGAATAAATAACAGCCAATACTGTACAATTGGCAACACGTACACTGTACAAATATCTCTCCGATAACACCGTACCGCCGTATCAACTCTTGCACTGGCCTCTCCGTCTCGTTCCGGGCTTGCACTGGGTTCAACAGTTCAGGACTGACTTCACACACTAGGCTCGTTGTGTCGGACTCGATCACAGACCAAGATCAAGACGACAGTCGTCTCAACTGTACTTGACAGTACTCCGCACTGAACCGTCGTAATGCTCCGTACAGAACCACATCGCTGAACTGTGCTGTAGTCGACCGGACTGTAGTGAACCGGGCTCTGAACCGTCTTGACTGCGTCATCTCCGCTCTTATATAGGGTCCCTACTCGCCTTCTCGAACCGGACAGAACGCCGCTCGACGTTTCTAGGTGGTCAGATGACTACAACTCTCGTGACGCTCCTGAGCTCTGTTAACGACGGCGATCCTTCCCGAACCGTCCTGTTCACACTCGACTCGGCTGACCGTCGTAGCTCGTCACGGTTGACCGCTCGTCTAGCGCTGGCCTGGGGCGATTTGCGTCGGCTGACTACACACACACCACCACCCCTATCTGTGCCACCACCAGGTTTATAACAATATTTCTTTATACACTGTGCTAGAGATGTATAGGAAAAAACGAACACTATAATATATATACATACTAACACTATAATATATATACATACATACATGATCGTTTTATGTACGTTTGATCATTCTATGTATCAGTGACTTCTTTTTTAAGGCCTACCTGTTTTTATTGTTGAAATCTTTAGTTTCCAAACTTGGTATATTTCCGTCACTTCCGTCTTTGTATGTTTGCTATACAAGAAAAAAATATATTTCAAAACACATCTTACTAGAGAATGCTATGTCACTGTGCTATTTATAGTAATGTTGACCTGCTTTGTAGAAGCTTAAAAGATCGGTCAAAGGCCATTCACTGTGGGCTGATTATGTTTTATTGGGAAAATTCGGTAACACTTCTGATTTTCTGAGTTTGATTGTTAAAAAAAAAGAAACAGCAGTGTACGCAGCAAACAAGAGCTCATGTTTAGTGTGAGCAAGTAAGGCGCAATCGTTGACTTTGAGACGACCTTCTCTTTTGTTTTAGTATGTAGATGCCTTCGTGCTATCGCCGCTTAATATGACTCAGAATTACACTAAAAAACATAGCAAACTTGGGAGCAAGAACACCCCCCCCCCCCGCGCTTTACGCTATTCTCTCTGTCAGCAGTAAGCAGATAGGTCACCATGTCATTTTGGCTTTTGAAGGTGATCTGCTGGATAAGAACAATGCAGAGCATATGAATATTGATTAAATCCTCCACAAACTATCGCGACTCATTGCTCAATACCTTTAGTAAGATCCACAAAGGCAACGTATAGATCCAAGTTCTGCTACTCCCTGCATTTATCTTGCACTTTTCGCATGACTAAAATCAGATGTAAATCTACCAGCTCTAAACCCCACTTCAGAACGGTATGCACTCTAGCATTGGTCAGTCCATCAAATATGACTCGTGCAAAGATCTTTCATGCTCTTGACAGAAGAGTAATAACTCAAAGTTGAGCAGTTAGTATTGTAGCCATTTTTAGTCTTGTCACCCTTTTTAGTTTTGTGGCCTTTTTGATATAATAACTGCATCTCGAAGGTCTGGTGTAATAGCGCATTTTCTTCACAGTCGGAAGTTACCAGAGCCACGGTTCTTTGTTTTGTTTTTAGGTTCTTAAATGTCGGTGAGTTATTGAATTCCATTCTTACATTTTTCTGTCGAATGTTTGCTTTAGGCAGAAAGAGGCTGCATCTCTGCATGCCACCATTTTAATTACTTAGACGTTTTTCTGCAGAATGCGACAAAAAGCTTTGTAGCCAGAGATCTGGTTGTAGTGTGCTATTTGGGGTATCAGAACAAAGCAATGGCAGTTGTTGTTGTTTTTTTGCGTTAAAAAGTTGGTTCTCATGTCAGTCACTGACTGGAGCATCGTCCTGAGTCTTAGCTGAACATTGAGCATCGCTTAGAGTCGGTCTTGTTTAGTTTCTTGTCCAAAACAAAAGTCTTTTTCCTAGACAATGTTGTTCAGCATAACTCTGGTGTGTGTGTCCCATTTCTAGCATCGCACTACCTCAATAGTATGGAACCCAGCAAGCGCCATCTCTTATCATAAACGTCTACAGCAAGTACAACATACATTTGATCCATATAGTAAAAAAAATGGAGTCGATTAACTCAAAACTGTAACCACCAAGTCCTAGTAAATGTACTGGAGTCAATTAAGTCAAACTGTAACCACCTAGTACTAGTAAATTTATCAATTCTTAAAGTCAAGCCTTACACTTTCTTAAGCTAATTAAAAGTGACATACTATACGTGTTAGATTAATATTTCCAGATTACTATTATCATAGTAGAGAAGAACGGGTTTGAATGTTGTTGTTGACAGGTTTTGTTTCTATTGTGACTTACATTAAGAAGAGCGTCATGTTGACTGTAATGTAGACCAACACATGCAGCAATGTAACCACGACATGGTCTACTTCCAGAGTCATTGTCTAAACACAACTGCAAAATAATAGAAAGTGTTATAGACTCTTTCAACAAAAAAATAAGGCACATTATTTTCATTTCTCTAGTAACTCACCGCTAGACCCCTGCCGGCTAATTCCTCTAGTTGGTCAAATATTGGTATACGTGCAAGACTAACAGATTTCATGACGTTGCTGTAGAGCTCAATAGTAGCAATGACTCCGTAGTCTGATGTGAAGTACGGAGTAAAATAAGGCTGTTGACTAGATAATACAAGCGTAGTTAAAAAAAAGACAATACAATAACAAATAATCAAATGGATTCTATTACTATTAATTTGTTAGTAAGAAATTAAGTTTTAATTTCCAAGAACTATCTCAGAATAGGGATGAAGACACAAATAAAAGAAGCAAAGAAGACGTGGATAGAGTTAAAGTGTCCAGAAACTGAGCAGGAACTAAACAGGAACGACACTAAAAAAGTGTACCGACAGGTAAAGGACCTCACGACCTCAAAGCATGGAAGAACTGACACAATAGAAGACAAAAACAATAGATATTTAACTGAGGAAAAGGGAGTGATTAGAAGATGGGTGGACTACTGTTCAGAGATAGATAACTTTGAAATCTCAGGATATACAGAGATACTAATTGTGCCGGCAGTATCTGATTCAGATGTTCTGAAGGTCCGAGAACTGTGGTTCCCTTTTATGGACCTCTTGACCAAGGAAAGGCTTTTATCCATGGCCAGGATGAGGCATCGGCTCTTCACCAATCCCTCTGTCCGAAATCCCACCTTATCCGCAACGATCATATAATCTCGTCCGGTATGTCGCAGGACACGACCCCCTTGAGCCAAGCACGGGTTCCTCCTCCCGTGCGAGGCCGGAGGCCGAGCCGCGTGGGGGCCTTTCGTATGCCTATAATGTCCCATCGAACCCGTGCGGGGGTCCATCACAGCGCGTATGGCCCCCGTTGGGGAACGAATCAATGGGTGTTTGGACGGGTTAGCGAGCCTTTGTTACATCCCTACCACGTGCAGGTACAGTCTCTCGACCATACAGGGGTAGCCCACTGAGAGCTATGTGCGCTACCATTCTTAGCCTATCTGTCTCCCCTGGCAGACGTTTCCACCGGAGTGCCACGCTGAGGCGACGGTAGCTGGAATTACTCCGGCCGGCAGTATCAAACATAAGTGAAAGCCCTGAAATAAGTAAAATAAGCCCACTAGCGGATCCAGCCCCCCCCCCCCCCCCCACTTGGCAAACTTAGTAGAGAACTCACACAATTTGTATACAAATTCTTTTCCTATGTTAATAATATAAACTAAATATTCATATTTTAACCTATTTTTAGATTATGTTGCCCACCTCTAGTATGTTGGCCGATTTGGTGGGGCTAAGGGATTATATTGCCCTCCCCACCTAAGCCCTTTGAGTGGGAGGAAGTCCAATTTTTAAGGAGAAATCAAAGTTTAGAAAAAAATTGGCTGAATATCTATATAATTTTTATATTATTTTACTCCCCTCTGGTACCTTGGTCGATTCGGTGTCTCTGATTGTATTTGGGGGGGGGGGGTCATCTACTGCCCTCCCACTCTAGCCCTTTGAGTGGGGGAGGTGTTAAATTTTTTAAAGCACAAATCATAGTGTGTGAACAGAATTAGTTGAATATCAATATCAGCTACTTATTGATAGTTGAACCCATTAGTATATTGTTCCACCACACTCTCATCTCAATCTCTACGTTATATATGCTACAAATTAAATTCTTATATCGATTCAGCCCACATTCTTTTCTTTAATGCCAAATGCAATCATTAACAATAATTATAAAAAGGAGAGGACTCGTACATTCCACTGTCCTCTCCCCTTTTCTGACAAAAAAAGACTGTTAAAACAGAACAGTCAAATTTGGGCGACAGTCACAACTTTGAGAAGATCTTTGACTGTTAGGCGTATCTTAATATAACGCCAGCAAATGAAACCAGTCAAACTGCACATGTGTAATCAGTACCTGCTTCTCGTGTGTTTCTGATTTGTTCTTTAATTGTCGTCAATTATCATCTGTTCTTGAACCAGTCTCCCCGATGTTGCATCCAACTTAAATTGTGGCCGTTCAAAAGCACATCAGCAGCAAACTAATGACATAATAAAAGTCAACTTAACCATGCTAAGGAACACTTCAGAGATGGCATCTTCAGAAAGGCGAGACTGCTGGCAGAAAAACTTGCTACAGGGTATTAAGTTAATTCTGACGAGAATTTGCCGACAAAATCTGCAGCGCGAAGAAGAACACCAAAACTGCACGATACGCGTTCTTCGCCAGCTTGTCTATCGTGACAGTTTCGGCAGCCACAGTCAACGTTTATAGTTTTATTGTTTGATCGACCGTTGGGAGATACATCCGCAAATATAAACTTTACAACTTGTATAGTAAATAATTTTTTCACATGTTTATGTTTTTTTTTCAATTTCATAAAACAAGTATTTACAGTGCATAGATATAGAGGGTGAGGGGGTACCAGTTCTTTTGTTTCAAATGGTCCGTAACTAGAAAGTTAAGGCTACGACTTGAAGCCATAGTTGGCAGCTGGCACCCCCATGTAAAAAATCCTGCGTGCGCCTATAAATACGCCTAGTAAAGATATAATTACGCTACTTGTGTCTCGATTGTCAGTCAGACTTCAGTGTCGGCACTTGCTCTAGGTTGCTTTTTTTAAATTAAATTTGATCTGCCTTTTTTAATAGGAGGAATAATGAGCTTTAGATATGAGGCCAATGTGTTTCTGCGGTGAAGAATGCAAGGGGTCGACCGGATAGTCGCTCAGGCTCTGGCTTCTGCCGAATATCCGGCATTTTTTACTATCCGGTGTTATTCGGCTCCGGTCGGATATCACTACCGGATAGTAAACCGGATAGTAAAAAATACACCTATTTAATATGCATAAAGTGGAACTCGTTCCATTAATGTCTGTTGTAGAATGTATTAATGTTTATATTAAAACAAAATAATGTGCTTAAAAATAGAGCCATTATGAATATGCACCAAACATTGTTTATTATAAAGACAAGGCGTGTTAATAACTTAATATAAATAGAAATGAAACTTTACATCATAAATGCGCTTTACATACAGAGCAGCCATGGCTGACACTTTTTTCAATTTGTTTTGACCTTTGAGTAGGTTAGTTAACATGTTAAAATGCTACATTTCTTGACTACGTCATGCTGACCAGACGTCTGTCTAGCTGTGCGGGTATATCTCCAGAGGTAGAGATGAACAACTCCCACCCCTTTAATTTGTTTAGTCCATCACATTGAGTTTTTTATAGGCAGGTGACCACAAGTTTAATACGATGAACGTAGGTTTAATGTCAGCGTATTGACACTCTCACACCTTTCGAGGGCACTGAGTTTGTTTATTTAGTAGTTAATCTTTATTAGGGGGGCTGGACTACAAGAGCCACACCTCTAAGGTAACTAGGTATATTTCCAGATGAACAACACCCTCCCCCTTTTATTTGTTTATTCCATCACATTGCGTTCATTGATTGACAGGTGACCCCAAGTCAGATACGATGGACGCAAGCACTCTCTATAGGTCACACGAGGGAACTATGTTTGTTTACTTAGTAGTTAATCCTAATTGGGGGGGGGGGGGGGGCTGGACTGGACTTCACGCACCTAAACGAGTGACCTTTAGCTACACAGAACACAAACCGCGAGATTATATAGCCCAGTAAGCCAGTAACTAATTATTTTGTAGAAGACACGACCAGGGCTATCTTTAAATGGGGAGCTAAACACCCCCTACTCTTTATTTTATTTATTTGGTCCTTGACACCCAACTTATTGGTAGACATTGACCATTTTTAAGCCAGAATGAGAAAACACAACGTGCTAACAAAGGATATTACACGGTCAATAAATATTACGGTTAAATAATTTTTTTAACATGTTAACTTGAATATTACTCCTGCAGTTAATTGTCTTGATTTGATAACAATATTCTTAATAATTTGTGACAGTCAATTAACTCCTTGTTATTACTATTTTTTTTTTTACTTAAGATGCGTACTTAGCCACTGTGTATCAGGCTAGGACGACTTTTACACACTTGACATCCATAGGATTACTATCGTTCCCTTTTGTAACAGTTACTGAAACCACGAATAAAATCATTAATAATTAATAATTGAGGAAGATGTTTCTAACAACGTTATTTACATTTAATGTTTCTTACGTACGTTCTCTGCACAATAAAAAAAAAACAACATGTGCATGTTTGCGTGTGTGTATTTTGCCTTGTATTAAAACCTTTAGAAAGAAAGCTAATTTCATTGTTTAATTCTTTTGACTTAATAATTAACGGAAAACCTTACAGTAAATTTTAAAATCATGCCAATGTGTTATCTTTTTTTACTGACATCCAACTCTATTGCGTGCGTACGCAAGGAAAAAACAATGCTTGATGGTTAACACAAACAACTATACACACTACACTAGGACTACATGTGTAGGCTCACTAGGTATATCTGACCAGGTTGTTGGTCTGAAATTCATGAGCACATACATCCGACCACTATACAAGGCAGATTGCACATTACTTATTAGATTTACATTAGTAACTAGTTAAATTTATACTAACATTATTTACATTGACCTTCCTACACACATCCTTTATAGTTGGTGGCATCGTACATACACACAAACACACTCATGCTATACAGATTTTTAGAAATACTGTTAAGCTTGAATAAATCAATGAGTAACAGAGTTACAAACAATAAGGTATATAAAAGGAAAAAAAAATAAAACCAACCAATATAGGTATGTTATTTAACAGTTTCGTAAAATGTTCAGCAACACAAGCTATTAAGAAGACACTTAGGTATCCGGCTCCTGCCCCGGCCGAATATCAAATTTTACTATCCGGTCATATCCGGCCCCGGCCGGATATCAAAAAGTACTATCCGGTGCACCCCTAATGTACATATATATATATATATGTATATGTATATTCTGTGCGTATGCGTTTATACATAGGGTTAAGGCTTACTGGCCGGTAGGGTTAGGGCTAGGAAAAAAATTGCCCCCTTCCCTGGTGTACTTCTACAGGCTGGAGGAGAAACCATGATAAACGCATTGGCATTCAGGAAAATATCTCAAGCCATTCCCAAATAACTCATCATCACTCTTCCAAAGAAAGGCAATTTACAACGCTGTCAAAACGACCGGACCATCAGCATCAATAAACCATCCCAGCAAAGTCATGTTAAAATTATATTAAACCGACTAAAACCAATAGCAGACAGAAATTTTATCAGAGAAACAGGTGGGTTTTAGACAAGTTTGCAGCACAACAGAACAAAAACTAAACCTAAAAAATATTCTGTGAGAAATACCTACAACATCAAAATAATCTTTCCATGTTTTTAATGATTTCAAGATAATATAAATACATGTACAATTAAAGTGATCCAGAACTTCTGCAAGCAGTTCACAAGTGCATTATACTTCAACAATAATATTGGGGACTGGTTCAAAACCACAGTTGGAGTAAGACAAGGCTGCCTACTCTCACAAACACTTTTCAATATCTTCCTTGAAAGGATAATGGAAGATACTCTCGAGGGCTATGAAGGCACTGTGTGCATTGGAGGAAGAAGAATTATTAACTTGTGCTTCGCAGATGATATATATGGCTTAGAAGGGACAGAAAAAGAACTAGCTGACTTGGTGATGCGTATAGACAAGACGTCCACAGCATGTTATATGCAAATAAATTTCGAAAAAAACAAACAAATTAAGTCAAATTGCTCAGTCCACAGCAGCACTTGCAAAACTCAAAACAATATTGAAAGACAACTGGGATAGCCCTCGACACCAAAATCAGACCCTAGTCATTGTCACATTTTTATACGCTTGTGAGTCTTGGACGCTGACTGCAGAGATAGAGATGAGGATCCTAGCAATGGAATTGAGATGCTACAGAAGGATCCTAGGTATCACGTTTAAAGACCGTATCACAAACTAAGAGATTAGAAAGAGAGAGAGTTACTACAGCAATTGGACCCCATGATGACTTGCTAAATTGTAAAAAAAAACAATATTACAAAGATAGTTTGAGTTGCGACACAAACTCAGAGGCGGCCCCCGTGGGAGATGGATCCCTGTAGGATCCGCATACTCGCTGGTCGACTGAGGATGGCATCGAGCAGAGTATGAAACGAGACCTTAGGTATAATCAGTCCTGCGCGCCAACCGCACGACCAGGCATTGCTATTAATCTAATGACAAACTGGTTACAAACGAATAGCCTATTATTGATAATATACCTACACATTACGGAATGACTGTGACAAGTCAAAAGCTTGCTGTCAGAGTCACTCAAATTTATCACAGCATTAATCATTATTTACTATTATTTATTTATTTTATTTTAATTATTTTCCCGTCCTATCCCCAATTTCTTCACCCGCCCCACCTTTCCCTCTTCAGGCTAGACTTGGTCCACCACCTTGGCGGCTTTTCATTTATCTCCCCTTGACCGGGGTAAAGATAAACACAGTCTCTTTGATCTTACCGGCCGGATGTCTGACAGGCGCAGTTGACACCACCTTGGGTGGAATGCAAGTCACCCCCCCCCCCTTCTCCTACGTCTCCCTTTCATCTAGGAGATCACTCGGACCAACACATCTATTGACCTTTCCAAGGTGCGACTCTTGTCGGATTCACCCACGTGTAAGATAAATCTTAAGCCTAGGACATTTCCTGTTTCCGCTCACATTTTCCAGGCCTATATATAAGGTAGATTAAATCAAGCCAGAGCCTCTCATTTCTCTATCGCTGTCAATCGAGTCTGGACTATATCATTTATTCTCACTCCTAGAGGAATACCTGGTGGTAAGCCGAACTTAATCACAAGTTCTACTTAATTACTTTGTGTATATTTCTCACTGGATATTATCATGTGTATTTTATTATTTCACTTATGTTTAATTAGTGCATTGTGTATATCTCACTGTCGTAAGTAGAAAACATAAACATGGCATATGTATATATTTATGTATTGCATTAATCTATTAATGCTACGTTGCTCAATTGATCGTTGATGCAACCATGTATATATTTGTACATCTTATTTTATTTCCTTTATCTCGGCTGACCGTCTTGATAATTCTACTAGCGCACTAATACTACGCTTAGAAAAGAGATATGAATTATCTCCCCTTTAGTCATTCTACTTTGACGAGAGTTGCGCCCCTTGAACGGACACCCTCTCCTTTCAAGCGCACTCCATTGTTCTAAGCCGACGGCCATGTGTAAACAAAACGTCATGGTCGCTGACCACCGCTCCTTCCGCCCCCCCCCTTTTTCTCCTTCCAACTTGTGTTGTTTATTTGAGATTATTATTTCGCCTTTTATGTACATTTTTATATTGCTACTGTCAGCCATCTGTTTTCCAAATCCCATTTGTCATCATCTCCCCTTTGTGCTCAAAAGCAATTTTACCAATCTGACGAATGCACCTCAGTCGAGGGCATCAATAAGATGCATGCATGAGAGACATGTCCTAACTTGTCTTTATTTATCCGCAGCCTCCCTCAGGTGTCTGTCTATTTACCTGCCTATTCATTTGGCATTATCTGCCTATTTATCGAATCACTTGCCCACTTGCTATTGAGTATCATCTACTGCCTACGTGGATCTACTCAGCTCTACTACTTGGCGCTATCGGATCTATTCGAAGGCCCACCTGTCAACTTATTAGGTGCGACGTCCCTATAGACCCAGATCTGTGCGAGACGTCATAGCTACGCCAAACCCTCCGCAACTCACTGGACTTATCCTGTCAGCTACGCTGCCCACGGTAGATCCGCTCTGCCCGCAGTACCACTTGTGCCCACGGTAGCAGGCCACCCGCCTTACTGTGCCCACTACAGATATCGGGAACTTTGGACTCCACAAGAACTGAATCACCGGCGTCCCTCTATTCGCTAGAGCGCCACATCCAGCTGCAGAACCTCAAGCCAGGATCACAGCCAGCTGCGACCCAAGCAGGACAACCAGCTAAGTCAAAGGACAAAGTGACATACTCTCTTATTAAGTGCAAGAGTGATGATAAAACATAGTATTGCTTAGAGATAGATGCAAACTCTCCCCCTTTTTATTCTCATATGTAAATATTGATGTAAATAAATATGATTCAATTTTAACTTTGTATCTCTCTTTCATTGCTTGTCTCGTTGCGTGCCTGCTCCCGATTTATATGCGGACGGGTTGGTGTGTGATAGTTTCAAAAATAATCATCCCCTAGACATTAAACACGCCAAACACACGCGATCCTTTCCCAAACCTGTCACAATGACAACTACCGGACATGTACAATATGCCAGAAGAGCTTGGTTACAAACTACTAGCCTACTATTGATAATATACCTACACATTACAGAATGAGAACTACCAGATATGTACAATATGTCAGATAATCTTTTGGTATTGAGCATTTTCATTTAAATGTAAGCAGACAGCTGCAGAGTGAATACATAAACAATGTAATATCTAAAGATAACAACAAAAACCTATGGTCAAAC
The DNA here is from genome assembly GCA_030265305.1 of Biomphalaria pfeifferi. NCBI lineage: Eukaryota > Metazoa > Mollusca > Gastropoda > Planorbidae > Biomphalaria > Biomphalaria pfeifferi. The sequence continues at coordinate 3,336,444 of JASAOG010000064.1, forward strand.
ATAAAGTCTAAGAAAATGGAAACAACAGGCATAGCGCCATTAAAAGATCAACATAACATAATCCATAATGATAATGAAACTAAAGCAAACATCCTAAACAAATACTTTGCATCAGCATTCTCAGCTCCAGGAGACAAAGACATATTCCTTAATTTGAACCAAGTAGACAACATAGAAGATATAGTAGTACAAGAAAATGGAATTCAAAAACTATTAGCCAATACCAAACCAAATAAAGCGTCTGGACCTGATGGTATTCCAGCTAGATTACTCAAAAAACTAAGCAATGAGCTAGCCCCAGTGTTCAAAATACTCTTTCAGGCATCGCTTAACAGGGCAGAGTACCAAAGGACTGGAAAGAAGCTAATGTCATCCCCCCCATTTAAAAAAGGAGAAAAATCTGACCCAGGAAACTACAGACCAGTATCACTTACCAGCATCACATGTAAATTCCTAGAACACATAATATGTAGCAACATCATAAACCACTTAGACAAACATAATGTCCTCACCCCATACCAACATGGCTTTAGGAAATATAGATCATGTGAAACACAACTAATAGGACTAAGTGATGATTTTTCAAAAAGTTTAGATAATAGTAAACAAATAGATGCTATCTTGCTAGCTTTTTCCAAGGCTTTTGACAAAGTTCACCACCATAGTTTGCTTAAAAAATTAAAATGTTTCGGCATTAATGGTCCACTGCATCAGTGGATTAAAGATTTTCTGATAGGGAGAGAACAAACTGTAATAATAAATGGCTCTAAATCAACACCGATTGCAGTAAACTCAGGTGTACCTCAAGGAACAGTCTTGGGTCCACTACTATTTTTAATTTACATAAATGATTTACCAAATTGCATTACTTCAGGAACAAAAGTCAGATTATTTGCAGATGATTGCATAATCTATAGAACAATAAAAACAACACAAGACACAGATATTTTACAAAGAGAATTAGATGCATTACAGAAATGGAAATCAAATTGGAGCATGTCTTTCCATCCAGAAAAATGTCAGTTGTTAAGAGTAACAAAAAAACTAAAACAAATTAATTCCACTTATCTTATTCATGGCAAACCAGTAACACAGACTAAAAACGCAAAATACCTAGGTGTTATAATAAATGAAAATGTCATGGAATCAACATATTGATGAAACTATAAAAAAATCAAACAAAGCATTAGGATTTATTAAAAGAAATTTCTATAAATCAAATAAGAACATAAAACTAAAATGTTATTTAACTTTGGTTAGGCCAATAATAGAATATGCATCCTCCGTTTGGGACTCCTCAAGAAAACATTAAGAAACTGGAACAGACACAAAATAGAGCAGTGAGATTCATAACAAACGAATATTCACATTTGACTAGAGTAACACCTTCAGTAAAATCACTAAATTTAGAAAGCCTTCAGGACAGAAGAATCAAAAGTAAAGTAGCAATTATACATAAAACACTGAACTATAATCTTCAAAGACAAAAACAAAATTTAATAAAATACTCTGAAAGACACAAAGATAAAGGCACATTTCTCGTCCCATATGCTAGGACAAATTAGTACAAATACTCATTCTTCCCTAGTGCTATTAGAGCATGGAATGGGTTGCCTGCACTAGCCAGGAAAACCAGTGACTTGGCAGAATTTACGTCATTGGTTAATATGCATGACTGAATGCATGACGCGTAGGACGTAATCATCTTTTTTGAAGTAACGTCTGTATTATATAAGATAAGAACTAAAATGAGGATGTAGATCTACCTACATTAACCTACTAATTAGCGCTTTCAATATCTATATCTACTAGATCTAGATATAAAATATATATTTGGGATAATGTAGATGTAATTTAGATAAGATTTATATTTTAAAAAACTAGATAATCAATTAATAGACTAATTGCAATATGAAATATTAAAAAAGTAGATTAGTTTTAGTATTTTATAACATTGCAATTTTGACATATTGACAATCTAGAATTTAGAAATAAAAATCTACACTTTAAGTCTAGAAAATTAAAATTATAGATCTTGATCTAGTCTAAATCATGGCTATCTGGTAGTGCGGTTTGCGCGCTGGACTGTCGTTTGGATTCATCAATGGTCCCAGGTTCAAACCCTGCCCTCTCCCATCCCCCGTCGTCCTGCAGGAGGTTTGGACTACAACTCTGAAGGAGCATCCGAAACATGTAAAAAAACAACAAACATTCTAAACTAGACCAAGAAATTCTAGATCTAGATTAGAACTTAAATATAAATCTAGTTTTAAAACTCTAGCTCTAGTGTAAGAAAATAACTCTAGATCTAGTGGAAAAAAATCTAGATTAGATCTAAATCTAGCTATCATGTCTTTTTAAAATGTGAGTCACATTACGAGGTTTAATAAACATTACTATACCGAGTTGTTTTAGCATTTAAAGAATCTATTCCATTTGACGTCAAAGGAAAAAAATCCACTACGTCACACGGCCTAGTTAGACTAAAAAATATCATCTATACGAGCAGTTTGTCGAGTGTTCATAGAGATTGGTGCACCGAGTGATTTCTTTTAGCATTTCATTTAAAGAAACAACTCCATATGACGTCAAAGGCAAAAATCCATTACTTCACACGTCCTAGTTAGTCTAAAAAATGTCATCTATACGAGCAGCTTGTCGAGTGTTCATAGACATTGGTGCACCGAGATCTTTAAGCATTTCATTTAAAGAATTAACTCAAGTTGTTTTCCTAAAAAAAACGGAGCATAATATTAACGATAATTAGATTTTCTAACGTTTTAACTAGAAAGTTAAACGTAGTGTAAGATAGAAGTGCGATTTTACATAAAAAGAGTTAAAATATGTTTCATAAAAAATTCGGAACAACCAATTTTCTTAAATGAGAAAATTATTTGTTTTATTTATTAGAAGAGGGATTTCAAACATTTATTAGCGTTATTAGATTTTTCATATAAAATTCGGATCATTTTTGGCGACGATTTGTAAGAAAATTAAGGTAATGTAGGTCGATTTTTTTTTCGAAACAAAATCCGGAACATTCTTTACCTATTAAACAACTTTTATTATTTTTCAGCAAGAAAATTAACAGTAAAATAAATCTAAAACGTGATTTTCAATAATCGTTTCTAGTAAATTACTTTCTTATTTCAAAATCCTGAACAACCTATTGTCGATATTTTTGAAAAAAACAACACAAAAAAACTATAGTAACGTAGTCAAAGAATATAAGTGTAATGTAAGTCAATTATGCGATTTCAAACAATCATATGACATTTTATAAAACAATATCAGGAACAATTTTATAGTTAATGAAATATAAATCAGATATTTTTATTTAGCATTTATATGCTATTTACATTAAAAAACCGGAACAATATATTAAAGATCATGTGTTTCTTGCAACATTTAAGCATGGAAATAAAATCTAATATAAGTTAAAAGAGCAAACAAATATTCATTGGCATTGATTTGTTTTTCACAAAACATCCGGAACAATCTATTATAGATACTTAAAACTATTGCAATATTTCTGAATGAAACATTAAATCTCAAATCAGATTTACAATAGCCTTTAGTGTTATCTGTTTATCTAATCGTGACGAACAAACCGACCAACAGACAAAACGTACAAAATAAGCTTCTTTTATTCGGATGGGGGCACTGAACAAAAAGTAAATAAAATCTGATTTTTAAAAAAAAGTTTAAGGAATAGGTTAAGCATTGCATCATGTTGCGACGTTACGCTATCTCTAGCAAGTCGCTGCATAAAAAGTCCATTTAAAAAAATGTGCGTGATATTTACTTACAAAATGCATTATTAGCCTTTATAAACAAACAGAAATGTTATCTTTTAATTTTAGCAGCTATTTGACCAGAAAAAACATCTTTAACTATTATTTATATTTGTTGTAAACATTTCCTGTACATTTTATAAATATATTTGACCTAGTGATACTGAAAGTACACAAAAATTGTCCATCTTTGTTAGCATATTGCCTCCCTTACATTTACGTAATTATTTTAGAATTGGTGTATTTTTATGAAAAAAAAATCGCTTGCATAATTAATTTTATAAATTAAACGGTTTGCTTTTAGAAAACCAAAAGTAGCCGTGGCACCTAAACTTTTCAAGCCGCATCGCATGGTGAAATAATAGTTGTCATTTCTCTTCGAGTTTTCGAGATCTGAGTGTGACAGGCGGACAGACGGACATTTTGCACAAACCTAAGAGCGGCCTTTTCCCCTTACGGGGGCCGCTTAAAAACGTAAACTAAAACTCTAGGGCCATATTAAAACTAGGTCTTGGTTCGCAAAGATCTTCCTTTAGGGAACAGTACCAGGAAAAAGAAGAAGGCAGACAGAGAAAGCGATGGGAAGACAACATAAAAAATGTACGGGTCTGCCATTGAAAGAGGTTCTATCCAAGGCTAATGCCAAAGAGGAGTGGAGAAGGACGGTCGACAAATCTTGCGTGGTGCCTCAACAGACTAAGGGATAGGGGAAGGTGAAGGATCTCAGAATATTAAATAAGAGTTTAGGAAAATGTTCACCATAGTTAGTGATCTGCCCTTTTAATGATAGGATTTGTAAGACCCGATTGACATGATTGAAGTGATGCGTTTCTACCACGAACAATCAATAGCTTTGACCACTACATTCCTTGACACTATCTAGTAGTTTGTATCGTCATTGAAGACAATGCTCTTTTTTTCTAAACTTCCAGTCAATAGAACGCGCTCTACAGATTTTGCCTCGAGAGTTCTAGAAGCTTTGGAAAATGTAGCTAGCTCTTCCTCTCATTACTTATCAAGAAATGTATTATCTACATCTAGCATCAAAGATAAGCTTTTTTCGTTCGATAATAAATGTATTATCTAGATCTAGCATCAAAAATAAGCTTTTTTCGTTGAATAATAAATGTATTATCTAGATATTACATCAAAGATAAGCTATTTTAGTTGAATAATAAATGTATTATCTAGATATTGCATCAAAGATAAGCTATTTTCATTGAATAATACATTGGATCAATGACTAACAAATGATTTAAATATAATAAATTATTGTTGTAAAATGTTTGTTTTACATGTTTCGGATGTTCCTTCAGTGTTGAAGATAACTATTTCCTAGTCCAAACCTCCCGCAGGACGACGGGAGATGGGAGCGGGCAGGGTTTGAAATCTGGACCATCGATAAATCTGAACGACAGTCCAGCGCGCAAACCTCACGACCAGGCAGCCGTCCATCATATTTACTGATTTCCGTATCAACCTACCTGTCCAGAATATCTCCCAATGACTTTAAATTACACCCATCTTGCACTCTGGCCAAAGTTGTAAACACAACATGATAAACACCTGATTCTGGGCTCTTTGCTTGAATAGTCATTGACAATCCTTGAGTTTTATCTAAATTTTTGACATTGTCACCAAAAAGTCCACCAAAATTTGCTTGATTCTAAACAAAACAAGCATATAAACAAGCAAAATTACAAAAAAATCTTGTAAAAATACACAGCTTAAATTTAGTGTATCAATTAGTTTGGATCAGTCATGTAATTAAATTAGTAATAGATCTAGACTAACAATAAGAAATTTGTGGGATTAGAATTTTTTTTTGCTTCTTTAGCGCAGTTTCATGCTTTTAGCTTTCTCACTACCCAATCACTTGACTGGATCAGTTGGAAAGGGGTAGGGGGAGAAAGAACGGGATATCTAAATTATCGATTTTTAAATGTATTTATTTTTTTAAAAAGGGAAACGACCTGAATTTGAACTCGTTGACTAAAGCCTTCTCAGGATTGTAAAACTATGCTATTGAAGAGCTCATGAACATGGAAGATTGTATAGTTATTTATTGTTTCTATTTCATGTTTGTGTTTACTAAGCCTCAGACAACGACCTATAAAGGGGACTAATTTAGTTTATACCACAACTTCAGTCAAGTACACTTTCGTTCCCTTGCTCGATATATCAAACATAATGATAGTAAATTTAATAATTGGTCAAATTTTACAAATTGATTCGGAATCTTGTGTTGTCAGGTAAAAGAAATAATTGTTCAAAATTTCAGCTTGCTCTCAGATTAAGTATGGGAGAAATAACACATACAAATTTGTTCCCAGACAGACAGACATATAGACAGAGTGAGTTGATATAAACTTTTTGTAACAATACTTTAAAAAAAAGTATTTGAATTGAAGAAATGCTTGTACAGCCATATATAGGATTACTGTATAATTTATTTCATTTATTTTCCTTTTTCGATATGTGAGCTGGCGCTCCTAGATCTAATTTTTGATCTAATTTATATTATTTATATAGGCCAGGGCTATGATGTTTGTAATTTAGTGTCCTTTTTAATTTTTATAGTTCAGTGCTGAGTATTTTGTAGTTTCCGCTATTTATAACTTTCTGCTAGTTTTAGTCTTTTTCTGTTATTTGTGTTTTACTCGTAGAGGAAAAGTAGTTTTTAAAATAGTTAACTAGCCTTAGAGCTGTGGATGTATTTCCTATTTTTTGTCCCTGGTTAGTTCTGCTTATTTTTGTCTTTGGCATTAACGTTGGATTGGTTGTTATTTTTTAATATCAGTTTATGTGCAGGTTTGTAAACGGTATAGAGCCCCCATATGAGTTTAGAATGGAAATAAATTTTTATCTTCCTTTTTGTATTTTTGTAGGATTTAAATTTTAAGATTCTCTTTTTAATGCTGTTTAATTTGGTATATTATGTTGTGTAGTCCGTGTCTTTAGTAATTTGCTAGATTTTATTGTTGTGAACGGCTAGGTACAAATTAGGGTAATCGGTAGTCCAGTTTAGTTTTAGATAATTAGCGTGACGTCATGCTCTCCGATATGTTCGCGCTGACCAGTTATAGCTAGCTCCGGAACCACGTTGAGCTCTCTTTTGTCTTGACCAGTGGTCAGTGCTGACAGCGGTGCCTGTATAAAGCTAATTGTGTGTTGTATAATTTCAGCTGGGACCGCCTGTAAGTTGGAGAATGTTTTTATTTTTACTTTCTTTAGTACGTATTTGTATTAATTGTTTCTACATCTATTGCTATAGTCTAGATGCAGACTGATTAGTGTAGTGGCATCACTGGCTAGTTAATTAGCCATGATTACCTCTGATGGAACCGGAAGTTCCGTAGAGTTTTTATAGCGTCACCCCCTTTTAGCCATCCTTAATGATCCCCTTATTGTTTTCTATTGTTTGTCTATTTGTAAATATTTTATTATTTTATGTCTTCTAAAAGTATTTTCATTAATATTATAATATTGTTAGGATAACGGTTCTATCAAGTTGGCATGTTGCCGATTTTAATTTTTAATGTATAAGATGGCTGCGTCCTACTCAACGCTCCATGATGGCGGCTTTGTTAAGCCAAATCTAGATTTATGTTTATTATTATCAGGCCCAACATGTGTTGTGGGGTAAGCTTTTAAGTAGGTATCATAATAATAATAATAATGTATGGCTTTTTATTAGCTAAATGAAGGTAATAGTATTTACCTCATGCATTTAGGTATGTGTATGTGCTAGACTAGGTCTAGTTCATTATTATTTTGTTATATTATGAATAATTATGTCTTATGGTTTATGTATTTGTAATTGCATGCTATAATTCCTGCCTAACTGTCTGCCGCAGTTATTACTGCCTAACTGTCTGCCGCAGTTATTACTGTTATTATAGCTGTTGCCTTATAGCTGTTGCCCCATAGCTGCCGTAGTAATTATTGCTGCTGCAAGTAGCTTACTGTTGTAGTTTTGCCTAATAGCTGCTTTATTTGTTAGGTTCAGTTAAGTAGTGTTGATCAATCATTTAGTAGTGTGTATATTTAGTTATATTACTGTTGTTTTGGTTTCATGTAAATAAAGTATATACAAGTTCCTTTAATAATTTCAGTTTGTTATTTTATTTTTAATTAGCTAGTTTAGTTTAGTTTGATTGTGCTGTCTGGTTGCTTAGGCGACTCTAGCCCCTTGGTCGCAGACAGAGGTGCACAGATTGGGCCCACCCAGTAGAGCTACCACCTGCCTACTGTTATAAATGAATAAATGTTGAGCAGCAGATAACAAAAAGGCCTCACTCAGTAACGCTACCCTGACCTGCTCATAGATATACAAAAATTAGTTCATTAATTTTAATTATTGTTTAATTTTGTGATTGCTTCATGTTTTCTTAAGGACAATGCATTTTTTAACTGTTCCTTACTTTCTAGATCTACATCTATATATTTTAGAACAAAAACAAAAATAATTTCATACTATTTTATTACTTTCAAAGATGGCTATTTGTAGTAGTAATTTGTAAATAGTGTATTTATGCAAGAAAACAATTTTACAAGACTTCGAAGGATTCTGAATATAATTATAAAATCTTTAGGTGGGCATCACATCCCTTACCTTCTATATCTAGATCTACTTTGAAAAAAATATTTTTTTCTTAACATTTTAGATTCTTGCACTCTCATTGCTTAAAACCTAGATCAGGGAAATGCGGGCCGCTCTGTATATATATATATATTATATATATATATATATATTATATATATATATATATATATATGTGTGTGTGTGTGTTTGTGTATGTATGTGTGTATGTGTGTGTGTTTTAAACAATATGGTGTTTTAAATAAAACAAAGCCCTTTACCTTTGTTATTGTAACTGCTAAGGCACTTGACCTTTTGGAACCACTTGTGGTATTAGGTGCATCAAAAACAGAAACTCCTGATAGCTTTTCTTTTTCTAGATTTGAAATAAATATCAAGGTATTGAATCTATCAGACATTTTAGACACATTTAGACTGTGTCAACTCATTCATGCTAGTAACGTTGGATTGTATTAGTGGTTCATTTTTTTGTAGCAAATGCACAAACATAAATATTAGGAAATCGTTTTATATATAATGAAAGCATTCTAGTCTTTTTTCATAGCCTCTATTCCAGTCAGAATTTTATGGAGCCTGGAGCCGGAAACTTTGACAGCTGAGCTCAAAAACGGCTCTAACGATTTTCCTAGAAATGTAACAATTTATGTACATCGCTGAGAAGAGAATTACTAGCTCGTTGGTCACACGAGAAGAACCGTTATGATTTTTCAAAGTGAAAAATAAATAAATTTTAATTTGGATAGAGATTAAATCTAGGTCTAGATCCAACATCGGTTTGAAATAACTATCGCGTTCTTGAAAGGAATATCGCGTTTTGGCATTTCCGAATGTAAGGCCTTATTGATTCAAGAGTATAATAAATTATACCCTAACCAGGAAAATTTTTCGCATCATCTTCTAAGTCTAGATCGAAAGGCTAATCATTAGAATTATTCAATAATAATAATAATAATAAACAAGATCCCCGATGAATCCTTATAGGATCCGCCTATTTGCAAGGAATATTCAAGACGTGATTTTGTTTTGAATGTCCAAAGTAATAATGTTTAAAAAATGTTTTACATTTTTTTGGATGTTCCTTCGACGTTAAAGACAAACTACTTCCTAGCAGATGTCAGACGAGTGATTTGAGATCATCTTTTGGCATTGTTTTGCAATTGAAAAAAAAAAAAAAAAAAAAGAACAGACATCAAGCTCGTACTTCGGCAACGTCTGCTCGATGTCCCAGCACAGTTACTAACAGAGCTAGTGGCATTGTCATTTAAATGGAACTAGAATGAAGATGTAGATCTACTTAAACTAAATTTCTGATTTTACACTCTTAAGATCTATATCAACTAGATCTAAATTTAAAATCTAAATTTAGAATAATTTAGACGTAATTTAGATTAGATTTACTTAATAAAAAAGCCTAACTAATCTAAAAATAGACTGAAAGCAACATTACATTTTTTAAAAAGTATATTAATTTTAATATTCTTTAACCGGACTAATCTAAAAATAGACTGAAAGGAACACTAAATTTGGAAATCATGATCTACACTTTAAGTTTAGATTTAGATCTAGAAATTAAAATTCTAAATATTGATCTAGTCTATATTATTCTTAACTAGACCTGGAGATTCTAGATCTAGAATCTACATTGATTTTAATTAGAATATAAATAATTTATTCTAAACAATGGAGATAAGATCTTGTTTTAAAAATCTAGATAGACCTAAATCTAGCTAGTATGTCTTTTTTTAAATACGATAAAGTTGAAGATGTTTAATAAACATTCATGTACCGAGGTCTTATAATATTTCATTTAAAGAATTCATTCCATATAACGTCAAAGGGAAAAAATCCAATACGTCACATGGCCTAATTAGACTAAAAAAAGTATTTACTAATATGAGAGAGTTGACAAGGGTTCATAGATATTCAAAAAATATATAGATATATATGTTATATATGTCAGGATAAAGCAGCTTTTTGTGCGTTTTGTCTGTCGTTCTGTCTGTCCGTCACGCTAGAGCGAGAAAAAAAAGACTAAATCTATTGATTGTGTCCCCATCAGGATAAATGCGCTTAATTTTGTGCGTTTTATCTGCCCGTCCGTCACGCTAAAATCTGATAAAAATTTAATTTTCCTTCCAAAACATCGCAATAGTTTTAATATATATAGCAATATATATTATATAATATTTTGGGGAGCTAAAAGGTGGTCGACGTAGCAGAGATGCCCTACAATAACGCTTTATATACCAACTTAGGCGCCAACCGACCTTAGCTGATATAGAAGAGCACCTGGTTGCATGTAGCTTCAGAACTAAAAAGCTACAGGTCACTTACGAAGGCCGCGGGATACACATTTGAGACCAAAAGAAAATCCGCTGACAAGGATTGACGCTGATGGCGAAAAGAAAATCTTAATCGATGACCGCGGACAATAGTTATGCTTGCCTTGGATGTCGCAAAATATGTAGGTCAGAGCTGGGGCTGCGTAGCCTCGAAACTGTACTCCTAATTAATCTTCGGATTACAAGACAAGCCTTATTAATATATATATATATATATATATATTATAACGCATCTCAATATTCAGGCTCTCTGCAACTTCACCAAACTACACCAACTGAAAGGACTTGACAACTCAGGTCTCCAAATTAACGTAAAAGTGTAATGTCCAATAAAAAACTGCCAATACTGTACAATTGACAACACGTAACACAGACTGTACAATGTTCTAGATGTCTGAACCGTCGTATCAACTCTGTACTGAAGGACGAACTCTGCTGGCTTCCGTTGAACTCTGCCGTAACGTAGTAAACTGACTCGTAGATCGGGAAGTCGTGACCGACTCGACTCTGATATCTTCGCTCTTTATATGGGGTCCTTAATGGCCTTATAGACGGGACATCGCTCGACGTTTCTGGTAAATTATACGCCGGAGGATTCCAGGGATTTTTTCTTTCCCCCCCGGCCCCACCCCCTCAAAAAAAATTATATTCATGTATGTGTGTGTGTACATAATCTCTATTACATTCTGACACTTCATTCTTTCGGAAGACGTTTATTCTGCTCTAGAATTTCTTTCTGGAGTAAGTGGAAAAATTGTAGACTCCCCGCAATTGCCAAAAAGGGGTCTGGGGGAGCGCTAGGAGTTCCCCCAGCGCGGGCCGGAGCCCCGCCGCCAAGCAGTATTTCTGGTATTGAAAGCCAACAAAATGATGACTATTCACTGCACTTTATTAAAGGAACCCCCGCCACTGATAGAAATGTGTAATCTCTCTTGAATACGCTCTTGCAATTAGGTGACTGTAGTTTGTTCTAGATTTTATATCGAAAAGGGAAGTTTTATCGTCAAAATCATATACGGAGTTTGTATTTTTTAAAAATTGAAAACCCCATTTAGCTACGGTCATAAAATTTGGTAACCGTAGTTTGCTTTAGAATAATATTGAAGATAGAGGTTTTTCTCCTCAAAACGCTCTATAAGGGGATTTTAAACCAAAAGCATATGGAGGGGTTTTAAACTTTAAAAAAAAAGCCATCTGTAGGAGAAGGGTTTAAACTCAAAACCCCCTATTGGCTTAGCGACGCTTAAATAATTTTAGTGTGTAATTTGCTTTTTTTATATTGAAGAAGTATTTTTTAAGCATCAAGCCCCTCTGCAGTTGGGTTTAAACTCAAAACTCCTTTTGGCAACGCTCATAGCATTTTGAGTGCGTAATTTGCTTTTTTTTTTTACATTAAAGATGTATTTTTAGCTTCAAACTGGCCGGGGGGGGGGGGTTAAACTCAAAACCCCTATGGCTACGCTGGTAGAATTTTGAGTGTATAATTTGCTTTGTTTTTAATATTAAAAGTAGGGCCTATTTAGATACGATTTTAGAGTGTGTTATTTGTTTTATTTTTATGTAATGAAAAGGTAACTTCAAAAACCACTGGAGGGGAATTTAAACTCAAAACCCCTTTGACTACACTCATAGAATTTTGAGTGTATAATTTGCTTTGTTTAAATATTAAAGAGGTATTTTTTTTACATTTAAACCCTGCTGAAGGGGGGTTTAAACTCAAAACTGAGTCCAAACCCATTTAGCTACGCTCATAACATTTTGAGTGCGTACTTAGCTTTATATTATATTGAACAGGTATTTTCTAGCTTCAAACCCTACTGAAAGGGGGGGGGTAAACTCAAAACCCCCTTCAATATTTTGAGAGTGTAATTTGCTTTTTTATATTGAATAGGGAGTTTATCGTAAATTTTGAAGGGGGTTTTAAAATCCAAATCTTCCTTAACTGTGCTCTTGAAATTTGGGGGATTGTCGTTTGTATGTTTCTTTTTGTTTTATAGAAGAGGAGGATTTAACTGCTAAAACCCCTGGTAGGGGGTTTCAAACTCAAAACCCCCTAGTAAGGGGTTTTAAACTCAAAAACCCTTGGCTGTGCTGGGGCAAGTGATGGATTAGTATTAATATCTCACCTAAAATAAACAAAATAAAAGCAAAAAATCAGTCACTAAATTCCGATTTCATTTCGGGGGGGGGGGGGGGGTGAACTTAAATTCATTTTTCAAATAAAAACATTTGCTTGTAGGCCTAGATATATTTGATTAAAATTTTAAATGAATAGACTCAATTTTGTATGTTCATGTGTTAAAGTATTAAGTAGATCTTGAGTTAGACATAGATCTAGATCTAGATTAATCTTGGATAGAGTTCATTCTGCACGTGCATGAATGTTTCGCTTTGAGCATGCGTGACCTTTTTTATTAGATTACGCGATTCATGAATGAGACTATTAGAATATATCTCAACAAGGCTTCGCAGCTTTAGCGAACGAATGTATGAAAAATGCTTTGGAAAATCAAATTTGAATGTTAATTTGATTAAAATATGAAATGAATGGACTATAATTAGTATGTTCATGTGTTAAATTATAAAACTATCTTTGCGAAGAGGAGTTCTATCATCTTAGAGTTGAATTAAAGATTTAGACCTAGGAATAGAGAGATGTGTAACTTTTCGGGTAATGTCTAATGAAATAATGTACGTCAGTAATTCTAAATTCGCAGATATAAGGAACGAATTTATGTAAAAATGCAAATTTGAAGTTTAATTTTATTAAATAATGAAATCAATAGACTATATTTTGTATTTTCATGTGTGAAAGTAAAAAACTATCTGCGCAAAGTGTAGTTCTTAAAATTAGATCTAGATCTAAGTCCTTTCGATCTTTCCTAATGTCAGCATGGTAAACATGGCCTAGATTTATAAGATACTATACTTTTATAGAGTCGGTCAACGTTTTTTTTTTAAGGGTCTTAATTTTTTTAAGGCTACGATACATACACTAAGGTCCCAGTTAGTACACAAGAAACATTTATGCCAATTTTTATCAAGATTGGTCAAACGGTTTTGATTTCTATTCGGCACATACATACATACATACATACATACGCCTTACATTCTACTTTATAGTATACAAGCCATTTGTTACCCGCAGCACACGGGTCTTAATTTGCGTATCACTGTCGATGTAGTCACTAAGAGTGTTTTGTAAACAATTAAACGAAATAAAAATGTTATAAGTAAAGCGAATTCGGAATGCGTGAATGTAAAAATACTATGAATGGAGCTATCAAATTAGCTAATCGACCTAAATCGATTTTTTTTCAAATAAAAACATTTGCTTTTAGGCCTACATATATTTGTTTAAAGTATGAAATGAAAAGACTTTATTTTGTACCAGTTTATCTGTTGGCTCAGTGCATTTGTCTTGGTGTAGACTGCAATTGAAGAATGTATTTTTTAAAAATTATTATGTATAAAGTGTAATTTAATAAGTAGATCTAGACTTTCTAGATCTAGAATCTAGATATTTCTAGTACAAGTATCTCATCTAAAGGCTACATAGATGACAAAGATATATGGTTTACCAAGCGGAGAATGATTGTGTACAGAAGCTTTTGAAACACAAATTTGAAGATTAATTTGATTAAATAATGAAATCAATAGACTATATTTTGTATTTTCATGTGTCAAAGTAAAAAACTATCTGCGCAAAGTGTAGTTCTTAAAATTAGATCTAGATCCTTTCGATCTTTCCTCGTGTAAACATGGCCCAGATCGATGAAATTATAATGATTTCATAGAGTTGGTAAACTTTTTTTGAGGGTCTTAAGTTTGTTTTAGGGCTACGATACATACACTACGGTCTAAGTTAGTACCCAAGGAACATTTCTGCCAAGTTTTATCAAGATTGGTCAAACGGTTTTTATTTTTATTTGGCACATACATTCATACGCCTTACATTTTACTTTAAAGTATAATATATATATATATATATATATATATATATATATATAATTCCGGAATAATCTAATACCATTTATTAAATTTTTGGAATGATCTAGCATGACAACTAATTGTAATAAAGCCTTGTGGAGAGATTTAGTTTATATATATACTTTGGTGTTATGAAGTGTTTTTCCTTAAAAATCCGGAACATAATATTAACGATATTTAGATTTTTGTAACGTTTAAATTAGAAAATTAAATATATTGAAAGAAAAAAGTTCTATTTTTAACAAATAAATAGAGTTAAAAAGGTTTTCATAAAAATTCGGTCGGAACAACCGATTTTGAATAATGAGTTTTTAACGTTTTAGCAAGAAAATTAGTCGCTTCAATGTGCTTATGGCCCAACGTACCAGAATACAGCGCCTCTAAGATCCTCCGATGGTTCCACCTTATTAACTAACAAGGCGGATATAGTTAATCACTGGAAAGAACACTACAGCCTGCTATTTGGTGAAAAAGGTATGTATTGGAGGAATCGCTGGTAAAGGTTCATCAGAAAATTATGAGAGAGGAGCTCGACGACTCACCAATATTTGAGAAAGTTGAAACAATAATCCATAAACTCACAAAGCACCTGGCTCTGGTGGACTGAAATATTTAAAATGGTTGGTGTCGCCCTACCCGAGCATCTAACAGACTTGTTCTGCTGGGAGAGGTGCGTGGTCCTACTTGAACCTATTTCCCTATTCAAAAAGGGTGACAAGTCTAACTGCTTCAACTATCGAGGCATTACGCTTCTGCCAGTAGCAGGAAAGATCTTTACTTGAGTCTTGCTCGACCGACGAACCCATTCTTTTGTGGACGAGAGCCAATGCCTAGGACAGACGAAGATGGCGAAAAGAAAATCTTTATCGAGCACAGACGGACAATGGTTATGCTTGCCCTGGATGTGGCAAAATATGTAGTTCACAGCTGGGGCCGCGTAGCCACGGGAACTACTGCATTCTTCAATAATCTTCGGAATCGCATTATTATTATTATATTAGAAGATCGATTTTAAACAGTTTTTTGGCGTAGAGTTTTCATAAACAATTCGGAGCAATTAAATTTTAACGATCGGTAAAATAAAGTAATATAGGTCATTTCTTTTTTAAAACAAATCGGAACATTCTTTACCAATAATTTTTTTTTGTGATGTTAAGCAAGAAACTTAAATGTAAAATAAGTTTAAAGAGTGATTTTCAACAATTGTTTGTAATAAATTATGTTCTCATTATAAAATCAAGAATAATCTATTGTCGATATTTTAGTAAAATAAGTCATTAAACATATTTTTTTAAATTTTGATAATCCGGAACATTATGATATCGATAACTAAACAAGTTACGTATTGTCCAAAATATTAATCAATTTTGCGATTTCAAACAATCATTTGACATAATTTATTTTTTATAAAACAATATCTGGAACAACAATAGGCAATTAAATATAAGTCAGTACATAGATTTTCATTTAGCGTTTAAATTCTATTTTTTGTAAACATCCGGAACAACTTTTATTATTGATCATGAGAATGTTTTTGTCTTAAGCAAGACAATTAAATGAAGTATACGTTAGAAGAGCAATACCAAACATTCATATTAATTGTTTGTCACACAAACACCCAGAACAACCTATGAAAACTATTGCGATGCTTAAAGTTTAAATCATATTTTCAATAGCTTTTAGTCTTTTTTTTTCGATCTAACCGAGACAGACAGACAGTCCAACAGACATAACACACAAAAGAAAGCAGCTTTTATCCTGATGAAGGCACACACAAAATATATTGTTATAACCTTGCCATGCGCACCGCGATCCAAGATAGTGCAGAAAGAAGGTGCGCACTATCTGTGACTAAACAAGTCGGATGTTGACATTGGAGAGAAAAGATTTCCGCCCACGTAGAGAGCCAATATGGAGATGCTGTACTCAAGGCAGATGCCCCTTTGTGTTTGTCATGTCTCAGTGTAAATAAACGTCTATGTCTCGTTGGAGTTGCCTCACTTAAGTAATTACAATATGTATAATCTGAATTTTTTTTTAGTAAACTAATTTAGTACCAAGTCACCTCGACCGTCACGCTACTGCACGAAAGTCGCTGGATAAAAGTCGATTAAAAAAGAAATGTGCGTGACTGTCACAAAGGGCATCTTAGCCTTTATAAACAAATATAAATGTTTTCTTTTACTTTTAGTAGCTAGTGTACCAGAAATCAACACAGTTAATTAACACTTGTGTCTGTTGTGAACTTTTGTACATTTAAGAAATATATTTGACTTAGTGATACCGAAAATACACAGAAAATTGTCGTTCTTTGTTAACATATCGTAATCAAGTCTCCCTTCTATTTATGTATTGTTTTAGATTTAATGTATTTTAGAAAACAAAATGTAGCTGTTGCACCTAAACTTTTCAAGCCACATCGCATGGTGAAATAATAGTTTTCATGTCTCTTCTAGTGTTTGAGATCTGTGGGTGACAAACGGACATTTTGCTCAAACCTAAAAGCGGCTTTTCCCCTTACGGGGTCGCTAAAAAAACATGACGTGGTCACCATGGTGTACCGATTATATGATAAAGTTGCTTCAAGTTTATTGAAAGAATATTTAAACTTGACCAATTTTTAATTATATTTTTTAGTTGTATAATGGAAAGTATTGTCTTTAAAAAAATTGTATTTTTCAGAAAATATTTTTCTTGTTCTCTATTATAAATTATAACCCTACTGTCTTGCTCTAGAAGATTTATCTATGGTATTAGCAAATCAGTTTTTTAAAATATTTGCTAAATTAGAAATACAATATCCAAATATAGCATAAGTAAAAAAGCGGTGTTTACTGTACACCATAGTTACCTTTGTATTGGATTGGAAAAGTAGTTGAGTATTCAGCTGGTAAATCTCTTGCTAGACCAGAACGAGAGACAAAAATAATAACAAAAAATATTGTAAAGTATTGAATGCAATAGAGATCAAGTTTTTCTTTTACAAATTTAGTTTACATTTATGTCTAAAAATGTCAATATGATAATGCGAAAAAGTATATTTGAGACTTTGCTATACTTACTAAAATGGAAAAATGTTTTTTGTTTAGGCATAGTTGAAACTATATTACAAAGTAAAATAAAGTAGCTCTCTACTGTTGTTTAAAAGTAGATGTACTTCTACAGAACACTAAGGAATAGCTGTGAGAGCTTTCATTTGTTTTTGCATCGACATTAATCCACACTGAGGGTGTAACTGGATTGATGACTCATTGGCACTCTACAGCAAACATTCACATTGGTGTCTTGCTTCTCGAAGTTGTGTTTACTCTTGGTTCACACTACAGCGTGATAGTCTTTAGGGAGGACTGGGACAAAGTGCCATAGATGAACAGGCGACTCTCAATCAGATATTAACAATAAACAAATTCAGCTGGTAAAGTAAACGGCCTCCGAGAGGAAATCGTCACAAAAAAAAACAACTAGCTGGAAAGTAGTTATGGTTCGACAGCGAATGTCCTGAGATTGTTCTTCATGGGCGCAGTGCGCTATCAATTGGACTAGAGTCTACTTGTTCATAAATACGGTTTGTAAACGTCTGTAACAGGTCTAGATGTTGCTCGAAATCAAGCCTTATTAGAGGTACATTTCGAACAACGCCATAGCCACCGGAGAAAAGGTAGAAGTACCACTGTTGAAATAACCCAGAGAGAGAGCTGTCATACTAGTACATAAAGGTATAGACGGCTGGAGGAAAGTAGCCCGACCCCCAGACATATGATTACTGTTTATTGTAATCTTACAACCTATGATAAAAAAAATCAAATGTATATTAGACTCCTGAAACCAAAACTCAATAGGTTACAAGAGACATCTGCCCTTAAAGTAATTATATCACATCAAGATTACACACTGAACCAGACCAGTTGACTTTTCTCATGTTTGAAATAGTTACTATGAATGGAACATCTACTTTTTAAGTTTTTTAAAATAAACTGGCGGCACGTTGTTTCGATCCCCTTTATATACTTTTTAGCATTTGGATTATTTTAACGTCCAGCTTTCTATTTACTTCTCTCTCTCTCTGGAACCACATTTTAGTTTTTTTTTCACCCTGCGCATCATGATGTTCTCTAACTTTAGAATTTTTACTTGAATTGGAACGACCCACGTCATAAAGCCTCCTCCCACGACACACGCTTTTGGTCCTTGAATTCCAGTATAGCTTTTATTTATCCGCTCACCCCCCCCCCCAGCCCTCCCATCCACAACTAAAAAGTTAGTCCTACGTACAATGACTTTACTTCGACTTCTCAATTCTGTATGTACTATACCTCTCTGTTGCTTTTTGACAGTACCCCCACACACACCATACACACACACATGCTTTCAGAGTTTCGGCCATTTTTTTAATTACAATTACAACGCCTAATTTTTTTTTAGCATCTTCCCATTGACTGAAGCTTCAGCGTGCACTTTTCAGCTTTTAAATTCAATGTATAATACCTTTGGTTGGTTTTACTTTTAAAAAAAAAACACATTCCAAAGACTAGCAATGAACGGTATTAGACACCGCAAATATTCATTGCTCTCTCTCTCTTTTTCTCTCTCTATCTATCGAAAAACAAAATAATCCTAAAGATAGATCTCGAGACTCAAGATCTATCCTTAGATTCTCTAAAAATTGTGTTTAGATCGCGTCTTAACGGAAGCGGAAGTGTAATGTAATGCAAGTTTTTAAAACACGTTCACTAAGAGGAAAAGAAAGAAAATACCGGAAGTCCTACTTTCTGCTACTTTTATTTATACCTTAGATAGAGACATTAGAATTCCTGAATTCGGCCTTTTGGGGAAATTGGAAAATAAAATACAAAAATTTGATAGAAAGCTTGCGGTTTTTCGCGAATTGCGGTTGTCAGGTTGAGAATCTGTCAAAACCCACGAAGCCTGAATATTGTTAGACACCTAGTTTATAGTATTAGTTATTTAGCGACGCACCATAGAAGACGTATATTGAACGGGACTAGTGACGTTTGGGATATGTTGGGTTAGAGACGGAAAAGAAGTTAGCGATACAATCCTCTAGGGTAAAGACGTGTTTTTTTTTTTGACAGAGACTTTTACTTGGCCTCTTATTGGAATAACTCTAGTATGAACTGTTCCTCAGTGTTGACTCTTGACTCGTTACATCCATCGTCTTGTTTATTCTGTATTGTTGATCAACTACATTGAATACACCCCAACAATAAAACTCAAACGCTTGCAGAGTAATTAATTGAAATTCAAGTCATCTAGAGTTGACCTCAAGACAGCCTGAACAAGCATATCACAGTGGCGACCCCGAACCTCGAAGCCGAACCTTGAACCGGACCTCGAAGCTGAACGTTTGCTCAGGTGAGGGTCGTGCACTCGAAGATATTAAGTTTCATCGGAGTACGGCTGAATACAGCATCATCGCAGGGGGACTTTGTTTAGGCTATGTCGTCAGTTCTACATGCAGTCGTCGCCTGCTCGATCGTACGTTCAACGAGCCGTTAACTCAGGGTGACCTTCGTCAGGACAGTGATCATCTTAAAGTCTGGTCTACTCAACGAGTATAGTATCAACGCCTGATCTTAGTATGCTGAATCGACCTGAAGCCAGAGAACCGTTCATTCATAACGAGTGAAAGTTTGTCAGTAAACCTGTTGGACATATTTTTTCTTCGCTTGCGAAAACAGTCGTAGGAGCCACATAGATCAAGTTTTACCTCGTCAGTTTTGAGAAGGACAATTTGTCCACTGTTGGACGCTATTGTGAGTACTACAAGTTTGTTAGCTAACTAAAGCGCTCTGTCTTACCCTTTGAGAGATTCTTGTAGAGCAGTTTGTTCATTGAACCGGTTGCCACTTTTATAACGGTCACTGCGTTTAACCTTTGGAAGGTTACTGAATTCGTATTTGTCGTTGCTGAATATTGATCCATTTATTATAAATTGGTCTAGACCATATCTAGACTTGTTAGTGTTGAAGTAGTGGAAACAGCTACATCCACTTATTTTTGTGAAAACCGTTAATCGTATAACGGAACGTCGTCGAAGGTGACCTTGGTCTCACCTAGTCGACATTGGACATTACGGACATTTTGGTCTTGTGAAGCAGCATACAACAGCAAACTTCGTCGTACTACCAGATTATCAGCAGAAGCAGTGAACTATTTTAGAGAATCGTTATTCGTCAGCCCAGATCAAGTCATCGTCAAGAAAGTCGTTATTCGCCCGCCCAGATCAAGTCATCGTCAAGAAATTCGTTATTCGTCAGTCGCCCAGATCAAGTTGCCGTCAAGTGACTGTTATTTGCCAGTAGTCGTCTACGCAAATCAAGTCGTCGCCAGGAGAACCGTTGGCGTATTCGTCAGTAAGTGTTTACACAAAGTCGTCGGAACTTTACATACGGTCATCAACAGTCGTCTAAGAAACTGAAACATTTTGCTGTGGCATAATAAGACATCTGGGGCATTACGTGTGATACTCAACACGGATTGTATCCACTGGCAGCACCAAAGAACAGAGTCAGAACTGGAAGAGAGGCAGTGGAATTTGCTGTAGATCTATCATATTCGGGAATCCGAGCAAAGGAATCTTTCTTATCAAAGCTAAGTGCCATTTTTCTTTTTAGTATATGTTTAGATTGCCCTTAGAAATAGATTTTGTCTAAATTTGGTACGTTAGCCTGAGTAAAATCAGGTGGTGCGCCTTAAACTGTCGGGGAAAGACTTAATTTAGATGAAAAGCTATATTATACGTTTAGGATAGTGATTATTTTGTTTGTGTAAACGTCATATTCGTTGTCGCTTGGTTACTTCGTGACGTTATCAATGTGTGCCATATTGTCATATCCCAACCCATAGCGATAGTCTCATTTAATTATTTCATTTGTGTATATTATATTATTTATTTTTTATTAATTTAATTAGATCTGTTATTTTTTCACTTAATGATAAAAAGTGCAGGTAAGATTCTTTTTTTGTGAATCAGACTAAAATACATTTTTAGTTTGAGCGGTTAAAATCAAATATGATTTTGCCATGAGAATAATGCCGAAACTGGCATAGTAGTCAAACACTGTCGTCTGGCTAATTTTAGATCCACAAATTCTTGTACATTTCGTTTGTACATCTACTGATCTAGACTCTAATTTTGAATATTAATTTGAAAGATGAATGAAGGTAGTACATTCTAGATATATCTCGTTAAAGATATATTTGATACATATTGTATGGACATATTTATTTCATATGGTTAAATAGAGCCATAATTAGCATAATTTCTGGATTAGATTTATCTAGTCTACTTATGACTTATCTAGACTAAGACTTCACTGTCTTCAGACACTTCAGTCATATCAAATTTGAAATTGGTCATATTTATTCATACTCATAGTCATAGTGCTCTTGGTAACTCTAGATCTATAATTATTTAATGATCGAGTAGCATCTACGATTGTTTTGATTTATTAATACCGAATCTGGTGGAATCTATAGAGACATAACACTTAAAACCTGTATAAAATTGTGAAACAACGTAAATATAAAATAAGTTTAAAGTATAGTCATAACCAATATAGGCTAAATAAAAATATATATAAATTTGGGTGAAAATATAATACAATGGCTACATCCTCATATGTGGACCTTAAGGAGGTTAAGGAAGCAGCTATGCAGGATGGAAAGGCATGGAGTTAAAAGGAAAGGACTTGGCAGCTTATGTACAGCAAGTTGTGGGGGAAGAAATGGAACATCAAGATAAAATAAGAAAGGAAAAAGAAGAGATAGAGAGACAAGAAGAACGTCAAAGACAAGAGATAGAGAGACAGAAAGAAGAAAATAGACAAGAGATAAAGAGACAGAAAGAAGAAAAAAGACAAGAGATAGAAAGACAAGATAGGATCAGAAAGGAAGAATATGAGAGGCAAAAAGAGGACCAAGAAAGGCAAGACAAAGAGAGAGAAAAAACCAGAGAGCATGAGGCTAAAATGGAGAAGATGAGATTGGATGCAGCACAAGCCAGAGCTCAAACTGCACAGACAACTCAAGGAAAAAACACAAATAATTCAGTTTCGATGAACAGAAGGATGACATTGGTGATTTTCTGAAAAGATATGAGGCAAAAATGTCTACATTTAATATGCCAGAGGAAGAATGGTCTGAAATACTGATAGACTTCGTTCATGGTCAAGCTCTAACAATATGCCAAAATCATGACCATCATATTGATGATAGCTATCAAGTCTTGAAAAGAGAGTTGTTGAATGCATATGGTCATAAAACTACAACTTTCATAAAGAAATACTATGATAATGTACCATCATTAGAAATAGAACCTCAAACTACCATTAATATGGAGAAGGATTTTTTCAATAAGTGGGTAAAGTTAGAAGAAGTGGTAAATTCTTATGAGGGATTAAACATTTTCATTCTGTTAGATAACTTTATTAACAAGTGTGATCCCCAACTTCAATCATTCATTAAAGAGAGAAATCCTAAATGCTTAGATGAAGTAACAGAAATAATGAGAATTTATAAAAATGCTTATCCAACTAATCCATTCTCTACTAAAGATAAGAATAAGGTAGACTTAATAGGATACACAAGTGAGAAAAAAGTCAGAGGTAATGATAGATATTCTAGAAAAAATGAAAATAGGTTTGAAAATAGAAATAGAGATAGAAATGGAAAATCAAAATCTAGGGATAATCCTTCTGAGGAAATAACTTGTTTCAATAGCCATAAGAAAGGTCACATAGCTTCCCATTGCAAAAAACCAACATACATAGAACAAATGATAGGAACTCATATAGAGAAAAATATAGAAATAGAGATAGAAATGGAAAATCAAAATCTAGGGATAATCATTCTGAGGAAATAACTTGTTTCAATTGCCATAAGAAAGGTCACATAGCTTCCCATTGCAAAAAACCAACATACATAGAACAAATGATAGGAACTCATATAGAGATAGAAATCAAAACAGAAGTAGTAGTAAACATAGAGATAGGAATCAAACCAGTAGAGTTCACTATACTAATGAAAACCAGGATAGGGATTATAGTTATGAGGATAGTGATATTGAACAACTAAATTATGATAACACTATAGAAGAAATTAACATGGTTAAGGGAAGAGAAATACTTTTAAACTATTCAAAGGTCTAGTAAATGGAAAACCTATAAGTTTTATCAGGGACACAGCATGCACAACAATTGCAATTCATTCAAAATTTGTAGAACCATGGTGTTATTTAGGTTACATGAAAAGGTTAGATTGTTAGATGGCAGTATTAAGAAATTTAAGACTTGCAGAATTTTTATCCATTTTTTTACTGGTTACTGTAATGCTGTAGCAATACCTAGTTTGACACAGGATATGTTAATGGGTAACATTAGAGGAATTAAGTCTTGTATCATTAGGGACATTGAGAGATGGCAAAACAAATATGGTCATTTGTTAAACAGAAATAGGAGAAACAGAAATACTAAACAGTACAGTAGACCTATGAATAGAATAGAAGAAACATGACTTGTTATAATTGTCATAAGCAAGGACATTTTGCTAGAGAATGTTGGAGTAGGTCTCATACCAATCAGAAGATTGCGAGTTCTTATGGTGGTAAAAATAATGAAAGAAGGAATCAAAGTAGAAACAAATACAATGACTATAAAGCAAATGGGTACAGGACTTATGATAAACAAAATGACAGGACAAGATATGATGTAAAATAAATAAGTATTCTGAATATGGAATCATGATCAGGTTTAAACTTGTATATTTAAGTTTATTTATGTATTGAGAAATAATATGAGACAAATGAATTTTAAATGGAAGTATAATGTTAATTGATCAAGTTTAGGACTATAATGATAATGAGTAAGTTCTATGATGTGACATTCCATAGGATAGTAATGATATGTTTGAAACTTTTAAAGTTATAAAACTAAGGTGTACTTTATTGACATATGGATATTGATTATTGATTGATAATTCTAAATTGTTTATATGTTGTCTAGATTGACATACACTTACATGAGGAATTGATACTTGTAAATACTATGTATACACTACATTGATGTTTGATATTAGATTTTTGTATGGTAATATTAATTAACATGGCACAACTTACGTGTTAGTGGAAAAGGGAGATAACTGATATGTTGGGTTAGAGACGGAAAAGAAGTTAGCGATACAATCCTCTAGGGTAAAGACGTGTTGTTTTTTTTGACAGAGACTTTTACTTGGCCTCTTATTGGAATAACTCTAGTATGAACTGTTCCTCAGTGTTGACTCTTGACTCGTTACATCCATCGTCTTGTTTATTCTGTATTGTTGATCAACTACACTGAATACACCCCAACAATAAAACTCAAACGCTTGCAGAGTAATTAATTGAAATTCAAGTCATCTAGAGTTGACCTCAAGACAGCCTGAACAAGTACATCACAATATGTTCTCCGGTGTGCCTAAACCAGTACGCTTAGGACAGGATGGAAGCTTGGTTAGTGATGGCCATGTGGGAAAAAGAAAACTCCGAATCCTAACTTGTGTTACTTTGCGGCCATATCCATACATGGGAAAGGCTTAGGGAGTCAACCATGAGGAAAAATCAGGTACTTAGTGACCCTTAGACAGCTTGCAATAGATAGTGCTCTGGCAAAGCTGCGACAACACTGATCCCAAACTATATCGCCTTTCGCATGCGGTCGCCCCCCATGATAAGTGCCCAACCCAGCACAGATGTCAAATGGTAGGGTTTATATACAATCAGAACAAAGTTATTTGTAAAGAAGTCTTGCCAACGTTATGCTTATTGTGGAGTGAAGGTACTTTTGATGGAAGCGTTCGGGGCAAGAAGTCTTCTGTAGAGCACCCAGATCTCAGAGACATAAAATAGTGTGATGAGAACCACTGCTTAATAAACAATGATTAATGAAGAGCCCCTATTCCGCCATACTCTCAATTGGAGGCGACCAAAATCGCTGTAGCTAGATGCTTGTCTATATCTGTGCAGCCAATGTACGTGAAGTGGTCGACAACATTAAAGAGTTGAGCATTCATATACATTGGATGTGTATATAAAGCAACGTTCTTAATCAAAACTATGTTTATCAATAATGCAATGGTTTCGATTCCGGAGATGAAGGATGAGTGCAGTGTTTCAAACCCACTTGCGACCTGCATATTTCTTTACATTTCGTGCAGACAAAGTCGTTGTCCGCTGGCGGTCTATTTAAGTTTTCTTTTCGTCTTCTGCGCATGTCTTCAATAAGAGCATTTCTTTGGGTCTCAAATGTGTGTCCTACAGTTTTTGTGGGAGCTCTACATCTGTCTCTTTCATAGGCCAACTGCTGTGAGGGCGAAATGGCGCCTGAGTTGATATTTACAGCGCTTACGCCAAGTAAGATAAGTGTCACAGCCAGCTGTTTAATGGTAATTAGTGCTTCTATAATGTCCTCACTAGCAAAATAGTCATTTGTAATGTAGTCTTGTGCCCATTGAGGAGCCTTAAATGCCTTTGGTAGAGCATCCAGCGCTCAGATCCATACAAATGTGTGGTGAGAACAACTTCTATAATAACATTGATGTTTGTTGCTAGGTAAGGAGACCTATTCCGCCATACTCTCAGTTTGAGTCGACCAAAAGCGCTGTTAGACTTAGGCGAAGGTTGTTTATTTGTCTGGAAAGTGACGCTAGCAACAAGTAGGACCTAATGCATTGTTATGTTAATGATTGCAGGCAAACATAATTGAAACACTTTCTAGGAAGGAGACTGTGGGGTTCATTGAATGTTCATGATGTACAATGTTAACCCGAAGACAGGCTACGTTCCTTTAAGTAATTACTACTATAATAGGTCATTCAGTGGCGTCACTAGGGTTGGTGTCACCCGGTGCGTCCCGCTAACCCCCCCCCCCCCCCTCGGACCACCCCTAGTGACGCCACTGGGTCTTATGTCAATTTTTTTATCACTTCCTACTTAACAAAACCTTTAAGAGAAAACAAAAAAAACTTAAAGAAAAAACAACAAGGCTTATATTAAGTGTATCAATTAGTTTAGATCAGTGATAAGATTAAATCTAGACTAACAATAATAAATCTATGCGATTACAAATATTTTTACCAATTGTTTTTGTTTAGTTCAATTTCATGCTTTTAGATTTCTCAATGGGCTATGATCCTATCACTTGTATAGGGTGACCAGACAAAATAGCGCGAAATTTCCCGACAAAATAACGCGGACATATATATGTTGTGTATAAAGGTACTGGAATTTAGTAAGTCAAATGTCCTGAGTAGCATTTTTGTGATTTCTGATTTTGGGCACATCGGCACAATTTAGGCCATGTCGTGCCTGCAGTCCCTCAAGGGCCACTCTCCCTCCACACAACAAGGGCCAAATTCCATACAGTCAAATCATTAAAATCAAGGTCTATTCACAGTTAAAATAGTAGAGGTAGTAAAAATTTAATAATTTGGTAAAAATTTAATGTAAATAGTACATGTTTACAAATTCATAAATCAAATCTTCGTAGACAACCCCACTTCGCGGATAAAGCCCAGTACCTTCCCAGGGTCGACATTATTGAATAGTGTTTTTAAATTAGTGGCTCTAAAATATTTTTCCCTGACATCCTGGTATTTGGGGCAGTCGATGAGGATATGTTCCACGGTGAGGCGAGAGTCACAATACTCACAAAGTGGGGGCTCTTCTTTCTTCAGCACAAAAGAGTGCGTGATGTAGGTGTGGCCAATCCTAAGTCTGGACATGGTCGCGCTACCACGCCTTGTCAGACCCTTAGATGTGGACCGCCACCTGACATCCGCCACAATCTGCCTGAGTTTATTGTGAGTCTCAGCCTCCCATCGGTCCTGCCACTCTTGGTAGGTGGCAGAGGCAATACTTTGTCTCAGGTCCGAGCAGGGAATTTGGGTTCCTGACACCGCATGATTTAGGGCTCTCTTTGCTTCTCTGTCTGCGGCTTCGTTTCCCTCAATGCCCACATGGGAGGGGACCCAGATGAAGGTGACATCCCTATGGTCGGCTGCTATTTGGTCCAACAGCTTCAGGCTCTTATGTACCAATGGAATGTCAGTCTTCATCCGCCCCAAAGCTTGCAATGCAGATTTGTAGTCGGAGCAGATTATAAATTTCCTCCTTTCTGATGCTTTGACGGCCATAAGTGCAAGCGATATTGCATGCAATTCGGCCGTAAAGATGGAGCAGCCATCGGGGAGTCTACGGGAGATTGTTTTGTTCCGAAAGGAGCAGGCACACGCGACCTTTCTATCCATTATGGATCCGTCTGTGTAGATGGTGCCACAATCCCCGTAGCTCTCTTGCAGTTCCCTAAAGTGGACTTGTAGTATGCTTGGGTCTGTATTTTCTTTTTTGAAATTAAGGAGGGATAAATTTAATTTGGGTTTATTCCCCACACTAATTTAGGTGGAAAGATAAAGCAACATGATCCCCAAATTTCAAAATCTGATGCTAAAACTTTCAAAGTCCTTCAATGTAACGTTCGAGGACGTATTCCAAAGACACTTGAAATAACTAACCTGCTCCACAAAGAGTGTGTGGATGTTGCCTTACTACAAGAATGTCTGATTGGTGAAAAAAAAAGTGTCTCAATACCCGGGTACTCTGTTTTCCCCTGCTTCTGTGGGGATTGCCGAGGCCTGGTTACATTGGTGGCTAATGCTCTGGTCGCCAAGAAAGTGCCCACAGGCTTGAGTCAGAGGAGGACAGACACTTTGGTATTAGAAATTTGGAAAAATAATAGACGCTTCAAGTGCATCAATGTTTATAATCCACCAAAACAAGAACTGGCTTTAGATGTCAGAGAGACAATAACTGTAGACACTATCATAGCTGGAGATCTAAATGCCCATTCACCTTCCTGGGGCTATGATGACACTGATCAGTCTGGTAAAAAAATTCATGACCTGTGCAATTCTACTAACCTTTTTCTTTAGCAAAATAAACACTCTCCTCTTACTCTTCTTCATGCTAGCAATGGTTCACTATCACGACCAGATCTTTCTTTTGTCTCTGCTAACTTGGAATCTGTCATAACTTATCAAGTACTAGGCGATATTGGTAGTGACCACCTTACTGACTGCCACTCTTTCTAAAATGAACACCAAGACCACTAAAGAACCACGAAAGTGGTGCTATAGTAAGGCTAATTGGAAAGGATACCAGACAGCTGTCGACAATGCCCTTGAAAAAATTCATGTAGAGTCTAGCTCTGTCGACTTTGTGTACCGTCAAATAACAACAGCTATCCTAGGCATGGCTAAAAAGTTTATTCCTCGAACTTACCCTTGTAAAAAATTCAAAAACTTTTGGATGGCTGAAATCAACAAACTTGTTATGGCTCGGAGAAGGGCATATAAAAAGGTCCAAAAGAACCCAAACAATCCAACACTTAGGCAGAAATACAACAGACTCAGCCTACTAGTCAAAACGTCTGTTAGCAGGGAAAAACGAGAACGTTGGACCAACACCTATGCAAGGTTAAACCTAAGGGATAGCTCTAAGGCTTGGGGGCTTCTGAGAACTCTCAAAAATGATGGGCGTACGAAAACAGCAGCCCCATTATCTTCACCCAGTGGGGTAACCATTTCAATAAAGAAGAAAATTGCCATCTTGTTGAAAAAAAACATTTTTAAGATCAACAAGGCTGTCAAGAAGTCTCCAATGTCCAAAGCCATTGATAAAGCTCGCAAAGCTGATGAAAAAAAAGACCGAAAGGAACCACAGACCGAAAGTGCTTAGGGAACGATGAACTCCCCCTTCTCGATAGGCGAGCTTAATGCTACCATAAGGAAATGCCAGCTTAAAAAGGCTCCCGGGCCGGATGGTATCACCCCCGAAATGCTTATGCATGTAGGGAGGAAAGGAAGGGCCGTGCTCTGGCATTCGTAAATAGAACCTGGGCAGATGGTCATCTGCCCAGGGCCTGGAAACTTGCCACCATTATTCCTTTACCAAAAAAGGGAAAAGATGCTTCCACTGCTGAGGGCTACAGGCCAATCTCACTCACATCTTGTGTTGGAGAGATGGCTGAAAAAATGGTGAATGAGCATCTGGTTTGGTACCTTGAAAGTGCCCGTCTTATAGCTCCAGAACAGGCTGGTTTCAGGGCTGGAATGTACGCTATAGACCAAGTCAACATCTTTGTGCAGAGCGTAGCAGATGGATTCCAAAGGACCGATAGCACATACGCAGTCTTCATTTACTTAAAACAGGCATATGATAAAGTATGGCGGCCTGGTTTGCTTCATAAGATAAGAGCCGTGGGGGTGCGGGGACGGATATATTACTGGATTAGAGACTTCCTACAAGAGCGTACAATAAGAACAAGGATGTACGGAGAAGTCTCAGGGGAAATGACCCTCGAGCACGGCCTCCCCCAGGGCTCCTTCCTGTCATGCGCCCTTTTCACGGCCTTCATAAATGACCTACTGGCTCAGCTAATATGCCAAAAGCTGCTATATGCTGATGATATTGTCCTTTGGAAATCCGGAAGGAGCGCAACCTCTATACAAAAAGTGTTACAAGAAGATCTCCATACGCTCTGCTCATACACACATAAATGGAGGCTAGAAATAAACACCTCCAAGACGGTCTAGTCTCTGTTCACTCTCGGGACTGGCATTCTCGGGCAACCTTTCCAAATCTCCCTCAACGGAGTGGCTCTCAGCATGGAAAAGCTATCCAAGTACCTTGGTGTAACTTTAGATCGCAAACTAAAAATGTGTGAGCACATCCAGGATGTAAGAAAGGCCGCAGGGAAACTTTGCATTGTGCGGAAGCTGGCATCCACGAAGTGAGGAGCCCGAGCAGACATACTTCGATCCCTGTATTTAGGAGCAGTCCGATCACAGATAGACTACAGCCTACCTGTGCAAATTTATGGCTCTAGGACTGCTCTTGAACAACTTGATAAAATACAGTCCCAAGCACTAAGATTTGTCTGTGGAACCTTTAGGACAAGTCCAGTAAATGCGGCTGAAATAATGGCTAATATAGGTCCACTAAACCTTAGGAGGGAAAGGTCAGTACTGACCTGCTATGAGCGGTATAAAAGGCTGGATGAATACATCCCAGCTAGAAAACTAGTGGATGGTTGGAGATGCAGAAGACGTATCCAGATGCAGTCTTTTATGCATCATGCCACTAGACTATCTGATGAAGCTGGCCTCTCCACCAACCGACAAAACATTCAACGCTTTCATCCCCTTCCCCCTTGGTGTCGCCCAACGACCCCCAGACATACGCTTGAAATTAGTAGACCCTAATGCCACTAAGCAAAGTCGTTCATCTAACAACCTTCAAATCCTAGCTCTGGAGACCATTAATACCTTCAAGCCCAGTGCTATTTTTGCATACACTGATGGGTCGGCATCAATAGATTCTGGAAGAGCAGGCTATGGAGCCTACATCGACTTTCTTGGCTCTTACACAGTCAAAATCTTTGGACCATGCGGTAGTGTTTGCAGTTTTGATGCGGAGACCATGGCAGTCTGTGAAGCCTTAAAAGTCATTGACTCTCAACTCGGCGAGGGACATTTGAGGGCAACACAGATTGATGTGGTCACTGACTTAAAATCTGTACTACAGGCTTTGCAAAGCCCCGGACCATGCCCCCCCCCCCCCAATATCAACACTGTCATCATGGCTTCACATAACATTAAACAACGCTATGGCACCCCTGTAATAATGCATTGGGTACCGAGTCACACAGGTGTGACTGGCAACACAACTGCAGACTCTTTGGCCCACCAGGGAGGGCAAATTACACCCATTGAACAGACTGCAAGCTTTCATCAAGCCCTGGCTATAATACAAAAAAACAGAAATGGAAAAGTGGTTTGAGTGCTCTGAAAAAAGTCCCAAAAAGCCCGTGGAGTCTGGGAGCGCATGAGGCGCCCTGACGTGGTGGAGGCTGTCCAGGCCTGAGCAAGCTTTATAGCACAGTGCAGGACAGGCCACTGTCCTGTTGGCTCATATTTCTCGCAGCTATGGCCAAATTTTGATTCACGGTGCCCCCGCTGCGGGGAAGAAGAGGAAACTGTGCCTCATATTCTGTTTGACCGCCCCAGACTTGCTGATTTCCGTCTCGACAGGTCTGGGAAACCCAAAAATCTTGACCTGTATGGCGACATTTATACACTACGCAAGACAGCAGGGTTTCTGTCCAGGGCTTTTGCAAGAGAGGATTTGAGCCTCTCAAGCCCTCACTCTAATTGAGTTTGATGATGATGATGATGATGAAGTGTTTCCTGCAAAATTACTGAAAAGGAAGGAAAAAAAATATTGGCTCAATTAATATTTTACGATATCTAAAGTAGTTTTTGAGTGAAAGTATATTTTGTCCGCGCTATTTTGTAGGGGAACCCTTGTCTAGACCAGTACGGAAAAGGGGATAGGGGCTATCCGTGTAAATATTGCCGATATCGCTTTAAAAAACATTAGTTCATTCTTGGCTTAAAAGACTCAAGGGGAGTAATTCAACGTATTCTGTCAAGTACGATTTCTTTCCCTTGTGTTCAATACCAAACAAAATAATTAATTACCAATAGTTTATTAACATTTTTTAAAACTGATTCTTGTTTTTCAGTTTAAAAAAGAATAAGTGTGCTAAATTTCAGCTTGATCCAAGATTAGGTGGAAATTAATTATTTTGTTTGGGTTGATTCTATGAATTTCAAAGGTTTTTAATATCCAATTATGCGGAATGAGTCGAATGCATTTTTGTAGTCGATGTAGCACATGTGTGTTTCTTTTACTTCTATTAGGTTGGTGCAATATAATACCATCAATAGCTAGCTGTAATTTACAGCCCTTCGACTCTTCAATGCAACCTTGTTGTTCCTCTGCTAGTAGTTTATGGGCAAAACATTTTACTTTTTAATAGGCAAGTAATTATTATTATTATTATTATTTAGACATGAAGCTAACATTCAAACTTGCTAATCACAAACTGTCATTTTTTTGGGTAACGGTTTACTATGTATGCCTTTTTGTTGGCTGACTTTGAATGAACTAATGAATGGATGTTAGTTCTACGTAAACATTCCTTCATTCCTTGTTGGTATGTCTAGGAGTGGAGGAGACCAAATTGTGGTGCATTTATACTATTCAACCATTCCACACTGAAGGATAGACTGAAGCTTTTTACAATACTTCTATTAAACTCGTAACTTGTGGAAACTCAAACCTAAAACATGGGCTCAAAACTCAAAAACCTAGGTAAACACGGATCTCGAAAACGGCTCTAGGGATTTTCCTAGACATTTGTTAGTTGATGTATATCGTGGGAAAAGAATAACTAGCATGTTGGTAAAAACTTTAGTTTGGCAGTTATAATTTTCAAATTATAAAAAGAAATTAATTTATATTTGGCTAAGGAAATATTTATCTCAAACAAACTTTACGTCTGGGGTATTTCCAATTCCCCATGTAGGTCCTAGTTAAGAAAGAGAATCAATGAATGTTCAGGAACAGTTAGCGCACTGTCTTGTAAGTCTAGATATAATTGCCTATCATAAAGTCTTGTAGATTTATACATTTGCGTCGCAAGGATTTTTTTCTCGTGGGGAAAGGGGCGGGATAAAAAAAAATGTTTCATAATTATTTAAATCTAACATTTACTAGTAGGAGGTATTGTCTTTTTTTTTTAAAAAAAGGTATTTTTATGTTTTTCGTGTTATAGTATTTTTAAAGGTATTAATTAATGTATTATATATTTGTAAGCACCACTAATTCACTCACTGATTGATCATGAGATCTATTAGACTGTCGCATTAAATTTTGAACACAGGTTCATTTTACCTTCTAGACGCTTTATAAGAACCCGATTTGACATATTCGCAACCTGAAAACTGATAATTCTCGAAAAACCGCAAGCTTTCAATCAAACCTTTGTTTTTTTTATTTTCGGTATTTCTACTTATAAACCACGACATGGCCTAAAGTGTGCCGATGTGCCAAAAAACTCAAAACTCAAACTCTACTTATAAAGCATTTGAAAAGCACGAGAATAGAAATAGAACTTCTTGTATATTATTTTTTTCCCTAACTTAACCTTTCAAAACTTCCGTTACGTCACTTCCGCTTCTCTTTAGACGCTGACTAAATAAAATAAAAACAAGAATGTTTACTTTATCGATTTTAAATGCATAAAAATATTTTTCACACAGGGCTCAAGGGGACTAATGCAACTTATACCACCACATCTGTCAAGTACGATTTCGTTCCATTGTTCAAGTTACCAGACATAATAATTAATTACCAAAAGTTAATTAACTATTTGGTTAAATTTTTTAAAATTGACTTTTGTGTTGTCGTGTGTTGTGAAACGCTTACTATGTGTGGTCAACCGTGAAACACGGTCAAGTGTTGGGTACCGGGGAGTTATGGGACTTGCGGGAAGTCACGAGTGTGTTGTACACAAGAAGAAGTTGGAGTTGGTTATCTGTAGATAATGTCAGCATTGTAAATATGTTCTGTTTGAATGCTTCACAATAAAAGACAGTTGATACTTAAAAGGACTTGTTTCTTCACATCGTGTAAGAGTAATAATTGTGCAACATTTCAGCTTAATCCGAAATTGGGTGTGAGAGAAATAACGTGTACAAATTTTTACCAGACAGACAGAGCTTGATTTAAGCTTTGTAATAAAATGGACCGAATAGTTTGAAAGCTGTTGTCCATGTGTATGTCACAGTGTGTGTGCGGGGGTTACGGTTGAAATATAATAACAAACAATGTCATATCACAAAGTGACATGGTAGATTGGTTGACCTTGTTGACATTATATAATGTCATATGACAAAGTGACAGGGTAGAGATTGGTTGACCTTATTGACATGTTATAATGTCATATCACAAAGTGGCATGGTAGAGATTGGTTGACCTTGTTGACATGTTATAATGTCATATCACAAAGCGACAGGGTAGAGATTGGTTGATGTTGTGAAAGGATCTTGGTGTGTGTGTGTGTATATATGTCGTGGAGCATGAGTGTCACCCTTAAGTTACGCCCCTGTTCTGTACCTGTCCAGAAGAAAGAATGGGTCAGCCTAGCGGGGTAGCGAGAGGTCAGGAATGCAGAAGTTCAGTAGAGCGGCTAGGCCTGTTAGTATAGGTTGTGAGGTAGAAACTAGAGAGGAAATAAAGTACTGTATTAATAGAAAAGAAAGCTAGTCGAGTTTGTTACTTCAATGTTTTATGGTTCATTAAAATTAGGAAGTCGTCACATGTTTGGTGGAGCAGCAGTTCGATCCAGCCCTACAGTGTCCACTGTTGTTATTTATAGTGTATAACGGTCGCCTTGTTCGGCACGTCAGGAATTAATATCTGGCTTTATTACATCGCTAGTTGTCACACCCAGTCTAGCAAGTCTTGATACCTTCGTGTGAAATACCGGTACTTTGAATACACTGTATCTCGTATCCATACGTATCTGACTAACGAAGAGGCCTATCTTGTGACAGGAGTTCTGTATAGTTCTACGGATATATAGCAGCGAATAGCATTAGTCTACCTCTTAGGATTGCACTTTTAGTACATCGTTTAACATTGGACTGGATTGTGACGTCATCAATGCAATCTTGAAGACACTTTAACTAAAGCAGTGTCTGACAGTCAAGGCAATAGTTCCATTTCCGTGTGGGTGAAACATAGACAGATTCAAGCTGCAACCATTTAGAACAGTGTGAGTCTTCGGACACACTGACAACTGTGTGTGTGTGTGTTCAAAGGAGGAGAGGTAGCAACAATGAAACATTCTAGCAGCTAAGTAGCCTACCTTTCCTCGTTGTCAAAATTAAATGTTAATATTTGGGGGTTTTGAGTATTGAGTTGAACATTCAGCTAATAGTTTGTAATGTATGATGTGTAGGTGTTGATTATTTTATTGCATAGCTTTTTCTAGTGTGTGTTTATTGTCAGTAGAAAGTGTCCTAGGGTAAAGGGCGCATTGTGGTATCAAGCGCAAGACTCTCTTTTGATCATAAATACTTTATATATGAGATGTGACAGGGTTGTGCATACATTCTGTTTACTCTAATCTTCTAGATCGCTAACATAAAATCTGGTTATTTTTGCCCTAAGTCTATAGGGATGAAAGTTTGACAGTACCTATTTTATCGTTCCTTATTTCATCAAAAAAAAAAGAACTTCCAATTAGCTGTAGAGTAGTGGGTAAGTATTTCCATTGCCAGGCTGCTAGTTCAATCATTTTTATTTTAGCTTTGAGATGTGTGGCGGTGTTGACATGGAGAAAACTTAGTGAAGTTGAGAAAGTAGAAAGATATTATGCGTTGGGAGAGAGAAGAGGGTTATCGGGGACAGAGCTTGACCAGTGGGTGCAGAATTGTCTGGACCAGGAAAGTGAAAGAGCAAAACGTGAGGCAGACAGGAAAGATAAGCAAGCAGAGGCGGAAAGAAAAGAAAGAGTAGCAGAGGCGGATAGAAAAGAAAGAGAAGCAGAGGCGGATAGGAAGCAGCAGTTAGAAAAAATTAAATTGGAAAATGAACATAAACTGAATTTAGAAAAATTAAAAGGCCAACAAGGAACTAGTGAGAAAAAAGTAAGTAAAGAGGGAAATAAGACGGACAT
Source organism: Biomphalaria pfeifferi (assembly GCA_030265305.1). Lineage (NCBI taxonomy): Eukaryota > Metazoa > Mollusca > Gastropoda > Planorbidae > Biomphalaria > Biomphalaria pfeifferi. Next base: position 3,372,814 of record JASAOG010000064.1, read on the forward strand.
GCCAGGAGAAGAAAGAAATAAGACGGACATGCCAGGAGAAGAAAGAAATAAGACGGACATGCCAGGAGAAGAAAGAAATAAGACAGACATGCCAGGAGAAGAAAGAAATAAGACGGACATGCCAGGAGAAGAAAGAAATAAGACGGACATGCCAGGAGAAGAAAGAAATAAGACGGACATGCCAGGAGAAGAAAGAAATAAGACAGACATGCCAGGAGAAGAAAGAAATAAGACGGACATGCCAGGAGAAGAAAGAAATAAGACGGACATGCCAGGAGAAGAAAGAAATAATACAGACATGCCAGGAGAAGAAAGAAATAAGACGGACATGCCAGGAAAAGAAAGAAATAAGACGGACATGCCAGGAGAAGAAAGAAATAAGACGGACATGCCAGGAGAAGAAAGAAATAAGACGGACATGCCAGGAGAAGAAAGAAATAAGACGGACATGCCAGGAGAAGAAAGAAATAAGACGGACATGCCAGGAGAAGAAAGAAATAAGACGGACATGCCAGGAGAAGAAAGAAATAAGACAGACATGCCAGGAGAAGAAAGAAATAATACAGACATGCCAGGAGAAGAAAGAAATAAGACGGACATGCCAGGAGAAGAAAGAAATAAGACGGACATGCCAGGAGAAGAAAGAAATAATACAGACATGCCAGGAGAAGAAAGAAATAAGACAGACATGCCAGGAGAAGAAAGAAATAATACAGACATGCCAGGAGAAGAAAGAAATAATACAGACATGCCAGGAGAAGAAAAAAATAAGACAGACATGCCAGGAGAAGAAAGAAATAATACAGACATGCCAGGAGAAGAAAGAAATAATACAGACATGCCAGGAGAAGAAAGAAATAATACAGACATGCCAGGAGAAGAAAGAAATAATACAGACATGCCAGGAGAAGAAAGAAATAATACAGACATGCCAGGAGAAGAAAGAAATAAGACGGACATGCTAGGACGTAGTAGCCGACTATTTGAAAAAATTCCCAAATTTGACGAACAAATGGATAACCTAGACTCTTATATACGTAGATTTGAGACCATATCGATATCCACAGATACCCGACAAGAACTTTGGGGACCGCAACTACTGACATTAATAGGGGGTAAAGGGCTAGATGCATGTCAGACCCTGACTGAATCAGGCATGAAAGATTATAAGACATTAAAAAAGACGTTACTGGAATTCTACGACTTTACAGAGGACGGTTACAGACGTAGATACTACGCTACGAAACCCAAAGACGGAAAGGATTTTAAAGTTTTTGTTAATGATAAATTCGATAAATGGTTTGACGCGACCGGTCTGGACAAAACTTTTAGTAAGCTCAAAGAGTTCCTCTTAATAGACAGAGTACAAACTTTGTGTGACGGACAATTATTTGGATTTATACAAGAAAGACAACTCCGAGATCTCAAAAGTTTGACAGAACTGTGTCAAAGGTATATGGCTGCTCATCCGGACAAACGAGTAACTTGCCAGACTGAGCAACCTGACATTGTATTTGCCACTAGAAATGTATCGAATATACAAGTGGGGCAGCGTTCTCGACCCACACTTAGGCAACAGAATGATGGCATGAGGCCTAGGAGTTTGTCCACTTTAGAATCAAGGCGCTGTTTTGAATGTGGCACGTACGGACATATAGCCAGAAACTGTAACAATTGTCGACAGAGAAATAGGGGAGGAAGAGGAGGCCTGCATCAACAAGCGGGGTACAAATCAGATTTCAATAACAGAGCCTATGTTGCAATGCTTAACAAGGGTGATGGGGAAGTTACTTGCTGCACTACACTTGTAGGCGAGAAGAGAGCCTTGACTATCAGGGATACGGGAAGCAACACTAATCGCAGTCAGAGATACATTTGTCGAGAAAGACCAATATACAGGGACCTGGAAGCAGGTTGAGGTCTTTGGAGGACAAAGGTACAGCTGGCCGGTGGATAAAGTGATTGTAAATACGCCGTATGTGATTGTAAATACGCCGTATGTGAAGGGAGAGGTGATGGCTGTAGTTTTTAAAGATGGCCCATATGATTTGATCATAGGTAACATACATTCACGAATGCCACATTTAAGAAAAGGTGAAATCAACAAATGGTGCAGAGAAGAAGTCCTATTAATGGAGACCAGACAACAAGCTAGACAAAGACAGAGAGAAGAGACTGAAGCAAAAACTTTGATTAGTGAACCCGGCATAATGGAGAATGCGACAGATACGGCTCTAGAAGAAAATGGCATTGCGATTCGGGAGTCTCATAGCGAGAGTCAAATGTGGTCGCCAGAGCTGTTTCAAGAAGGGCAGTGGTCCGATCCGTCACTAGAGAACATATTTAAATTTGCCATAGAGAACTTAGTGAAGTCGAAAAAAACGTAACATTCGTTTCTGATAAAAAAACACGTTGGTACGGAAATATACAGATACAAAAAAGGAGCTAATACAGTTTGTGGCGCCACAAAAATATAGACCCCAAATTTTGCATCAAGCTCATGACTTGTCAGTCGCAGGTCATTTGGGTATATTAAAGACGAAACAAAGAATCCAGACAGCCTTCTACTGGCCCAATATGACTAAGGATGTAACAAATTATGTTAGGTCATGTCAGGTTTGTATGCTTAAAGACAAACGACCACCAAGACAGGCTCCATTACAGCGAACAGATCTAGCTGAGAAACCCTTTGAAAAAATAGCCATTGATATAGTGGGACCAATGAACCCAATGTCAGCCAGGGGCCATCGATACATTCTCACAGTAGTTGATCTCGCTACCAGGTGGCCAGAAGCTATTCCTCTGAAGTCCACCACTGCTGATGATATCACGTCAGCATTGATTATGTTGTTCGCTAGAACGGGGCTCCCAGATACCATTCTCTCAGACAGAGGACCCCAGTTCGTAGCAGAACTAACCAAGCGAATAACTGGCACACTAGGAATTCATCAAGTATTTACCTCACCATATTGTCCTCACAGCAATGGGGTCTGTGAAAGACTGAAAGGAACAATCAAAAGTATACTGAGTAAGGTGTCGTCCGAGAAACCAGAAAACTGGGATCTACTTCTTCCTTGCGTTTTGTTTGCGTATCGAGAAATACCCCAAACTTCCACAGGATTTTCACCATTTGAGCTAGTATATGGAGCAAAGCCTAGGGGCCCTATAGACATTCTGAAAACATTGGTGCACAAACAGAACATTGACCCCGACAGCCGCACCACGTACGAGTAAGGCAGCGAGAGCGGCCCTAGAAGAAAGGGGGAACTAGTTAGACAAAGAGTCAACAGAGGTCGAAAATTAAGACTTTTTAAAGCCGGGCAACAAATTAGGGTTCTTCTCCCTTCAAAAACTAATAAATTGCAACTAGCATGGCAAGGACCTTTTGCAGTCACGAAAAGGATATCCAATGTGGATTATGAAGTTGAAATTAGAGGGAAAAGAAAATTTTTTCACTCAAATATTCTTAGTGATTTTCACCTACGACCTTGCGAATTAGAACTGACTAACGGCAATGGTACAACTGAATCGGCAGTAACAAGTGGCATAGCTCAAGTAGCGTGTGCATTTCTTTGTGAAGAAAATGATGGAGATGACGTAGGTCCAGAATTACCGCTTTTTCCAAGAGAAAAAGAAGACTGGCATGATGTCAAAATAGGAGCTGCACCACAGGGAGTTAGAATGAAAATACAGGAGGTGTTAGAGTCTTTTAAAGACATATTAACTCCAACACCAGGAAGAACAACGACAATTAGACATGACATAAAGTTAACGTCGACAAAACCGATTAAGGTGCGGCCATATGACATCCCACTACATCACAGAGATGCAGTGCTAAAGGAAATACATGAGCTACTGGAAAAAAGAATCATCGAGAGATCGGACTCACCTTACTCAGCACCAATTATTATTGTAAGAAAAAAAAATAAGGATGAGATAAGATTATGCGTAGATTACCGTCACCTCAACAAAGTAACAGTGCCAGATTGTGAACCCATGCCAAATCCAGAAGATTTGTTTATTAAGTTAGCACAAGCAAGAATTTTCAGCAAGTTAGATTTGTCTCGGGGATATTATCAGATACCCCTTACAGAAAGAGCGAAGCCACTCACCGCATTCATCACGCCTTTTGGACTCTACCATTGGAACTACATGAGCTTTGCACCGTCCACCTTCAACAAACTAGTTCGAAGAGTGCTTGAGGTTCGTACAGATGTTGTAGCTTATTTGGATGACATCTGCTTATTCCACAACAGTTGGGATGAGCATGTAGAGGGCATACAATCCCTGCTATTGTTATTGAGACAGCATGGTTTGACGGCCAGACCCAGTAAGACAGAGTTGGAATGGGCGAAATCCAATTTTTAGGGCACGTCGTTGGTAAAGGTCAATTAAAACCTGTCCATGGAACGGTGCAGAAAATTTTAGAGCTGAAGACGCCTACATCACTTAAAGAAGTGCGAGCTTTGATAGGTCTTTGCAACTATTATAGGAAGTTTATCCCAAATTTCGCATCTTTGTTGGAACCTATTACTTCGTTAACGAGAACAAAGACTTATTGGAGAAACACAGACACGAAGCTCAGGGCATCCAATAAGGTCACATGGAATGATGAATGTGAGCAGACCTTGCAGAACTTGAGACAGGCCTTTCAGACGGAACCTATTCTGAAATTGCCTGATGTATCAAAGCCTTTCACCCTTTTTACTGATGTCTCATCCGTTGGCTTAGGAGCCTGCCTTATGCAGGAAGTACATGGTGATTTACATCCAGTATTATATTCCAGCAGAAAACTGTCGGAAACAGAAAAAAGGTATGCAGTAATAGAAAGGGAATGTTTGGCAATTGTGTGGGCCATCAATAAGTTTTCCAAATACTTAGCAGGGGCACCATTTGTTCTGCACACTGACCATTTACCTCTTATAGCATTAAATACTAAGAAGATGACCAGTGCAAAACTGACACGTTGGGCTCTGAGTCTTCAGGGCTTTACGTTTCAAGTGGTACCGCTGCCTATCAAGGGAAACGTTATTGCAGACACATTGTCGCGGAATGTCTAGAACACTCCCTTGACGGTAAGTTCTTTTTCTTCTCCACCCTCCAAAATCTAAGTGTAACTAAATAAGGTCATGATGTTTACGGTAAGTGTCTGAAGGTTCAACTATGGGTGGGAGAAATAAAATAAAAGTTCACTTTTTTTTATTAAGAGGAAAGGTAACTGCTTAATTTTGCTATATCATTCCATGTCAACTTACACACAACTCTACATATAAACAATGACTTTAACAACAACAAATTTCATTTTAACTGTTGTTGAACAGTATCTCCTGATAACCCTGACAGCAACAAATTCTAACTCTATGAATTCTAACTTGAACTTCAAGACTACATAGGAACATTGTGTGTAACAACATTGACGGGGATTTTCAATGTGCATTAACTTTCATGGACGACCCGCGCATATTCACTTGGAAGTCGCTCGGAACGAAAAACATGAATGTCGTCAAGAGCTGATTTCATTGCTGTTATTATGATTATTATAATTATTACTATTAGTTATTTTTTAAATTACTACTTTATGAATTGCTTCCTTATGTTTTATGTCCTTTAATTTTGATGCGTATCTTGTCTTGTATCCTTATGCTCATTTATTGTGTGATTCATACTTTATCTGAAATTTGTTCCTATTTTATAAATCACTTTCATATGATAGTTAAAATGTTAGTTTTGGGATAGTTCGTTGTGCTGTTGTACAAACAGCTTCTGAAAGGTGGGGGGAATGTTGTGAAAGGATCTTGGTGTGTGTGTGTATATGTCGTGGAGCATGAGTGTCACCCTTAAGTTACGCCCCTGTTCTGTACCTGTCCTGCGGTTGAATGGGTCAGCCTAGCGGGGTAGCGAGAGGTCAGGAATGCAGAAGTTCAGTAGAGCGGCTAGGCCTGAGTGTAGGTTGTGAGGTAGAAACTAGAGAGGAAATAAAGTACTGTATTAATAGAAAAGAAAGCTAGTCGAGTTTGTTACTTCAATGTTTTGTGGTTCATTAAAATTAGGAAGTCGTCACAGTTGACCTTGTTGACATGTTATAATGTCATTTCCCAAAGTGACATGGTAGATTGGTTGACCTTGTTGACATGTTATAATGTCATTTCCCAAAGTGACATGGTAGATTTGTTGACCTTGTTGACATGTTATAATGTCATATCACAAAGTGACATGGTAGATTTGTTGACCTTGTTGACATGTTATAATGTCATATCACAAAGTGACATGGTAGATTTGTTGACCTTGTTGACATGTTATGTCATATCACAAAGTGACAGGGTAGATTGGTTGACCTTGTTGACATGTTATAGTATCATATCACAAAGTGACAGGGTAGAGATTTGTTGACATGTTATAATATCTTATCACAAAGTATTACTTAAAAACAAGCAATGATACATTGTTTACACTTGATTGACATAGATTTGATTTAGCTGCCAGTTGCTTGCCTTTGCCACTTCTCGTGTTAGTAGTAACAGTTCCTGCGGGCTAAAAATCTAAACCCACTTGAAGGCCAGGAGTTGGACTGGTTGTCAGTAATATTCGGACAAGAGGAGCTCGTTTCAAATGCCTGGCTACCCACCTGGGAATAGGAAAACTCTGAATCCAAACCTTGCGGCACACAGTGCTACAACTTGTCAGAACCTGAGACGCTACCGAATTGCTGGGTGGGCGACACCGTTCCAACCTTAACGAATGCCTCGTCTATTATCTCGCTATCGAAAATTCTATTTTAGGAAGTCTGTCATATAAGACTGTATTTGTCTTATGAAAATAGGACTCAATTCTCTAATAATAGGAAACTGTTCATTGCAACTGGCCGTGAAAGAACTAGCATTCTCTAAGATAAAAAAAGGGCCCATCACAGTTTGCTCCCACCCAGAAATATTCGTCTAGATATTGGTTGTTTTAGTAATTATGATGTTACAGTTTTTGATCATGTACATAATCTGTGTGAAAAATATGAGGGCTACTTGTGTTACAATGATGATTACAAAATAATTACTTCCTAAATTATCACTTTAAGGCATTCTGTTGCAGATCTACACATTTTTTTCAAAGCATTCATATCAATAGCTATTTCTAAAATTCATGCATTAGGGCGTTAAAGAATATAATATTAGGTGATGCTCAAGGATGTGCATTGTTTTGGTTGTGTCATTTGTTTCCATTATGGCTCACTTTCTCTTGACAACTTCCAAACTGTTTAAAATAAGGTTCCTGGAAAATCATAATTTAAATTAGGGTCTTATTACAGTGCCTCTTGATACAATTTGAGCAAGATCAGATGACAGAATAATGTCTTGATGATATGTTCAGAATAAGTTTCCAGACAACATGTGCAAGTTCTATTTCGTTTTGTTTTCACCATTAAAAAGTTTCTTGATTCTCAAACAATATTGTGAAGCCGGAGATACTAATTTAAAGTGTAAACTCAAAGCTAGAAATCACTTTAATACTATACAAGCAACATAAATAGACAATACAATTCAATGTAAATGTATATACTCTAGTCATCGCCCTATAAAACCTGAATACTCTGTAAGTCTTTAAATAGTACCTGTTGCCCCTCTTCTGGTAACATCTCAACTATTTTTAGAGCTCATGGGAAAAAAACGTCATCGTTTTAAATCAACTCGTCATTTGCATGTCAAATATGGCCTTGAAAGTATTCAATCTAGAAATAAACTTAATGCAATAGCTTAACGTTTAGTGACACCTCTATTCAAGTCTGAACTTCATGATATCTGGAACCAGGAAACTAGAATACTTATATCAAAAACGGCTCTAATTTTTTCCTATATATTTCTGTTGACGTATATTGCTGAGAAAAGAATTGACTAGCTCGTTGGTCAGAGGAAGGAAAGGTTAATTTCACCGTTTTAATTTTTAGAGTAAAAAAAACATTTGTGTAGCGATAACTGAATTTTTATTAAATTTAAAGCTGCTTAAAGTTTATTGATAGATTAGATAATCTTATTCTTTATCGTAAATCTTACATAGATTACGTCTAGATTTGAGATCTTAATAAGATATGTGTAATGAAGGTACCAATAAATAATTGTATTGACATACATGCCGCTGGTCTAATTGGAAAAATCATTCTTCAAGAAGCTGACGGCATCAAAACCACCTAGTTTGACACCCGGTTTGAACATCAACATTTTAAAATTAAGGTTTAGTTAATAGATCTATTTGCTTGTATCTTGAGTGGTATAATGGAGGTATAAAAAATATTTGTACAAATGTTTTTGTTTATTTTTACAATTATATTGTTGAGACAATATACAACTGTACTATTTCTAATTATAATTTTACTATCATAAATACCTGGAGAAAATAGACTATTAGCGTATCCTAAGCTGTTTAAATAGCCAAGACCTGAAGGCATAGTGGAACCCATTCCAGCTAGGTAATAGTTGGGTGTGTAGGGAAATCTCTTTGGGTTCTGTTAGGCAATAAAAAAAAGTTTTATTATGCTATTGATAAAATTTATATAAAAAGAAATACAGAAAACTAAAAACATTAAAATATTTTCATCCACATTTAATAATTCAATGCTAGAAACAGTTTTTCTATCATAAAATATCTAAAATAAAATGTGTTTTGTGAAATCAAGCATGAAGTGAAGACAATGTGGAGAGTTACAAATCCCCAGAGCGCAGATGGAAATCAAAGGCTAGTTCTGTAGATAAAGAGAATGTCGCTTAGATCTAATGATAGAATAGTTTTTAAAAATGTCCACAAAGTTTGTGTAACTTTGTTTCTTTGGTTCAAATCACACCTATTCCTTAACACAAACGGTTCGCACACATTATTTTATAAGTGAGCATTAGATTGGAGGCTGCTCATCAGATCACATAGCTGTGGATGTGTTATTTGGGGAAAAAAAAGATTCCTATATGTAAATCGACCACAGGTGGAAAATGGTCATATCTACGCTGCTGGATGATGTGGCAGGACTACGTAGCCACGTGACATGCTGCACTCTTGATTAATCTTGGGAGACGAAGACAAGCTTTCTATATAGTCATTTCTAGAGTCATTTCTAGAGTCATTAAATCGATTAGAGTTTTTGTCAAGTGATGAAAACGTTTAAAACCTATTTATATTACTTTGTATTTGTTTTCTAGTGTTTTAACAACCAACAGTTACTAGAAATGGTTTATTTTTTTATAAAAAACAAACCCACTAGAAATGTAAATTGTTTGTACCTACATTGGTAACGAGATTTAATATGCATTATTTCGTGTTATTTAAAGATCTAGATAGCAGCACACGACAATCTCATAATTACATTTTTTTTCAAGGAAAAACAAAATAATGGCATGAATATTCCTCTTAATTTAGATCAATTTTATTAGTTACTATATATCTAGACTATTCTATTAACATTCCAAATGGGGCCAATACCAGACTTATTGAGGTTATAAGGTTTGCCCCATTTTTAGCGTCTCAAGAAAGGCTAATAGCCGCTATTAGCTTTGTGTGGTCTATCTAGAAAACATATTGAAAATCCTACATCATGACATTTTAGACCTTTTCAATTTCTAATCTAACGACTATTTTTTTTCATTTCAGAAAGCGAAAAATTTAATATTTTAAATCAACAATGCAAGCAGTTTTTTTTCGTAAAAATACACATTTTTACAAGTAATAGTAAAAAAAACAACTATTTAGTAAGGGAGGTGACTGTTTAGTATATTTTTTAACACAATTATGCAAATGGTTTTAGATTTTTTTTTTGTAAATTGTATTGCTACAGTTATTTCTGTCATACCAGCTAATTACAGTTAAAAAACAATTGTTTACTTTTTTTAAAGAGAAAAAATCTATTTAGTGGAATATAATTTAGAACAACATTTAATTAGTAGGGTTTCATATTATACACGTGAACTGAAAGCGTACGTTAGACTATTCAATCATAGCTAAAAGTTTTTGTTTTTTAAAGAGATCTCGTACAAGAGAGCGGCCCTCTATAAACAATTAGATCAATTATTCCATAACATAAGTTTTATGCGAGGTTCACATTTAACTTCACCTTCACCTATCCCTTGTCTGTTTGACCGTCGGGGCACCACACAAGATTTGTCTACCGTCTTTCTCCATTCCTCTATCCTTTGCCTTTGATAGAATTTCATTCACTGGTAGGCCTGTCCATTCTTTGATGTTATCTTCATATCGCCTTCTCTGTCTTCCTCTTCATCTTCTTCCTGGTATTGTTCTCTGGAGGAAGGTCTTTGCGAGCCCTGAGGACAGTGTGATGTGGCCATAGAATTTGAGCTTACTTTTTTTGACAATGGTTAGCAGGACATCGTGGCGTCTAATTTGTTTTCTATCTCTTCATTCGTGATACTGTCTTTGTAATTGACACCTGAGATCATTCTATAAAATCCTAGTTCCACTGCTAAGATCCTCTTCTCGAGATCTGCAGTCAACGTCCAAGATTCGCATGCATATAAGAATGTGGCGGTGACCAGGGAGCGCATCAGTAGGCCTATTCCGGCCAATAGTTCAGGTTTGGTGCCTTCATCTTAGACAATAGCTCCAAGATATGTAAAGCTACTGACACTTGTCAGCTTTTCGCTACCAAAGCTAATGTCCCTTTTAAAGTACTGTTGGCTATAGGTCATGATATGTTTTTTCGACCTTGATTCGCATACCATATCATTGTCTCGAGCCTGTAGAAGTTCACCAGGAATGTTGCTCACTCCAGCGGATTTTCCCCTTTTCAGTGCTTTCAATGCTGATGCTACTTCTGAGCAAACAATTGGATATTCCTTACTTTAGTAATAACACATAATTACCAAACTAAAATCAATTATAAATTAACAGTAAAACGCTTTTTGTTTATCTAATTTATCAGACAATACAAATAATGAAATCAATAAAGCTTTAAACAAGAGAGGGATGAAGAGAGACGCTGGACACATCATTGGAGGTGCCATAACTGTCAGCAAATTAAATAGTTTGAGTTCCAGACAGCATACTGAGTAATGTAAATTAAAGGACCTCATGGTGCGTCTCATTCAATCTGAGTTTATGTGACAATACAAACTTTCTTTTTAATTTTGTTATCATCAATGTTAATAATAAACCTAGCACTATTAAATAACGCAATAATAGATACTAACTTATTAGGAGACACAAAAATAAATCATACAATGTTCAGATTTGAATTATATAATTTCAGGTAGTGTGTCAATAATTTATTTCTTACATTTTCAAATTTATATTTTTGAAACACTTCACAAGCTTGCTCAATAAATGAGAGCCTGCACTACTAGACCTTTTCTTTTGTGTAAGTCATAGTCTAGAAGTGAATTGTTATCTCTAGGCTCGTCTTAAGAAACCATGTGACAGTGTAACAGTCTATGCAGTCTCCCTACCAGGTCATAGGTTTCTAAAAATGTTTTACTTACTAGTTCTAGAAGAAAGTAAACTGTTCACGAAGACATTAAGACATTTTTGTTATAAACAAATCAACAACCTACCAGCCATTGGCTGAAGACAACAGGCACTGAAAGAATGAGAATATAGAGCCACATTTTTGCTGCCTTGATTCAGTGACTAAAACGCAAAACACACGAAGCTCCTACATACATAAGGTGCTTTCTATAAATAAACTGTTTGACGACGAATGTATGTTTGAGTGCACGCGATCCAAGTTGCACGTGACCAAACTTGCCTAAGTACCTAATGTCACGATGTTGTTAGTAGCCTAGAGCCAACACGAACAGCTCTTCATCAATCTTCTATTCAACGAATGTCATCAACTCGAGGAAACAAAAATGTAGTTCTAAAAGAATCCTTTAAGCCTTTCAATACATGGTGTTTACTTAAAGTGTAATTAACTATTCCTACACATTTAGTTAGTACTTTTTACTCTACAAAATTTATATCCTTTTTTTTTGTTTCCTGCTTCATTCTCGGAACAATCTTCTTACCACTTCCCATCTCCCCGCCACAGGGGGCGCAACACTCAGAAGAGTAAAACTTTTATAAAAGAGTTCACTAAAATAATTAGACACTAAAAACAATGTTTAGCGGCCCCGAAAAGGGAAAAGACGCTATTAGTTTTGTGTGGAACGTCTGTCTGTCCGTCCCGTTTAGATCTCGTAAACTAGAAAAGATAGTGAAAATCCAACATCATAATATTTTAGAGTGTTAGACCATTCATAGTTCTGATGCAACGGTTACTTTTTTCTTTTCTGAAAGCGAAAACTCTAATTTGTTAAATCACTTATGCAAGAAGTTTTTTTCTTAAAAATACACCACTTTTACAACTATTCACTATTAATAGTAACAAACACGGGAGTCTCTTTAGTAGGGGAGACCACAATGTACCATATTTTAAACACATTTATGCAAACGGTTTTAGATTTTTTTTAAAGAATTTTTTTATACATTTGTATTGCTAAGTGAAGTAAGTTCTGTCATACTAACTACTACATTTGCACACACACAAAAATTCTTTTTTTTTATAAGAGAAAAAAATCTATTTAGTATGCATATAAGATGGACATAATTTTAAACAACAATTAATAAGCAGTTTTTCATATTATCGCTTGACCTATAATGCGCCGCCATATGTTCGATAATACTAGAGGAAAAAAAATTTCTTTAGTCTTAGAATAAGAGATTGACCCTTTACAAACAATTAGATCAATTCATTATAAGACATCAGTTAGGCCAGGTTCACATCTAACTTCCATTCTCTTTCACCTATCATTTGGTCTGCTGGACCGCTGGGGCACTACACAAGATCTGCCAACCTTCTTTTTCTCCATTCTTCTCTGTCATTTATCTTTGATAGAATTTCATTCTGATGTTCTTTCAGAATATATTGAAACCTGCTTTTTTACCTGCCAGGCTGGACCACTTCGGGGTTCCACACAAACTGTCTTTGTAACCTTGTTTTTTTTTTGCTAAATCTAGATCAACAATTTTTTTTTTCAGCTTAGAGATATGTAAGTTCTCCTTTTTTGTGAGTTATTCAAATTCTTAGGCCAGCGTTTCTCACCAACTCATAGTGTGTTACTAAAGGGCGCGGTGTTGGTTTTCTTTTTATCAAGAAAAAATAAACTGTTGTAGTTATTATACAGATTTGAGTATGAATGATATTATTACCAATGCTTAAAAAGAAATTAAGTAAAGTCGTTCAATATTCTGATTAATATTCTTTCATTCTGTTTTTAGGTACGCCACAAGAGATCTTTCTAAACACCAGTATAATCTTTCGACACCACCCCATCAAGTACGTACATGGTCCAATGCCTAGAATATATCTCACACCTCAGTAGCAACCTGTCACAAGCTTCACTTTGACTTGCGCTTTTCTTTTTAAAAGTAAGGTGTCGCATAAAGTCCAAAGCATAATGAATTTCGGAAGCTTACAATGCATAAAAAAGCTTGATTCCGAGACCAGCTGGATAAGGTGGAGGCGAGAACGTATTTTTTTTTTGGGTGGAGGGACTTCGGAGGAAATCCACTTTTAAAAGTATGAGGTACATTGTTTTAGGTCTGCGTTCTTCTTACTGGACAAGCCTCAATTTTGATTATTTAAAGTGAGATATAGGTTTATGTTTTCAAATATTAAAAAAAAAATTTTTAACGATTGGATTCTATTTAGCTTCAGTAACTCCTACTAAATGTTAACAATAATTGTGCTTTTTTTCATTATTCTTTATTGAACGCAGGTATGTTATTGAAATAGGATAGGAAATTACTAGGTTTTGTGAAGTACTGTTAGACATTCAGTCTGCATTTTATAGTGGAATGTAGATTGTGTAGATCTAAACGCGTAGCGTAAGCGCTATAAAGATCAACCCAGGAGCCATTTTGCCCTTACTGGCATAGAGAAAAGTAGCTGGCAGCAGATGATCTCTGAAAGAGACAGAGAGCTCTCACGAAGGCTGTGGGACACACATATAAGGCCGGAAGAAAGCCCTTGTAGAAGACAGTTGCAGAAGACCTAAAAAAAATTATTAAATAGGCCCCTGGCGGACAACGGCTTTGTCTGCATAAGTTACCGGAAAATATGCAGGCCACTACTGGCTCTGCGTAACCATGTCAAACACAGCACTTATAAATAATCTCCTGAAACGAAGACAATGCCGTTGTGATTGGAAATTATGTTTGTCTAAACTTGAGGATACATCTTAAGCGTATATTATAATAAGTTCCCAAAACGATTCCTTGATTAAAACATTCAATTGGTAAAAGCAGTATCTACATAGCTAAAGACTTTTAACATTTGCTCTCGATAACATAATTCGAGTCAAATAAAGTTTCTCATTTTATTCTTTTAATGCCACTTATTAGTTAATTTTCTATGTGGATCCCAGGAAATGAACAAACTCATTTTGAAATTGTGGTGATAAGTATGACTAGTTCTCGTCGTTATCTTGACATTTAAAAAATGAATTGATACAAGTGACACATTTAAATAACGATAGGCCTAATTGTTATTGTTTACATTTATAGGCCTGCCAACTGGAGGTTTTACATTCCTTTTTACACCGATGTAGAGCAGTGGTTCCCAAAGTGGTCTACAGTGATTCCCAAAGTGATCTATAGAGATTCCCAGGGGTCTATGACGACTTCCAAGGGATCTACGGGTGTAAAAAATAAATTGGGGGTCTATGAGATGCTAATGGGGGGTCTACGATATTGGATCTCATTTAAGCAGGTCGAGACTTTAAATTTCATTTCCCATTTATGTTAACTAATACACAAATATGATTATGCACCTTAGTTAATCCTTTAAATTTCAACCCTGTTATTCGAATGACTTTTTTATTATTAAATCTTGTTTAAATAAATTACTTACTTAGACAAACTCAGGTCCTTCCGCACATAGGGCGTCATGCTGTCTACATAGAAGCAAAAAATTATTAAAAATGGACGAATCCAAAAAGAAATGTAGTCAGCTTAGAGTTGAATATTTTAAATTTGGCTTCATTCTTTCCTACATTGCCTATGTGTGCCTTTTATGCTAGACAGTTTTAAGTAATGACACCATGAAACCATGTAAGCTGGAGGATCTTCTGATAAAATAGAAAAAGATATAAACTACATTGGAGCAATGAAAGATCAAGTTCAGACTGAAACACTCATTGAACAAAATTTTGACTTCCACGTCATCCTCCTCATCAAACTCCATTGGGGAGTCAGGGATATGGAGAGGCTCAAATCCTCTCTTGCAAAAGCCCTGGACAGAAACCCTGTATTCCGCGCAGTGCACACAACTCACTATACAGGTCGCTTTCAACGTCGCAAAGAGAAGAGGTTTATGAGTGTCTTACAACCGCTAGCTATAGATTAAAATTGACTTGAAGAAAGTTTTATGAACTGTTTTAAACAAACCTGCACTTGATATAATAAAACGAATTCAAGTTAGTACCAATACAGTTCAAAACCGGACTGATGAAATGAGTCATACAAACTGAATATACATTTCTCAATAAATCTGGACGAGCTACCCCAGCCTGTTGAAGGCAACGGACTCTTAAACGCCCACTAACTTCTGAGATACATCGTATATGTTCGATAATCAGTAAGCTGGTTTCATTATATCTGGTCGAACTAGTCTCTGATTTTGGCAGGAAGTAAGTAAATTCATTCATATTCTTAGTATACTGGATCGTTTACAAACTTTTTATCTTCAGGACACCGCTAGGACGTCCTCATCTCAATAATCTAAGCTAGACTTAAACGCTTGTTTAAAACGTAATGGAGTACCAGAGGGGAAGCAGTCAAGATGGTTATAGATTAATATTTTAAAATTATTGAAACTCTATAGAGACATTGAAGAGTACAAATGAAAAACTCTTCTACTAGATCTGAAGCGGGCAGATTATAAGTTGCTATGCAGTTTTCATTTTCTCACATATTTCGCCCTATATTAATTGAAATAAAGGACGCGTGAGTCAACCTTCAAAAACAAGAATTTTCGATTCGAGATTAATATGGAAAACATTAAAAAAACATTCTGAACTAGTAGTGCCGGGGATACATCTCAGAAATCAGTATTAGTTGGTGTAAGTGCAGAGCCTCAAAGGCCACAAGATGCCACGCAAACAGATGAAGACTCTGTAGTAACATACAAGAAATAGCTACTGGGGGAGGGGCCAATGTATATTTCCCTGGTCGTCATAGTCCAAGCAATACTTACCAGATATGAGAGGCTATCATGTGGTAGATACATTTGAATGTTTGTCACCATCTCAACTATTGAATCCTCAAATTGAAATCAATCTCAAAAAGTATTTTCATCTGGGGCGAGAGAATCTTCACGGGCTGTCGCAGTTTCTTAAGAAGCTTTCTAGCTTCTGAAGCAAGGATTGTTCAAGTTATTGAGTTTTATTTTTATATTACATGATTCTGTCTTGCATATAGTCTTGGTTCTCATATTTCTTACCATTGCGGAAAGCGTGACTGTATGCGAGCGAATTTAATGCACAAAAATTAATTTTGATCAACAATAAAACATTTCCGACAAATAATATGGCGATTTTGTCCATTAATCAAGAACTGTTTTTGTAAAACAGATTTTTTTTTTGCGACTGAGCCAAAACCTTAACAATTAATGAGCATGTTTTCGTTTTGTTTTTTTGTTGGAGGTGGGAGGTACCATGAGGAGGTACCATGAGGAGGTACCATGAGGAGGTACCATGAGGAGGTACCATGAGGAGGTACCATGAGGAGGTACCATGAGGAGTCATATACCTAGCTACGCCAATGGTGACTGATGTTTTCTTTAAATTGTGTAATTTCTTCACTAAAATTCCATAGAAAATGTATTAGTCTGTCGGGGGAAGTTGATTGCATTCATCGCTATTCCTCTGTCCCATGTGGTAGCGACCACCATCCTCCATTTTATATTTACTAATTATTTAATTGGAGAACGGAGTGTGGTGCAGGTGCGTAGCCGTGTAACCTGTCCAATAGTGTCCATCTGTCCTGTTTAGATCTCAGAAACTTGAAGAGAAAATGAAAATCGGACATCATGATATTAGTGGGAAGCGTGGTCGAGAGGCTAAGTGCGCTTGAACTTGGCTACCTAGAAGGGGCTCGAGGTTCGACACCCGACTCGGGCAGAGTTGTGTTTATTGAGCGCGTAAAGGCAGCACGGAAAACCAACTCCTCCCCCCCACCGGTCTCACAAATGAGATTGGACCAAAAGCGCTCATGCTATAGGCATGAAAGTAGCGCTATATAAAAGCTATAATAATATTGTAGATCATTCAAAGTTCTGAAAGTGAACCATCTAATTTTTAAAATTTTCTATGCAAGCAGATTGTCCAGAAAATACACCACTTTTAAATGAAAAACTTCAGGGGAGTTGTCTTTTAAAAAGGTCACAGACTTCATTAATAAATCAAGCTTCATTAATAGATTCGCGCATTGGTACCAAAAAAATTGCACCTAAGGTCACAATGGAAAAAGAGATAATAGATCATTTTTCATTTATTAACCAACTCGTGATTCAAATGTCGTTTTTGAAAATAATTTTAATACGTTTTAGTTGAAAGTTAAAAACAAACAGAAAAAGTACTTTTGTAGGGCGTAGTTTTGACATATCTTCATAATCTGACAGCCCGCACTCTAGATTTGACACAAAAGAGGCCAGATGGAGATCTATATTTAGATTTAAACGAATTTGAAAATTTGAAAAAAAAACTATAAATTATTAAGGAAATAGTTTATCTTCTTACAGTTTACGGGTACAGATTTTTTTATTATGTAAACAGTAGTATCACATTCAGAAGTTAATGTATAGCGAACAACATATTATATTGCTTTTTTTATCCAGTTGTAGACCTCATGGGCGTGGCCAGGGGGTGTGTTGGGATTACCCCCCCCCCCCCCAAATGAAACCCCCCCTGCAGGGGAGAAAAGTTAGATAAATTGAATAACTCCTGCTGGTGACTTCAAAACAATTCAACGAATAAAAGGGGGCACAGTCTTCGTCGTCTCTCTTATCTCGGTCTTCCTTCTTCTTTGTCCTTTGATTCTATATTTCTGTTCTTACTTTGGAATGACTCGTCTCGTCACTTAAAAGCCAATTTAACCCAAACTTCTACGCGTCTTTCTATTGTGTCATTACACTATATATATATATATATGGCGGGGGGGGGAGGAGAAGAAATACTCCCCCCAGTCCATTAAGTAGCTTATAGATGCCCTACTTCTGGCCAAGCATCATCTAGATCTTCTCAGTATTTACATCGGCGGGTGGAACAAAGGAGATTAAACAAGGAGATAAATGATCGCCATCTTAACTAATCCGAACACACCTAAGTTTGCCAATATTGTGGCTAGAGACGCCCTGGTTTGATCAAAGAGACATGCCTCAGATAATCAAGACATTAACATTCACTTGCATGACTGAGAAATGAAATGCATAGGACGTAATTATCTTCTTTTTGGAAGTACCGTCTATAATATATAGATAAAATAAGACAACTCTATTGGTCGACCGAGACGAAACCGCAGAGTGACTCTAAGATTTCTAACATTATGGAATGTCCGAGTACAGGACAATGTACCAGGAAGAAACAATCCAGTGGAGGGATGATACCATGCATTTCTGTAGTCTAGTGACAGTCATCACTCCAAGATCTACAAGTGAATCTCTCAGAGACCAGAACACTGAGAAGAAGATTCTGAGGTACATTGCTGGAGAACGAAGTAAAGCTGCAGGCAAGACAAAGTACCTCCATCTTGACAGACGTCTTGCAGCTATATTGATAACGTACGGAAACAAGCCACTGATGGAGTTTTATGTGCTATTGCATACAAATGATACAATATAATTTTGAAAAATGACTACCGCTATTTTGTCACGGAACCATAGTTAACATGTCACCGTGGGTTTCATTTCACAGAGTCCAATAATGTTAAAACGGAGTCTGTCCACCTCATGTGTAAGCTCTTCAACTTTTCGCGATAGTCCGTTCAAAGCCTATTTTGGATTTAGATCTAGATCTAGTTAGCCAATTTTAAATTGATTTCTTTTAACTCTGAAAAATTATAAAGGTCAAACCAGAGTTCTCAAGACAATAATAGTCTAATATGTGGTGGGTTTGGCACAGAAGAACAAATTGACGAATGCAACTCGTAGGACGATTTAGATCAGTTTATTGTACACTAAAGACTTGCAGCCATACGAAAACACTAGTGTAGAACAAGGCACAAAATGGGAATGGGGACGAAGTAGGTCCAGTAACGTACAGTCACTACAGGGACAAGTAAGCCGGCAGAGTGGACAGTGTCCACGTCGTTTTGCCATTTCATGCGCGGACACAAGACGCCATCTAGGGGGAAAAGGTCCTGTGCCTATCGGGGTGGACGGTGCGGCCTGAAGAAACATTCCACCTCACTACACGTTGAAGGAAAAGATGCTCTATGTACATCGACACGACGTGAACTGCTTTCTTTCTAAAGTTAGACTTTTTTTTCAAATCGTCATGTACAACGACATTTAGAACTTACAGAACATACATCAATTTTTCTGATTGGTAGTTGTTTCCCTATGACTCCGTTACGTCATTACAAAATACTTCTCAAGTGAGTTCTTTCCCGAGGCTCGGTCACTGGTACTTTTATTTTTTAAAGAATAATGTTTAGCTTCCAGAATGGCAAAAGTAGTCGCTTTTGAAAACAATAAAGTTCGTTTGTGAAATCGAATTAATGGCGTCTGTAACATCTTCAACGTGCTGAAGACTGAGACAGTTATTCGCTACGAGTGCCGCCAATTTCCTTTTGAGAAGTTGTGTAAAGAGGTGAACACATTGTCCCGATCTTATGGCCCAAGTCGCATGAAGTAGTTAGTATCTCAGTGCATTTTAAATTTGGCTCTCCAGAGTGTCAATGGTAGATTAGGGAGTCTGTCGATAAGCTGACCAGAGAAGGGGAGATGTTGGTTTGTTATCAATGACCTCTCTCAGCGTGTTCTGTTTTTTTATCTTGAACTACTTAGTGTGCCGCCATTTCGTTGTGTTGTCTGATTACTCATTGGATAATGTACACATCTTTTCTATAAGAAAATACTCGTATTTTCTTCTTTGCATTTTGGTTAATACCAATGATATTTGTAGAGTACTAGTTAGTAGGAAGCCATAGACTATATATGTTGTTATCTATCCAGTAGACTGACACAAAACATCAAAATGAAGGTTATGCTGTTGTTATCTATAGCGTTCGTTGAACTTGTGCATAAAATTTATTGTGGTAAGAGTTTTGTTTCTAGCTCTCGTCTATTACGTTGTTTGTGTATAGATCAATCTCAGTGTCACTATGTTAATTAAAATATACAATTTGAAGCCATTTTTTTGGGCATCATTAACCCAAAAATACATTTCATTATTTGAGAGAGCTACAACAGTGAGTCGTTACAATTTTCTTTCTTTTAGTATTGCATGTAATAGCAAGGTTTTTAAAATGGGTTTTGAATTTATCGCAGTTAATTTACTGAATATAATCTGTTTTATTTAAATTGTTCATGGTCTATAATTAGGCATTATCTATGGTGTAGCGCCTTTAATCATGTCAAATGTATAAATAGACACATCAATTTGTATGATCGCTAAGAACTATTACCTTCTACTTTTATCTTTATTCTGTACAAACCAAATTATATAATTCCCAAAGTGCACTAGGTTCCTTTTGTTTGCTTAACAAAGCAGTTAGTACAATAATGCCTCCACACAAAGAGGACAGCAATGTTCATTCTTGTCCATGATTATCTCCCCCCAAGATTGTCGCCTGTGTGAAGACGAACAAAACAGCAGACTTAGAAATTTTATTAGAATGTGAGAAACCAGACATAATTGCAGGAACAGATTGATTGATTATGATATTATCCCTGGTCTATCAGACCATGAGATCATAAAAATACACAGTCAGATAAAAGCAGTAGCCAATACAAAACCCAAAAGAAAAATATTACTCTGGAATAAATGTAACCTAACACAACTACACCAAGCTGCATTAAACTTTCAACAAACATTCTTATAAGAAAAAGACATTAACCAACAAGTCGACGACCTCTGGAATTTCATTAAAAACTATCTTAAAAGCATTATAGAAAATCAACTAAATGCATATGAAACTAAATAAATAAATGCTGGTTTAATAATAGACTAAAGAAGCTTTGTGAACAAGAAGGAAAACCTATATAGAAAATTTAAAGAAACTAAGGCAGAAAGAGTTTACAAAAAGAATATAAAAATTAAATACCTAACCCAAAAAGTAAGCAGACAGCTGCAGAGTGAATACATAAACAATGTAATATCTAACGATAACAATAAAAACATATGGTCATACATTAAGTCTAAGAAAATGGAAACAACAGTCATAGCGCCATTAAAAGATCAACATAACATAATCCATAATGATAATGAAACTAAAGCAAACATCCTAAACAAATACTTTGCATCAGCATTCTCAGCTTCAGGAGACAAAGACATATTCCTTAATTTGAACCAAGTAGACAACATAGAAGATTTAGTAGTACAAGAAAATGAAATTCAAAAACTATTAGCCAACACCAAACCAAATAAAGCGTCTGGACCTGATGGTAGTCCAGCTAGATTACTCAAAGAACTAAGCAATGAGCTAGCCCCAGTGTTCAAAATACTCTTTCAGGCTTCACTTAACCGATGGCAGGGTACCAAAGGACTGGAAAGAAGCTAATGTCACCCCCCTATTTAAAAAAGGAGAAAAATCTGACCCAGGAAACTACAGACCAGTATCACTTACCAGCATCACATGTAAAATCCTAGAACACATAATATGTAGCAACATCATAAACCACTTAGACAAACATAATGTCCTCACCCCATACCAACATGGCTTTAGGAAATATAGATCATGTGAAACACAACTAATAGGACTAAGTGATGATTTTTCAAAAGGTTTAGATAATAGTAAACAAATAGATGCTATCTTACTAGATTTTTCCAAGGCTTTTGACAAAGTTCACCACCATAGTTTGCTTAAAAAATTAAAATGTTTCGGCATTAATGGTCCACTGCATCAGTGGATTAAAGATTTTCTGATAGGGAGAGAACAAACTGTAATAATAAATGGCTCTAAATCAACACCGATAACAGTAAACTCAGGTGTACCTCAAGGAACAGTCTTGGGTCCACTACTATTTTTAATTTACATAAATGATTTACCAAATTGCATTAGTTCAGGAACAAAAGTCAGATTATTTGCAGACGATTGCATAATATATAGAACAATAAAAACAACACGAGACACAGATATTTTACAAAGAGAATTAGATGAATTACAGAAATGGAAATCAAATTGGAGCATGTCTTTCCAACCAGAAAAATGTCAGTTGTTAAGAGTAACACATTCCTAGTCACATATGCTAGGACAAATTTGTACAAATACTCCTTCTTCCCTTGTGCTATTAGAACATGGAATGGGTTGCCTGAGCTAGCCAGGAAAACCAGTGACTTGGCAGAATTTAAGTCTTTGGTTTATATGCATGACTAAATGCATGACGCGTAGGACGTAATCATCTTCTTTTTTGAAGTAACGTCTGTATTATATAAGATAAGATCAGAAGGATGGTCACTGACATTTCGTTCACCGACAAATCGACAAAAGTTTTAATGTAAACAAATTAAACACGCAACGAGAATATCCTATACTCTTGCGCTATCAATGCTTGTATGTATATGCGTATGTATTTATATTTATATAAATTTTATTTAAAAAACGGCTCTAACAATTTTGTTTCAAGTGGCAAGCTATGTGTATATTAATGAGAAACAAATTCTGAACTCATTGGCCACATCGGGAAAACTCGAGGTCGACCGTTATATCGGTTTGAAAATGCCTCATTATCGAAAAATTAATTTTGGCTTAGAATGTTTTATAAATGAAAATTTTCCATGACGTAAACGGGAAAAACGCTGCTTACGTCACTAGGCTTATCGCAGACACTAAAATATTTCTTTGCAAACAAAAACGAGTTCTAAAGAATCAAGAGACCTAATTAAACATTTGCGCACCATCTTACTGTAGATTGATTTATTATAGAACTATGAAAGAAAAATAAGGAAACTAAATGTGTCGATGTATGATTAGTCCATGATTAGTTATTGTGTTTTAAGTGCTTAATAAATTGTTTACTCTTTAATTGCGTAGAGCGGTGTAGATACCTTTTACTTTGTTGTTTATTTTGCTGTTGACCTCCAGCTGTCTCGTTCTGAGGCCGCATGCAACCATGTGCTCTCTTCTATGTCAGCTAAGGCAAGTTGGCGCCTAAGCTGGTCTTTTAAGCGTTTCGGTGTTACGTCGACCACTTTTTAGCTCACCAAAAAGACTACCTTTGGCATGCGTTCGTCTGAGATTCATCTCCCATACAGGATACTGCTCTGTCCAGCGTAACTGTCGGTCTTAAAGAATTCCCTCTATACAAATTCCCTCTTTCCTAAATGAAAGCTGACAATGCCGTTTTTTTATCGCGCGTAGAATTGGTTTTACCATATTGATTGACATCCCAAAATGATAATGTTGTCTATTGTAAGGACATTTTTTATGAGTTTTCAGGTGATTTCAATAATTTCAGTAGATTGCCAGACCGTTAGTATATTTTGCAATTTCAGGAGATTTCCGGGAGCTCCTTAAAAATAAGGAGACCACGGGAACACTGTTATAAATAACAATGGTTTAATTTAAGAATTTACAACTAGAATTAGCGCGGAGCTTATGAAAGTTAGGGGCCCACTGTGGTTGCATAGGTGCAGCGGCATAAGGCCGGCCCTGATGATATCCAGCTCGCGGTCAACGAATTTTTAATTACGCTGCCGCCTCTTTTGGTTTAACCATAGACCTCTGTTAAACGGAAGTCATGTTCCAGAAGTCACCCAATAAAATGTACTAAGCCCCAAAGATCACCGCGTATATGCATCCCTTAACGTGGTAGACAACTTCACAAATCTGGGAACCATAGTATCAAATGAGGCGTTGCTTTAAAGGGAGGTTGATATGTGATCAGGGTTAGTCGTGCTTTTGGACACCTCCAAGCGAGAGTGTGGCGAAATAAATAGCTCCGCCTGCCTACAAAAATCAGTGTCTACCAAACAGTGGTTCTCTCAACCCTCTTTGTGGATCTTAGACATGGGTACTTTATAGAAAGCAACTAAGACTTATTAAACGCCTTCACCAAAGATATTTGCACACCATCATGGAAATACGTTGGCAAGACCGCACTACAAACAGCGATGTTCTTGCGAAATGGTATGAACTTCTTATAGTCCGACCGTCATGCTGAACTATTTTACTTTGTTACAAGCTGCACGTTTACCCTACAACGTGATGGAGGGAAGCAATGAGCGGAGATTCATCTCTACCTCTCCTCCCTTGAATCCTGTGATGTCTATATTATAAAATGACTCAGGAATCATGTTTTCCACACATTCTCATGATTGTCATTTTTTCCCATTTTTGTCAACTTTTCTTTAGTTAGAATCGTTATAGAGGCTATTTATTGTAATGTTACCGATAGGCCATAGCCTAAGGATGAAATATTTTTTTTTTTCAAAATTAAAGTCGCTAATTAAAGAGTGCCTAATTTTCCAGTACCTAAATTTCCGGTTGCCTAAATATCGGGGTGCCTAAATTTCCGGTGCCTAAATATCCGGTGCCTAAACATCCCTAAATATACGGTGCCTAAATATCTGGTGCCTAAATTTCCTAAATTCGTTCAGAATTAGTGATTACTAAGGAACAAGTATGCAACATTTTCAAAAACTTCAACCCAATGAAAGCTGGTGGGCCTGATGGAATAAAAGGGCTGAACCTTTCGTAGAGATTTGTCCCACTTCATTACTAAACCACGAGATACCATCTGTGTGGAAGTCGTCCCTAATTGTCCCTGTGCCAAAGGTTTCCAAACCAAAGAAAATGAATGACTTTAGACCGTTTCACTTACTTCCATTGTGTCTAAATGTTTAGAAAAACTGGTTAAAATATTTCTTCTGAATGATCTTTGTAGTAGGTTGGACCCTTTACAATTTGCTTACCAAAAGGGTAAAGGTGTAGACGATGCCATCCTAAATATTTTAAATAGCATCTATAAACATCTGGACTTATCTAACACTTATGTAAGATTGTTCTTTATTAATTTCTCATCAGCTTTTAATACCGTACAACTTCATTTACTTATTGAAAAATGAAAGCTTTGAAGATTAGTCCATACATAATACTATGGGTTAATGAATTTTGACCCAGAGACCTCAGAGGGTTAGGGTAAACAATGTAATATCAAATGTACGCATAGTTAACAAGGGGCGCGCCGGGGGCTGTGACATCGCCATTGTGGTTCATTTTGTACACCAATGATTCTCAATCCTATAGTCCTTTTTACTCCTTCACAAAATTCGCCGATGATGCGGCTTCTCTTGCCCTGCTCTCTCAGAGAGCTCAGACGTAAATGAGTATTTCAGAGAAATAGAACACATTGAAAAATACTGTAAAGATAATTTTTATGATTAAATGTAAAAAAAAACAAAAAAAAACCAACAACAATGAAATGATAATCTATTTTGTAGGGACAAGAAGGAAAATGATATTGTTTCTGTAGCTGGAGAGACTACTGAAATTGTGCAAACTTTTAAATACCTTGGTACTATCCTAGACAATAAACTAAATTTTACAGCAAATACTGATTATATCAGCAAAAAAGGGCAGCAAAGATTGCGATTACTGAGAAAACTGTCCTCATTAAATGTTAAGGAAAAGGCCTTGGCTATGTTTTATCACGCTCACATCTGCAATATTTTAAGTTTCAATATCACTGCCTGGTATGGCAATCTGATGATTTTGGGATTTTACCATCACAAAAGAGATACAAGACACCAATAGCAAAGACAAACAGACACAAACACTCTTTAGTTCCCTTGGCAATCAGATCATTAAATAGAAACAATCTGATATAAGTTTTTCACATGTAACTTACTTATGACTGTGTCTTGTGTGAATGATGTACATTTAGGTTTTTTATAGTTATAATGTTTTGTTTGGTGTAATGCACAAATTGTAAGACAAAGTTCCTTACAGACAATGAAGATTATTATTATTATTATATATATATATATATATATATATATATATATATATATATATCCTATACTCTTAAGCAAGCAATTCTTGTATGTAATAATTCCCCAGTAAAACGACAACAGAGTAAAGTGTAAAACTTTCTCCAGACCAAGCTGTAACCATTAAACTAAGAAACAATATCAAAATTGCGTCTACATAAAGAATCCTTAATGTAGACGCAATTTTGGTATTGTTTCTTAGTATTGAACAAGTTTTATTAAATAGTGACCTCAACAGATCCTGATCTATCTGACTACTTATGTTCCGATAAATTTCTCCTACTTGATTCATGACAATATCTTCAGGATTTGTTTGACATAGAGTACTAACTCCTCTGCGAATTTCTTCTTCATGAAAGCGAGAATCGACTACAAGGTGACCACAGTTTGTCATCAGTGTATCTATAACAAAGAAATACCCTTCTACCTAAGCGAATTGATCACTCTATATGTCTCTCAGAGAGCCCTGCGCTCAAGGAACGCTTTTAGTGGTTCCACGTTTCTCCATCAAAAGCTACGTCTGCGGGCTTATTCACTGCTCGGACCAAACGTTTGGAACTCACTCCCCATTGATCTCAGGCAGACAAAATGCTACACTACTTTCAAGAAGAACATTAAGACCTATCTGTTTTAAACTTTTTTAGATTAGTTTTTCCTTTTAGCTCTGGTGTTTTTGTTTGTAATGTTATCACAGCGCCTTGAGCCTACATTTTGTTTGTTAACAGCGCTTTATAAATAAAATTATTATTATTATTATTTTACAAAGCTTATGTCAGATCTCTGTCTGGTAAAAAGTTTGTACACGTTATTTCTCCCACACCCAATCACGGAACAATTTGAAATTGTTCACAATTCACAATTCTACCTCACAAAACAAGCAATGAACAAGGTTACAAAGATAGTTTGTTTGAAACCCGAACTGGGCCACCCATTCAGGTAAAAAGGCAGGTTTCAATATTTTCTGTAAGAGGAGTTATTACCTCCCATACTTAATAGTTTCAAACAGTTCTTACTTCTTACTATTAATAGTGAAGTGTTGTAAAAATTGTATATTTTAAATAAAAAAACTGCTTGCACAAGGATTTGAAAAAAATAATTTTTCGCTTTAAGAAAAGAAAAATTAGCTTTGCATCGGAGATCTAAAATATCATGATGTCGGATTTCAATATCTTTTTACAAGATCTAAATGGGACGGACGGACGGACAGAACACACAAAAATAATAGTGGCTATTTCCCGCTAAAAATAAATTATTTATTCAATGAACTATGGTAATTAATTATTTTGTTTTCTACTGAACAATCCTATCAAATTGTTCTTAACAGATGTGGTGGTTTAAGTTGAATTAATTCCCTTTAGGTGTATCCGTTAGGACTATCTAAAGTATAGGACGTTCTGAAATTCTTTGTTAAAGAAAGTGGACAATGTTAATTTGTTTTTACTTATTAACAATGTCAATGCATCTCTTTGTTTTGCTTTTAGCACATAGGAATTTTATTTACTAGTTGGCAACATTGATGTTTTATTGTAGTGTCTTTCACATTAACTTTGTCTTTTTTTCTGTTAAATCTCTCCCAAAATTCCTTTTTTTTATTTTAGTAATTTTTTAAAATTTCCACCATTTTTTTTTCCTATCGCTTTCTCTTCTTTGTGTGTTACTGTATTAACTATTTCTTGCTTGAAGGATGTAGACAGTATCTTTAAAAAATGGACTGTAAATAAACAAGAGATAATTGTGCTTCAAATGTTAGGACATGGTTAGGCTATCGTTAACAATAATGATATAGTTTGTTTAAGTTGATAGGGGAAAATAGTCCTGACTAGACATTCTTTCAAAGCCATTTTGTTCCAATAATTACATGCAGAATCTGTTTTCTAAATAACGATTGGCGAGACTATAGGGAGGAGGGGGGGGGGGGGCACTGACTTTCTAGTCATAGAACAAAATCTCGCAATCATCGTTTTCCGTTAGCCAATTGGGCATCCCAAAAGAGAATCGCTAAGAGGATTGTGGGAAAATATCCCTCTATCCTTCCCAAGCGAGGCTTGGTCAACAGATACTTATAATAAAATGTAACTAAACTATTTCTAAAAAAAATTCCTTCCTTGTTATTTTTGTACCAGAGACCAGACCACCCAAAATAACAAAACAAGGACCAAATGATATTTTTTACAAAGTCAATGAAATGGTGAAGATTGAATGTGAAGCCAGTGGTGAGCCAGCTCCATCGTAAGTCTATAGTAATTAGGCATTATGTATACTTATTACTTAGAGCAGCAACCACATTTTTAATGAAACAAAATAAAATGGGTATGGGTAATTGGACACTGGGTGTGTGGACACTGGGTCCATGGACACTGGGTGCGTGGACATTGGGTGTGTGGACACTGGGTTTTGTTTTAACATGTTTCGGATGTTTCTTCATAGTTGAAGATAATTTACTTCCTAGTCCAAACCACCCGCGGAACGACGGGGCAGCGGGTAGGATAATGAACCCTGGACAATAGTCCGAACAACAGTCCAGTGCGTATACCGCACGACAAGGCAGCCAGCCTGTGACAATAAATACAGGTAGATAATACTTGTATAATTGATTAATATACAATATCTCTACTATACTATCTCCACTATATCACTACTATATCTCTTCTAGATCTCTACTACATCACTACTATATCTCTTCTAGATCTCTACTACATCACTACTATATCTCTTCTAGATCTCTACTACATCACTACTATATCTCTTCTAGATCTCTACTACATCACTACTATATCTCTTCTAGATCTCTACTACATCACTACTATATCTCTTCTAGATCTCTACTACATCACTACTATATCTCTTCTAGATCTCTACTACATCACTACTATATCTCTTCTAGATCTCTACTACATCACTACTATATCTCTTCTAGATCTCTACTACATCACTACTATATCTCTTCTAGATCTCTACTACATCACTACTATATCTCTTCTAGATCTCTACTACATCACTACTATATCTCTTCTAGATCTCTACTACATCACTACTATATCTCTTCTAGATCTCTACTACATCACTACTATATCTCTTCTAGATCTCTACTACATCACTACTATATCTCTTCTAGATCTCTACTACATCACTACTATATCTCTTCTAGATCTCTACTACATCACTACTATATCTCTTCTAGATCTCTACTACATCACTACTATATCTCTTCTAGATCTCTATATCTTATCTTATATAATACAGACGTTACTTGAAAAAAGAAGAGAATTACGTCCTACTCGCCATGAATCTAATCTTGCATATTAACCAATGACATAAATTCTGCCAAGTCACTGGTTTTCCTGGCTGATTCGGGCAACCCATTCCATGCTCTAATTACACGAGGGAAGAAGCAGCACATAGTATCACTACTATATCTCTACTAGATCACTACTTTAGTTCGTCCATTGTGGTTCGATGATGAACACTTTTGTCATCTAGGGGGCTGAGGGCTCGTGTGGCTGGTGAGACCTTTGTGAGCCTGGAATGTTCGGCTGCACACTGGGCAGGATATTCCAGCTGGAGCTAGTATCATTGGCCTTGCTTTTCTTCTCTGGCGCCTTTCTTCTGCCAGCGTTGTTCTCTTTTCCTCAGCAATTTGTGCGCCAGTTTTCACAATGCGGCGCCATGTTGCTCTATCATGTGCTTCTGCCTCCCAGATGGCTAGGTTTATGCTGAACGCCTTCAGAGAAGTGTTTTCTTTGTCCACCTTGTGAGTGCTTTCCTTCTCTTACTTGGCCATACAGGTGTTGTTTAGGGATGTGGCGGTCTTCCTTTCTGCAGACGTGTTCTACCCATCGAAGCTGGGACTGCATCAGGATTGTGTGGATGCTTTGCAGATCCGCCCTTCGAAGAAATTCAGTATATGGTATTTTTTGCCATTTGCCATTTAGTATTTTTCTTAGACATGTCTTGTGGAAGTGGTTCAGTTTTTGTTTTTTTTGTGCATGTTTGCTGTATACTGTCCAGGTTTCTAAGACATTGAGCAATGTACGGAGGATGACAGCTCGACTAACTTTGCGTTTGTCGTGATACCTCGTCTGTTCCAGACCTTTTTAAATAGTGCCTTATGATGTACTGTATTTGGCGATACGCAGGTCGATTTCATTATCGATCTTTCCGTTTCTGGTGAATCTGTCCACTGCATTTATATCATGTACATTTATCTTGATGCTTGGATCCGAGGAGGCTTTAGTCTTTTTTGTGTTAATGGTAAGGCTAAAGTCTGAACATGCGTTTGAGAAGTCACTGACGATGCTCTGTAGACCATTTTGAGAGAAGGCATTTAGGGCACAGTCGTCAGCAAATAGCAGGTCCCTGATTTACTGTTTTTCTTAATTTTGCTTTGAGCCGCCTCGGTTTGAATAGACCATCAAATCTGTATGTTATATTTATGGCGTTGTTATCTCTATTTGTGAATGCATCTGTCAGCATGGCAGAGAACATAATACTGAACAGTGTGGGTGCTAGGTCATAGCTTTGTTTTACTTCGTTTGATAGTTTGAAGGGCTCTGGTGGTTCTCCACTTTCCTGGACACTAGCCGGCCGAATACGTCGCATGGGTGGGTTTGGTCAGTTGCAGAGAGGCCTGCTTCTTCTCTCAGCTTTTTCACTCCAGGCAATCTACCTGCTTCAAATCTTGAAACTCCGAGACTCACAGCATCACGCCACGAGAAGTGATCGAGAGCTATTGCTTCTCAGCCGTGAATGTCAATATCCGACTCCTTGAAGGAGCTCTTAAGAGCGTTTATATTGACCCCCCTCCGGGAGCGCTTTCCTGCACACAGCACCCCGTACAGAAGTCGATTGGGAAGACGATTACAATTTCTCCCCCCCCCCCCAATCGAAATTAGGACCTTTTTAGTGTTGCACTACTGTTCATGCAGGACAACTGTAGGATTTCAGTATCTAATATGTGGTCAAACCAATGCACCTTAGGAATTTTCCCTAGACAGCGTAGGTGGAGGAATTTAGCTTTTTGATATGGCGGGAATATAAAGTCCAGGACTCTGATGCATATAAGAGTGAAGGGAGCACTTTAGCATTCTAGACTTTCAGTTAAGCGGATATGCTGAGTCCTCTTATCTTCTTATCTTATATAATACAGACGTTACTTCAAAAAAGAAGATGATTACGTCCTACGCGTCATGCATTTAGTCATGCATATTAACCAATGACTTAAATTCTGCCAAGTCACTGGTTTTTCTGGCTAGCTCAGGCAACCCATTCCATGCTCTAATAGCACTAGGGAAAAAGGAGTATTTGTACAAATTTGTCCTAGCATATGGGACGAGGAATGTGCCTTTATTTTTGTGTCTTTCAGAGTATTTTATTAAATTTTGTTTTTGTATTTGAAGATTATGGTTCAGTGTTTTATGTATAATTGCTACTTTACTTTTGAGTCTTCTGTCCTGAAGGCTTTCTAAATTTAATGATTTTACTAATGGTGTAACCCTAGTCAAATGTGAATATTCGTTTGTTATGAATCTCACTGCTCTATTTTGTGTTTGTTCCAGTTTCTTAATGTTTTCTTGAGTTGAGGGGTCCCACACGGTGGATGCATATTCTATTATTGGCCTAACCAAGGTTAAATAACATTTTAGTTTTATGTTCTTATTTGATTTATAGAAATTTCTTTTAATAAATCCTAATGCTTTGTTTGATTTTTTTATAGTTTCATCAATATGTGGATTCCATGACAGTTTTTCATTTATGATAACACCTAGGTATTTTGCGTTTTTAGTCTGTGTTACTGGTTTGCCATGAATAAGATAAGTGGAATTAATTTGTTTTAGTTTTTTTGTTACTCTTAACAATTGACATTTTTCTGGGTGGAAAGACATGCTCCAATTTGATTCCCATTTCTGTAATTCATCTAATTCTCTTTGTAAAATATCTGTGTCTTGTTTTGTTTTTATTGTTCTATATATTATGCAATCGTCTGCAAATAATCTGACTTTTGTTCCTGAACTAATGCAATTTGGTAAATCATTTATGTAAATTAAAAATAGTAGTGGACCCAAGACTGTTCCTTGAGGTACACCTGAGTTTACTGTTATTGGTGTTGATTTAGAGCCATTTAATATTACAGTTTGTTCTCTCCCTATCAGAAAATCTTTGCAGTGGACCATTAATGCCAAAATATTTTAATTTTTTAAGCAAACTATGGTGGTGAACTTTGTCAAAAGCCTTGGAAAAATCTAGTAAGATAGCATCTATTTGTTCACTATTATCTAAACCTTTTGAAAAATCATCAATTAGTCCTATTAGTTGTGTTTCACATGATCTATATTTCCTAAAGCCATGTTGGTATGGGGTGAGGACATTATGTTTGTCTAAGTGGTTTATGATATTGCTACATATTATGTGTTCTAGGATTTTACATGTGATGCTGGTAAGTGATGCTGGTCTGTAGTTTCCTGGGTCAGATTTTTCTCCTTTTTTAAATAGGGGGGTGACATTAGCTTCTTTCCAGTCCTTTGGTACCCTGCCATCGGTTAAGTGAAGCCTGAAAGAGTATTTTGAACACTGGGGCTAGCTCATTGCTTAGTTCTTTGAGTAATCTAGCTGGACTACCATCAGGTCCAGACGCTTTATTTGGTTTGGTGTTGGCTAATAGTTTTTGAATTTCATTTTCTTGTACTACTAAATCTTCTATGTTGTCTACTTGGTTCAAATTAAGGAATATGTCTTTGTCTCCTGAAGCTGAGAATGCTGATGCAAAGTATTTGTTTAGGATGTTTGCTTTAGTTTCATTATCATTATGGATTATGTTATGTTGATCTTTTAATGGCGCTATGACTGTTGTTTCCATTTTCTTAGACTTAATGTATGACCATATGTTTTTATTGTTATCGTTAGATATTACATTGTTTATGTATTCACTCTGCAGCTGTCTGCTTACTTTTTGGGTTAGGTATTTAATTTTTATATTCTTTTTGTAAACTCTTTCTGCCTTAGTTTCTTTAAATTTTCTATATAGGTTTTCCTTCTTGTTCACAAAGCTTCTTTAGTCTATTATTAAACCAGCATTTATTTATTTAGTTTCATATGCATTTAGTTGATTTTCTATAATGCTTTTAAGATAGTTTTTAATGAAATTCCAGAGGTCGTCGACTTGTTGGTTAATGTCTTTTTCTTATAAGAATGTTTGTTGAAAGTTTAATGCAGCTTGGTGTAGTTGTGTTAGGTTACATTTATTCCAGAGTAAGATTTTTCTTTTGGTTTTTGTATTGGCTACTGCTTTTATCTGACTGTGTATTTTTATGATCTCATGGTCTGATAGACCAGGGATAATATCATAATCAACTACTAATCCAGGTCTGTTGGTTAAGAAGAGATCTAATGTGTTGTTTAATCTAGTTGGCTTTTTAATGATTTGATCTAAACTTAGGTTGTGTAAAGTTTCTATGAAAAGCTCATTTATGTCCTTAAGGTTTTGGTGTTTATCTATGGTTAGTGTTTTCCAATTTATATCAGGTAGGTTGAAGTCACCCATAATCCAAAAAACTGCATTTTTATTTGTCTCTTTAAGTGTAGTAATCTGATTACATAGTTCCTGCATGTATTCTAAACTAGAATTTGGTGGTCTGTAAATGCTGCCTATTATAAGGGATGTTGAGGTGGTATTAATTTTACAAAATGTAGATTCTATGTTTTTTGAGTTAGGTAAGATAATTTCTTCTGCTATAAGAGTGTTTTTTATTGCTAAAAGAACTCCTAGATGATTATCAGCCCTATCTTTTCTAAAAATTTCATAATTACTATTGAAAATTTCTGCATTATAAATTTCAGGATGTAGCCAAGTTTCTGTTCCTGCAATTATGTCTGGTTTCTCACATTCTAATAAAATTTCTAAGTCTGCTGTTTTGTTCCTAATGCTTTGAAAATTTTATTACATTGCCACACTTATCCTTCAAGTTTCCTAAAGCAGCACTGGCACATTCAACATGGAAGTCTACATCGTCATCTTGGTTGGCATTTGCTGATATGGTGCTTTCCAGATAGAAACTTTTTTGACGTTTGCTAATTTCTGGCCATTTATGAGAATGTCGGGTTCTGTGACATATTTATTTAGGGTATGTTGGTGCAGTACTTCTGTCTTTTTTACATTTATTGTGAGGCCAAAATTTTTGCAGGCGTTAGCGAAGAGGGACAGGCTCTTTTGAAGGTCTTCTTCGTTTGCTGCATTTAGGGCACAGTCATCTGCGAATAGCAGGTCTTTGATGCAGTCGTAGTTTACTTTGGTCCTTGTCTTGAGTCTTTGGGCGTTGAATAAACTTGCATCAGTGCGATATCGTATACCTACTCCAATGCTTTCAGCATAGCGGTGAACATTATGCTGAAAAGCGTTGGAGGCAGCACACAGCCCTGCTTCACACCATTTGAGACAGGAAAAGGCTTGGAGTAGTCTCCGTTGTCTTTGACTCTCGCTTGCATGTCATCATGGAATTGGCACACCATTGTTATGAATTGATCCGGGCCGCCGAATTGGGACATGATTTCCCAAAGGCCAACACAGCTGACGTTATCAAAAGCTTTAGTCAAAACTATGAATGCAGTATAGAAATTTGAATATTGCTCTCTACATTTCTCATGGAGTTGGCGGACTGCAAAGATCATGTCAACCGTGCCTCTACCCTGCCTGAAGCCGCATTGACTCTCCGGAAGTAGGCCAGTTTCTAGGTGGTGTTGTAGTCTGTTTAATAGCACCCTGGCCAGAATCTTGTCAGCAATGCATAGGAGGGATATGCCACGATGGTTATCGCATAACTGCCTATTTCCCTTTCTCTTGTCTAGATGATTGATGGAGGCGTCTTTGAACTCTTGTGGTAGATTCTTTTGTTCCCACATTATCAGGTAGATTTCAGTTAGTATAATTGTCAGCACTGAACTGCCAAGTGAGAATATTTCAGCAAGGATTGAGTCTAGTCCCGGTGCCTTACCAGTTGAAAGGTTGAATATGGCAATCATTACTTCATTGAGCCAGGAAGGGTCAGCGAGTGAATGGTTTATTGGGACTTGTTCCAGGCGTGCGATGGCTTCGGCGCCAATGCTTGATGGACAGTTAAGGACGGTACTGAAGTGTTCAGCCCAGCCAACGAGTATATCCTTCTTGTCTGTGAGAGGTTTGTTTCCATCAGCACTGAATATTTGGGTGAGCCATTTTGCTGAGGGCCATAAAAAGCTTTGATTGAATTGAAAAACATTTTTGCATTTTTACTGTCAGCATAGGACTGGATTTCTTCTGCTTTTTTGTTATACTATGACTTCTTCATGAGTCTCAGGTTCCGCTGGACCTCTCCTTTGGCAATAGTGTAGCGTTCTCTGATTTGGGGGCAAGCTGGATTACACAGAAAGGCCTTAAAGCATTGTTGCTTGTGTGTTAAAAGCTGTTTAATTCGCAAATTGTTTTCGTCAAACCAATCTTGATGCTTGCGTTTTGGCTGACCGAGGACGCTGCTAACCAAAGAGTACACAGAATCCCTTAGTTTATTCCAGCTGTTTTCCACATCCTTGTTTAAGTGCAGGGTTTTAATTTCACTGTCTAGTTTGTTGATGAGCTCTTGCTTGATATCTGGGTTTGTGAGCTGACCAACATGCATGCTTGCATTCTTGGGGTAGTCTAGGTGGTTTGATGCATATTTTCAGCTTAGATAAGATTAGGCGATGATCAGTTTAACAGTCCACTCCGCATAAAGCTTTGGTGACTTTGACGTCTTGTCTCTCAGACTGTCTGACAATGATGAAGTCTATTTGATGCCAGTGCTTGGACCTGGGATGCATCCATGATGTCTTTTTTCTGTGAGGTAGCTGGAAAAGAGTATTTGTTATTGTCAGCTTGTGGGCTGTGCACAATTCTAGGAACAATGCACTATTGTTGTTGCAGTGACCAATTCTGTGTCTGCCCAGAACATTACTCCAGGTTTTCCAGTCAGAGCCTAACCTGGCATTGAAGTCGCCCAGTATTATGAGTTTGTCTGTTTTCGGCGTTTTCTTTATTGCAGAGTTCAGATCCGAGTAGAAAGTTTCCTTGATGTTGTCTTGGTTGGACATAGTTGTGGCATAGGCACTTATTACAGTTGCATGTCGACTTGAGGTCAGGGGTTGGCGTAAGGTCATAAAATGGTCAATTATGCCTTTTGGTAATCCTGCTAACATGTTGATTAATTTGGAGTTCACCGCGAAGCCAACAACAGCTTCACGTCTTTCCTTACTATTTTTGCCGATCCAGAAGAACGTGTAGCCTGCGCCAACTTCTGTTATCTGTCCTTCTTCTGCAAGTCGCGTTTCACTTCAGGCAGCAATACCTACATTGTATCTGGCTAGTTCTCTTGTCACAAAGGCAATACGACATTCAGGGTGGTTTGATTCAGCACCGTTGTGCTCTCTGCTATATCTCTACTAGATCACTACTTGATCCTTACTAGATCACTACCATATCTCTACTAGATCACTTCTTGATCCCTACTATATCTTTACGTGATCCCTACTAGGTCACTACTATATCTCTATTACTTCACTACTAGATCACTAATATATCTCTACTAGATCACTACTAGATCACTAATATATCTCTACTAGATCACTAATATATCTCTACTAGATCACTACTATATCTCTACTAGATCACTAATCTCTACTAGATCACTACTAGATCACTAATATATCACTACTAGATCACTACTTTATCTCTAATAGTTCACTACTAGATTACTAATATATCTCTACTATATTACTACTAGATCACTTATAATACTCTACTAGATCACTACTATATCTCTACTAGATCACTACTAGATCACTGATATATCTCTACTAGTTCACTACTAGATCACAACTATATCACTACTATATCTCTACTAGATCACTACTGTATCTCTACTAGATGACTACTATATCACTACTAGATAACTAATATATCACTACTAGATCACTACTATATCTCTACTGTATCTCTACTAGATCACTAATATATCACTACTAGATCACTAATATATAATCACTAGATCACTAATATATCACTACTAGATCACTAATATATCACTAGTAGATCACAACTATCTCTACTAGATCACTACTAGATCTCTTTTATATCACTACTAGATCACTACTATATATCTACTAGATCACTACTAGATAACTAGTATATCTCTACTATTTCACTTCTGTATCTCTAATAGTTCACTACTAGATCACTAGTATATCACTATTAGACCACTACGGTATCTCTACTAGATCACTACTAGATCACTACTATATCTCTACTAGATCACTACTAGATCACTAATATATTTCTACTAGTTCTCTACTAGATTACTACTAGATTTCTACTAGATCACCACTAGATCACTACTATATCTCTACTAGATCACTAATCTATCTCTACTAGATCACTACTATATCTCTACTAGATCACTACTATATCTCTACTAGATTACTAATATATCTCTACTAGCTCACTACTAGATCACTGCTATATCACTACTAGATCACCACTCTATCTCTACTGTATCTCTACTAGTTCATTACTAGATCACTAATATATCACTACTAGATGACTACTATATCTCTAATAGATCACTACAAGATCACTACTATATCTCTAAAAGATGAATATTATATCTCTACTAGATCACTACTATATCTCTACTAGATCACTACTGTATCTCTACTAAATCACTACTATATCTCTACTAGTTCACTACTAGATCACTAATATATTATTACTAGATCACTACTATATCTCTACTAGATCACTAATATATCACTACTAGATCACTACTAGATCTCTACTGTATATCTACTAGATCCCTACTTGATCCCTACTAGATCACTATTATATCTCTACTGTATCCCTACTAGATCCCTACTAAATCTTTACTTGATCCCTACTAGATCTCTACTACATCACTAATATATCTCTACTAATTCACTACTATATCTCTACTGTATCTCTACTAGATCACTACTTGATCCCTACTAGATCACTACTATATCCCTACTAGATCACTACTAGATCACTAATATATCTCTACTAGACCCCTACTAAATACTTATATATATATATATCGACTAGATTACTACTAGATCACTTATATATATCTATCTACTAGGTCATTACTAGATCACTTATATATATCTACAAGATCAATACTACATCACTTATATATATCTAGATATATCTACTAGATCACTACTGGCTCACTTATATATATCTCTACTAAATCACTACTAGATTACTTATATATATATCTACTAGATCACTTATATATATATCTACTATATCACTACTAGATCACTTATATATATATCTACTAGATTACTACTAGTTCACTTATATATATATATATATCTAGATCACTTATATATAGCTCTACTAGATCTACCAGTTCACTACTAGATCACTACTATATCTCTACTACTTCACTACTAGATCACTAATATATCTCTACTAGATCAATACTAGATCACTAATATATCTCTACTAGATCACTACTATATCTCTACTAGATCACTAATATATCTCTACCAGATCTCTACTAGATCACTACTATATCTCTACTAGATCACTACTACATCTCTACTAGATTGCTACTATATCCCTACTAGATCACTACTAGATCACTACTATATCTCTACTAGATCACTATTAGATCGCTACTATATCTCTACTAGATTACTACTAGATCACTACTAGATCACTAATATATCCCTACTAGATCACTACTAGATCACTACTAGATCACTACTACATCTCTACTAGATCGCTACTATATCCCTACTAGATCACTACTAGATCACTACTAGATCACTGCTATATCTCTACTAGATCACTAATATATCTCTACTAGTTCACTACTAGATCACTAATATATCACTACTAGATCACTACTATATCTCTACTGTATCTCTACTAGTTTATTACTAGATCACTAATATATCACTACTAGATCACTACTATATTACTACTTGATCACTACTGTATCTCTACTAGATCACTACTATATCTCTAATAGATTATTACTATATCTCTACTAGATCACTACTATATCTCTACTAGATCACTACTATATCTCTACTAGATCACTACTGTATCTCTACTACATCACTACTATATCTCTAATAGTTCACTTCTAGAACACTAATATATCACTACTTGATCACTACTAGATCTCTTCTGTATATCTACTAGATCCTACTTGATCCCTACTAGATCACTATTATATCTCTACTGTATCCCTACTAGATCCCTTGTACATCTTTACTTGATCCCTACTAGATCACTACTACATCACTAATATATCTCTACTAATTCACTACTATATCTCTACTGTATCTCTACTAGATCACTACTTGATCCCTACAAGATCACTACTATATCCCTACTAGATCACTACTATATCACTACTAGATCACTAATATATCTCTACTAGATCTCTGCTAGATACTTATATATATATATATCGACTAGATTACTACTAGATCACTTATATATATATATATATCTACTAGATCACTACTAGATCACTTATATATAGCTATACTAGATCACTTATATATATATATATCTACTAGATTACTACTAGATCACTTATATATATATATCTACTAGGTCAATTGATCCCTACTAGATCAATACTAGATCACTAATATATCTCTACTAATTCACTACTATATCTCTACTGTATCTCTACTAGATCACTACTACATCTCTACTAGATGACTACTATATCCCTACTAGATCACTACTAGATCACTACTATATCTCTACTAGATCACTACTAGATCGCTACAATATCTCTACTAGATCACTAATATATTTCTACTAGTTCTCTACTAGATTACTACTATATCTCTACTAGATCACTACTAGATCACTACTATATCTCTACTAGATCACTACTATATCTCTACTAGATCACTACTAGATCACTAATATATCTCTACTAGATCACTACTATATCTCTACTAGATCACTAATATATCTCTACCAGATCTCTACTAGATCACTACTATATCACT
Organism: Biomphalaria pfeifferi; assembly: GCA_030265305.1. NCBI lineage: Eukaryota > Metazoa > Mollusca > Gastropoda > Planorbidae > Biomphalaria > Biomphalaria pfeifferi. Next base: position 3,413,052 of record JASAOG010000064.1, read on the forward strand.
ACTAGATCACTACTATATCTCTACTAGATCACTATTAGATCGCTACTATATCTCTACTAGATCACTACTAGATCACTAATATATTCCTACTAGATCACTACTAGATCACTACTACATCTCTACTAGATCGCTACTATATCCCTACTAGATCACTACTAGATCACTACTAGATCACTGCTATATCTCTACTAGATCACTAATATATCTCTACTAGTTCACTACTAGATCACTAATATATCACTACTAGATCACTACTATATCTCTACTGTATCTCTACTAGTTTATTACTAGATCACTAATATATCACTACTAGATCACTACTATATTACTACTTGATCACTACTGTATCTCTACTAGATCACTACTATATCTCTAATAGATTATTACTATATCTCTACTAGATCACTACTATATCTCTACTAGATCACTACTATATCTCTACTAGATCTCTACTGTATCTCTACTACATCACTACTATATCTCTAATAGTTCACTTCTAGAACACTAATATATCACTACTTGATCACTACTAGATCTCTTCTGTATATCTACTAGATCCTACTATATCTCTACTAGATCACTACTACATCTCTACTAGATTACTACTATATCCCTACTAGATCACTACTAGATCACTACTATATCTCTACTAGATCACTACTAGATCGCTACAATATCTCTACTAGATCACTAAAATATTTCTACTAGTTCTCTACTAGATTACTACTATATCTCTACTAGATCACTACTAGATCACTACTATATCTCTACTAGATCACTACTATATCTCTACTAGATCACTACTAGATCACTACTAGATCACTAATATATCTCTACTAGATCACTACTATATCTCTACTAGATCACTAATATATCTCTACCAGATCTCTACTAGATCACTACTATATCTCTACTAGATCACTACTACATCTCTACTAGATTGCTACTATATCCCTACTATATCTCTACTAGATCACTATTAGATCGCTACTATATCTCTACTAGATCACTACTAGATCACTACTAGATCACTACTACATCTCTACTAGATCGCTAATATATCCCTACTAGATCACTACTAGATCACTACTAGATCACTGCTATATCTCTACTAGATCACTAATATATCTCTACTTGTTCAATACTAGATTACTAATATATCACTACTAGATCACTACTATATCTCTACTGTATCTCTACTAGTTTATTACTAGATCACTAATATATCACTACTAGATCACTACTATATTACTACTTGATCACTACTGTATCTCTACTAGATCACTACTATATCTCTAATAGATTATTACTATATCTCTACTAGATTACTACTATATCTCTACTAGATCACTACTATATCTCTACTAGATCACTACTGTATCTCTACTACATCACTACTTTATCTCTAATAGTTCACTTCTAGATCACTATTATATCTCTACTGTATCCCTACTAGATCCCTTGTATATCTTTACTTGATCCCTACTAGATCACTACTACATCACTAATATATCTCTACTAATTCACTACTATATCTCTACTGTATCTCTACTAGATCACTACTTGATCCCTACAAGATCACTACTATATCCCTACTAGAACACTACTACATCACTACTAGATCACTAATAAATCTCTACTAGATCCCTGCTAGATACTTATATATATATATCGACTAGATTACTACTAGATCACTTATATATATATATATATATATCTACTAGATCACTACTAGATCACTTATATATAGCTATACTAGATCACTTATATATATATATATCTACTAGATTACTACTAGATCACTTATATATATATATCTACTAGGTCAATTGATCCCTACTAGATCAATACTAGATCACTAATATATCTCTACTGTATCTCTACTAGATCACTACTATATCTCTACTAGATCACTACTACATCTCTACTAAATTACTACTATATCCCTACTAGATCACTACTATATCTCTACTAGATCACTACTAGATCGCTACAATATCTCTACTAGATTACTACTACATCTCTACTAGATCACTACTAGATCACTACTATATCTCTACTGTATCTCTACTAGTTTATTACTAGATCACTAATATATCACTACTAGATCACTACTATATTACTACTTGATCACTACTGTATCTCTACTAGATCACTACTATATCTCTAATAGATTATTACTATATCTCTACTAGATTACTACTATATCTCTACTAGATCACTACTATATCTCTACTAGATCACTACTGTATCTCTACTACATCACTACTTTATCTCTAATAGTTCACTTCTAGATCACTATTATATCTCTACTGTATCCCTACTAGATCCCTTGTATATCTTTACTTGATCCCTACTAGATCACTACTACATCACTAATATATCTCTACTAATTCACTACTATATCTCTACTGTATCTCTACTAGATCACTACTTGATCCCTACAAGATCACTACTATATCCCTACTAGAACACTACTACATCACTACTAGATCACTAATAAATCTCTACTAGATCCCTGCTAGATACTTATATATATATATCGACTAGATTACTACTAGATCACTTATATATATATATATATATATATCTACTAGATCACTACTAGATCACTTATATATAGCTATACTAGATCACTTATATATATATATATCTACTAGATTACTACTAGATCACTTATATATATATATCTACTAGGTCAATTGATCCCTACTAGATCAATACTAGATCACTAATATATCTCTACTGTATCTCTACTAGATCACTACTATATCTCTACTAGATCACTACTACATCTCTACTAAATTACTACTATATCCCTACTAGATCACTACTATATCTCTACTAGATCACTACTAGATCGCTACAATATCTCTACTAGATTACTACTACATCTCTACTAGATCACTACTAGATCACTACTATATCTCTACTATATCTCTACTAGATCACTACTAGATCACTACTATATCTCTACTAGATCACTACTATATCTCTACTAGATCACTAATATATCTCTACTAGATCACTGCTATATCTCTACTAGATCACTACTGTATCTCTACTAGATCACTACTATATCTTTAACAGATTATTACTTTATCTCTACTAGATCACTACTGTATCTCTACTAGATCACTACTATATCTCTACTAGATCACTACTGTATCTCTACTAGATCACTACTATATCTCTACTAGATCACTACTGTATCTCTACTAGATCACTACTATATCTCTACTAGATCACTACTGTATCTCTACTAAATCACTACTATATCTCTACTAGTTCACTACTAGATCACTAATATATTATTACTAGATCACTACTATATCTCTACTAGATCACTAATATATCACTACTAGATCACTACTAGATCTCTACTGTATATCTACTAGATCCCTACTTGATCCCTACTAGATCACTATTATATCTCTACTGTATCCCTACTAGATCCCTACTAAATCTTTACTTGATCCCTACTAGATCTCTACTACATCACTAATATATCTCTACTAATTCACTACTATATCTCTACTGTATCTCTACTAGATCACTACTTGATCCCTACTAGATCACTACTATATCCCTACTAGATCACTACTAGATCACTAATATATCTCTACTAGACCCCTACTAAATACTTATATATATATATATCGACTAGATTACTACTAGATCACTTATATATATCTATCTACTAGGTCACTACTAGATCACTTATATATATCTACAAGATCAATACTACATCACTTATATATATCTAGATATATCTACTAGATCACTACTGGCTCACTTATATATATCTCTACTAAATCACTACTAGATTACTTATATATATATCTACTAGATCACTTATATATATATCTACTATATCACTACTAGATCACTTATATATATATCTACTAGATTACTACTAGTTCACTTATATATATATATATATCTAGATCACTTATATATAGCTCTACTAGATCTACCAGTTCACTACTAGATCACTACTATATCTCTACTACTTCACTACTAGATCACTAATATATCTCTACTAGATCAGTACTAGATCACTAATATATCTCTACTAGATCACTACTATATCTCTACTAGATCACTAATATATCTCTACCAGATCTCTACTAGATCACTACTATATCTCTACTAGATCACTACTACATCTCTACTAGATTGCTACTATATCCCTACTAGATCACTACTAGATCACTACTATATCTCTACTAGATCACTATTAGATCGCTACTATATCTCTACTAGATTACTACTAGATCACTACTAGATCACTAATATATCCCTACTAGATCACTACTAGATCACTACTAGATCACTACTACATCTCTACTAGATCGCTACTATATCCCTACTAGATCACTACTAGATCACTACTAGATTACTGCTATATCTCTACTTGATCACTAATATATCTCTACTAGTTCACCACTAGATCACTAATATATCACTACTAGATCACTACTATATCTCTACTGTATCTCTACTAGTTTATTACTAGATCACTAATATATCACTACTAGATCACTACTATATTACTACTTGATCACTACTGTATCTCTACTAGATCACTACTATATCTCTAATAGATTATTACTATATCTCTACTAGATCACTACTATATCTCTACTAGATCACTACTATATCTCTACTAGATCACTACTGTATCTCTACTACATCACTACTATATCTCTAATAGTTCACTTCTAGAACACTAATATATCACTACTTGATCACTACTAGATCTCTTCTGTATATCTACTAGATCCTACTTGATCCCTACTAGATCACTATTATATCTCTACTGTATCCCTACTAGATCCCTTGTACATCTTTACTTGATCCCTACTAGATCACAACTACATCACTAATATATCTCTACTAATTCACTACTATATCTCTACTGTATCTCTACTAGATCACTACTTGATCCCTACAAGATCACTACTATATCCCTACTAGATCACTACTATATCACTACTAGATCACTAATATATCTCTACTAGATCTCTGCTAGATAATTATATATATATATATCGACTAGATTACTACTAGATCACTTATATATATATATATATATCTACTAGATCACTACTAGATCACTTATATATAGCTATACTAGATCACTTATATATATATATATCTACTAGATTACTACTAGATTACTTATATATATATATCTACTAGGTCAATTGATCCCTACTAGATCAATACTAGATCACTAATATATCTCTACTAATTCACTACTATATCTCTACTGTATCTCTACTAGATCACTACTATATCTCTACTAGATCACTACTACATCTCTACTAGATTACTACTATATCCCTACTAGATCACTACTAGATCACTACTATATCTCTACTAGATCACTACTAGATCGCTACAATATCTCTACTAGATCACTAATATATTTCTACTAGTTCTCTACTAGATTACTACTATATCTCTACTAGATCACTACTAGATCACTACTATATCTCTACTAGATCACTACTATATCTCTACTAGATCACTACTAGATCACTAATATATCTCTACTAGATCACTACTATATCTCTACTAGATCACTAATATATCTCTACCAGATCTCTACTAGATCACTACTATATCACTACTAGATCACTACTATATCTCTACTAGATCACTATTAGATCGCTACTATATCTCTACTAGATCACTACTAGATCACTAATATATTCCTACTAGATCACTACTAGATCACTACTACATCTCTACTAGATCGCTACTATATCCCTACTAGATCACTACTAGATCACTACTAGATCACTGCTATATCTCTTCTAGATCACTAATATATCTCTACTAGTTCACTACTAGATCACTAATATATCACTACTAGATCACTACTATATCTCTACTGTATCTCTACTAGTTTATTACTAGATCACTAATATATCACTACTAGATCACTACTATATTACTACTTGATCACTACTGTATCTCTACTAGATCACTACTATATCTCTAATAGATTATTACTATATCTCTACTAGATCACTACTATATCTCTACTAGATCACTACTGTATCTCTACTACATCACTACTATATCTCTAATAGTTCACTTCTAGAACACTAATATATCACTACTTGATCACTACTAGATCTCTTCTGTATATCTACTAGATCCTACTATATCTCTACTAGATCACTACTACATCTCTACTAGATTACTACTATATCCCTACTAGATCACTACTAGATCACTACTATATCTCTACTAGATCACTACTAGATCGCTACAATATCTCTACTAGATCACTAATATATTTCTACTAGTTCTCTACTAGATTACTACTATATCTCTACTAGATCACTACTAGATCACTACTATATCTCTACTAGATCACTACTATATCTCTACTAGATCACTACTAGATCACTACTAGATCACTAATATATCTCTACTAGATCACTACTATATCTCTACTAGATCACTAATATATCTCTACCAGATCTCTACTAGATCACTACTATATCTCTACTAGATCACTACTACATCTCTACTAGATTGCTACTATATCCCTACTATATCTCTACTAGATCACTATTAGATCGCTACTATATCTCTACTAGATCACTACTAGATCACTACTAGATCACTACTACATCTCTACTAGATCGCTAATATATCCCTACTAGATCACTACTAGATCACTACTAGATCACTGCTATATCTCTACTAGATCACTAATATATCTCTACTAGTTCAATACTAGATTACTAATATATCACTACTAGATCACTACTATATCTCTACTGTATCTCTACTAGTTTATTACTAGATCACTAATATATCACTACTAGATCACTACTATATTACTACTTGATCACTACTGTATCTCTACTAGATCACTACTATATCTCTAATAGATTATTACTATATCTCTACTAGATCACTACTGTATCTCTACTACATCACTACTTTATCTCTAATAGTTCACTTCTAGATCACTATTATATCTCTACTGTATCCCTACTAGATCCCTTGTATATCTTTACTTGATCCCTACTAGATCACTACTACATCACTAATATATCTCTACTAATTCACTACTATATCTCTACTGTATCTCTACTAGATCACTACTTGATCCCTACAAGATCACTACTATATCCCTACTAGAACACTACTACATCACTACTAGATCACTAATAAATCTCTACTAGATCCCTGCTAGATACTTATATATATATATCGACTAGATTACTACTAGATCACTTATATATATATATATATATATCTACTAGATCACTACTAGATCACTTATATATAGCTATACTAGATCACTTATATATATATATATATCTACTAGATTACTACTAGATCACTTATATATATATATCTACTAGGTCAATTGATCCCTACTAGATCAATACTAGATCACTAATATATCTCTACTGTATCTCTACTAGATCACTACTATATCTCTACTAGATCACTACTACATCTCTACTAGATTACTACTATATCCCTACTAGATCACTACTATATCTCTACTAGATCACTACTAGATCGCTACAATATCTCTACTAGATCACTAATATATTTCTACTAGTTCTCTACTAGATTACTACTACATCTCTACTAGATCACTACTAGATCACTACTATATCTCTACTATATCTCTACTAGATCACTACTAGATCACTACTATATCTCTACTAGATCACTACTATATCTCTACTAGATCACTAATATATCTCTACTAGATCACTACTATATCTCTACTAGATCACTACTGTATCTCTACTAGATCACTACTATATCTTTAACAGATTATTACTTTATCTCTACTAGATCACTACTGTATCTCTACTAGATCACTACTATATCTCTACTAGATCACTACTGTATCTCTACTAGATTACTACTATATCTCTACTAGATCACTACTGTATCTCTACTAGATCACTACTATATCTCTACTAGTTCACTACTAGATCACTAATATATCACTAATAGATCACTACTATATCTCTACTAGATCGCTATTGTATCTCTACTAGATCACTACTGTATCTCTACTAGTTCACTAATAGATCACTAATATATCACTACTCGATCACTACTAGATCTCTACTGCAAATCTACTAGATCCCTACTTGATCCCTACTAGATCACTATTATATCTTTACTGTATCCCTACTAGATCCCTACTATATCTTTACTTGATCCCTACTAGATCACTAATATATCTCTACTAATTCAGTACTATATCTCTAGTGTATCTTTACTAGATCACTACTTGATCCCTACTAGATCACTACTATATCCCTACTAGATCACTACTAGATCACTAATATATCTCTACCAGATCCCTACTAGATACTTATATATATATCGACTAGATTACTACTATATCACTTATATATATATATATATATATATATATATATATATATATATATATATATATATATATATATATATATCTACTAGATCACTACTAGATCACTTATATATATATATATCTACTAGATTACTACTAGAGCACTTATATATATATATCTACTAGGTCACTACTAGATCACTTATATATATCTACTAGATCACTACTAGATCACTTATATATATATATATATACTAGATCACTACTAGATCACTTATATTTATCTCTACTAGATCACTACTAGATTACTTTTATATATATTACTAGATCACTTATATATATATATCTACTAGATCACTTATATATATTTCTACTAGATTACTACTAGATCACCTATATATATCTACTAGATCACTACTAGATCACTTATATACATATCTACTAGATTACTACTAGATCATTTATATATATATCAACTAGATTACTACTAGATCACTAATATATCTCTACTGTATCTCTACTAGATTACTACTATATCTTATCTGTATCTCTACTAGATTACAACTATATCTCTACTGTATCTCTGCTACATTACCTTTATATCTCTACTGTATCTCTACTAGATTACTACTATATCTCTACTGCATCTCTACTAGATTACTACTAGATCACTTATATATATATCTACTAGATCACTACTAGATCACTACTATATCTTTACTAGATCCCTACTAGATCACATATTTCTCTACCAGATTACTACTAGATCACTTATATATATCTACTAGATTACTACTAGATCACTTATATATATATCTACTAGATCACTACTAGATCACTTATATATATCTACTAGATTCCTACTAGATCACTACTATATCTTTACTAGATCCCTACTTTGATTGTTCTATCCAAGAGTTAGCAACACTTGAACACTTTGATAGTTCTAATCAACCTTCTCCCCAGGTACACCTGGAAAAGAGCAGACGCAGCCTACTCGCCAGAGGGGAACGATGAAAGAGTGGTCTTACAGAAAGCTGTTGGTACTCTAATTATCAATAGTCCTGAAGATAAAGACGAAGGCATCTATCAATGTTTTGCCTCCAATAGTTTTGGAACGTGAGTCTCAACGTTTCTTAAATACAGTCATAGATCTCTAAGTAATGACTTCATCAAAACATAAATTCGATTATACATTATTTTAAACCTGGGGTGGGCAGCTTACGACCTGCGGGCCACATGCGGCCCGCCAGAGCGTTTTATTCGGCCCGCGGACACTTACAGAGAATCTATACAATTATAAAACTTCTGTTAGCAGTTTATATTATTTTATATTATTTTATATTGTCGATTCTGATGCTAAAGAAAAAAGTCTCTATGATTCTGAAATTTTAAACACGGCCTAGCGGTAAATGAAGAAAATTCTATTTTGCAATACTGGAATAGATTCCAAAAGAGTTTTTGCTTTTAATCCTGAATGCTTAAAAAAAAAGATAAAAAAACAGAAGATGAATTTGTGTTTTAACGTTTAATTTTGTCGGCTAGGTATTTTTTTTAAAACTAGCCTTCATGGTAAAGCAGTGTGCTTGTTGCGCTGTGAACCGACTTCATGGTGAAGCAGTGTGCTTGTTGTGTTTTGAACCAATCGCGGTTTTTAAAAAGCACAATTTAAAACATTAACAAAAAAACATCCTGATTTTAGATGCAATTTCACAAAATGAAAAAAGACTAAAAGTCAAGAGTTTGTTTAATAAATTAACAAATCAGCAAATGGTTTTCATCAAACAATTATAAATAGAAGAAGCTGCAACATCGTTAATTCGATGCTGTGCCACAAGATTGTCAAATGGAACAAGTCTGTTTTCAGATGGTGAATTTATTAAAACATGCTTGTAACGTGCAGCCATTATTATGTGTCCCGAACAGGAAAAGACATTTGATAGTATTACTATGTCAAGGAGAACTATAGTTATGCGTGTTGAAAAGATAGCTGAAAATTGGACGCACCAGCTTCACAATGCAAGGAAAGATTATTTGTGGTACTCGATGTGGCATTGGAGGGAAATACTGACGTGCATGAGACAGCTCACATATTTATTTTCATCCAGGGAGTACATTCTATGTGTTGAATTACTCAAAGACAACCTAAGGGCATTGCATGTATTGACCCAATTATCGCAGTGATTAACCTTATTAGGGCTAGGGGTCTTACACAGGCAGTTCCAAGAACTACTTAAAGATTTAGAAACTAAACATTCCGATGTTCAGTACCACTGTAGTTGGCTTAGAATGGGCAAGGTATGGAGAAGAGTGTGGATTCATAAGGAAGAAATTGTTTTGTTTCCTGAAATGAAGGTTTGTGAGTTTGAGTTTGATCCTAATATTTCTAATGAAGAGTCAAAGAAAGACTTCATGGCAGAATGAATTCAATGTGAACTTTCAGGGTAAAGGCTTGTTGGAATATGAAAGGTTTGTGCTTGTTAAATCTTTTCAAACAAATAATTCTCTTTTCTCCAGGCGAGCTAGTGAGAAACTGGTCCGTTTTGTTTTCTGAAAGATGGATCTCTGCTTGAAAGAGCATTGCCACACTTTTAAAACTTTGTTGCTAAACTTTCACATTATTTGGGTTCGAATACATACGCTAACAAGCTTCTTTTTGTTTGAAAACAAAGTGTAACAAAAGGTCGATGCTGAATGAATATAAGTTGAAAGCAGTTATAGGAGAAAAACTAGTAAGCTAGTTCCACACTTCTGGAACATTATACACGAGCAGTGGCGTCACTAGAAGGTGCGTGGATGCGGTCTGCACCGGGTGAACCAATTAGAGGGGTGGGTGGGGGTGACACCCAAATGGAAAAAATCGAAAACGAGAAAATAAAAGCCCGTTTTTACGGCAGAACAAACCAATTTCTCTCGACTAAAGTACCATCGTAATATTGACGTTTTTTTGCGTGAACAGAACAGGCCCGCTACAAGACGCCTTTCTAAAGATGAGGATGATCTGAGAACAACAAGTTTAACTCGCATGAACTGATGGGGGCACCCCTTGGGGTGGGGGCCGACGTTCTCTCATGAGAGCGAGACACTCTGACCAATGGGGAGAGGGTGAAGCTATTCACATTATTTTATAGAGGTATAATTAAAAAGTTGTCTGTTTATTGTAGTTATCAATCAAATTTTGAATATTAAGCAAAATATCGATTAAAAACTTTTTGAAGACATTTCAGAAAGTCTCTACTGACGTGATTTTTTAAAATGGTCAGAATGGTCAAATTTCTCTAGTCAGAATGGTAAAAATTCTCTCAAGGGTTTAACATCATTATGTTGACGACCTTCGTGTGACAGAAACTAAAAACTAAAAAACTAAAACCCCATCCCCCGTATAATAGTATTCGCCCCGGACCTTGATAGGTGATCCCCGAGGCCAATAGATGACTAAGCGGTAAACTTACAATATCCCCTTTAGATGGGTAGTAAAAGTTCAAATAACACAGCAAAATGTTATACCGTTTCCGTCTGAAAGTCTAACAAATGAAACATGATTAGGTGATTTTAATAAATATACATTGTAAAATATCCCAAACTATTGAAAAAATGTCATAAACAATGGGATTTTCAAATAGAATTGACTAATTTTACTTTTTTGAAAAAAATCGATACAAATAGGTAATCAGCTTACTCTATTGGTTTAACAAAATGAATTTCTATTGGAAAAAGTGAATAAGGTTGATTACGGGGGGGGGGAGGGAAGGGGTGACACCCTGAGCTAACCGCACCAGGTGACACCCAACCTAGTGACCCCACTGTACACGATTGTAAACATTTTAATAATTCAAAACAAGTATAAATGTACATTTGTTAGGAAATGAATATTTTAAATTTTGTTGTTAACTTAAAATTTGACGTGCGAAAATGAAATGTAAATGCCAATACAGTACCAATGTGAAATGACATTTGACATAGCTGTAAGTAGAAGCGTTCCTATTTGAATGTTCGTATGCTGTAAGTACACACATACATAAACTATATATTTATTGTGCGGCCTCTCATTCCAAAAAAAAAAATGTATGCGAGCCTCCATAGAAAAAGGTTGCCCACTCCTGTTTTATAAACTTATTAAGACAATCAAGTCACATACAATAGTGAAGATTTGTTTCTAAATGTGACGCCAGACCGCACACATCACTGCTAACCAGACAGCACACATCACTGCTAACCAGACCGCACACATCACTGCTAATCAAGCGAACGAAAACTGACGAGGTGATTAGCTCACAGTGTGTATGTGTCAGACAAAAAAAAACGCGTTTAGTGTTCAATGGGCTTTCTTGCACCTCTGTTACGCCGAACAATATGTTCGTCCCCCATACTGGATACGTGCCCTGCCCAGCCTGACTGTCGGACTATAAGACCTTCATACCGGCTTTTGCCATCCATCCATCCCAGTGGCGCTACAGCTCGTGGAGGGATATTGCCTGCTTTTACACATCCCTCAATTCAGATCTCTCCTGGACCTTCTGTCTCCACGCCATAACCCCAAGCTTTTTACAGAGGTTTACAGTTAAATCAATAAAGGCTGCAGTGTACACAAACTCGTTAACTGCTAGCTAGATATCATGTTCAGTGTGAGCAAGTAAGGCGTAGATAAGCTGTGTTATGACCATTTCCTTTGTTTTGGTACGGGGCAGTAAACACCGAAGCATGAACACATGGTAATAATTCACCAGCAAAATAATAACAATAATAAGGCTTGTCTTCGAGTCCGAAGATTAATGAGGACTGCAGTACTTCCCTTGGCTACGCAGCCACAGCTGTGACCTACATAATTTGCCACATCCACTGCAAGCATAACCATTGTCCGAAGGTGCTCGATTAAGATTTTCTTTTCGTGTCTGAGTCTGTCCTCGGCAGCAGACTTTATTTTGGTCTCAAATGTGTATCCGCGGCCTCTGTAAAGAGGGAATTCTTTAAGTCCGATAGTTACGCTGGACAGAGCAGTATCCTGTATGGGAGATGAATCTCTGTTGAACGTATGCCAAAAGCATTTTTTTTTGTTTAGTCGACGTAACACCTAAATGCTTAAAAGACCAGTTAAGGCGTCAACTTGCCTTAGCTGACATAGAAGAGAGCACCGAGTTGCATGCGGCCTCAGAACGAGGCAGCAATATAAACAAAGTAAAAGGTATCTACACCGCTCTACGTAATTAAAGTGTAAGCAATTTATTAATGTGAGCAGGTCAGGAGGCGCTGAGTGAAACCTTTTCTCTACTCAACATTAAATTTTATAACAGTAGGCAGATGTTAGCGCTACTGGGTGGGTTTCATCTGTGACACCTCAGTCTACGACCAAGGGGCTAGAGTCACCTAAGTAACCAGACATACTAACCTAAACTAAATGAAAGCAAGAACAAACTTTAATTTAGGATAAATAAACAAAATGAAACTTTATTTACATATACAAAAAATAAATCAATAATAAAATATAATATATACACTAACCACTACAACTGACTAAAACCCTCTAAATCTACTCCACTACAAACACCAACAAACTAACCAAACCAACTATCTTACACAAACTGATAAAACCAACTATCTAACTAGATCACTACAACTACTACACTAGACCTAGATCTACATTAACACTAAAACAAGAACACCTTAGTAATGAGTACCTTACTATGAGAATTCACTAAGAACAGAAACAGTCTATAACTAAGCCACTAAGCCGACTAAGACTAAGGCAACACTACAGAAACAAAATCAAAATAACACTAGCAATAGCAGCAATAACACAGAAGTTATATTCAGCAGCTAGATCTATATTCAGCAGTAATAATAGCCTGCAATACATAAATGCAAAACTATAAATACAAAATCATATATTCAACTTGATCTAGAGCTTGAACAACATATTCATATCAGGCTAAGCTGGTCGCCGCCATTTTTTATACAGCATGTTGGGAACAACTGCCAACTAGAAAATAAAACTAAATTAAAATATATCTAGCATATCTACACACAGTGTGACATAGATCTAGTAAAAGAAAATATAAAATATTTCTACACTTACAGGTCCCAGGTACAGAATAATAAAAATGATTAAATAATCATATGCCAGATCACTAAGATCACCAATAGTCAGACAGACAGTGATATACTTTACTGACCGCTGGTCAACTGTACACTCAAATAGCACTAGGGAAGAAGGAGTTTTGTACAAATTTGTCTTAGCATATGGGATGAGTATGCCATGTAATCCTTGTCTTTTTGAGTATTTTATTAAATTTTGTTTTTGTATTTGAAGATTATGGTTCAGTGCTTTATGCATAATTGCTACTTTACTTTTGCGTCTTCTGTCCTGAAGGCTTTCTAAATTTAGTGATTTAACTAAAGGTGTTACTCTAGTCAAATGTGAATATTCGTTTGTTATGAATCTCACTGCTCTATTTTGTGTCTGTTTCAGTCTCTTAATGTTTTCTTGAGTTGAGGGGTCCCAAACAGAGGATGCATATTCTATTATTGGCTTAAACCAAGGTCAAATAACATTTTAGTTTTATGTTCTTATTTGATTTATAGAAATTTCTTCTAATAAACCCAAATGTTTTATTTGATTTTTTGATAGTTTCATCAATATGGAGATTCCATGACAGTTTTTCATTTATTATAACACCTAGGTATTTTGCGTTTTTAGTCTGTATTACTGGTTTGCCATGAATAAGATAAGTGGAATTAATTTGTTTTAGCTTTTTTGTTACTCTTAATAACTGACATTTTTCTGGGTGGAAAGATATGTTCCAATTTGATTCCCATTTCTGTAATTCATCTAATTCTCTTTGTAAAATATCTGTGTCTTGTGTTGTTTTTATTGTTCTATATCTTATGCAATCGTCTGCAAATAATCTGACTTTTGTTCCTGAAGTAATGCAATTTGGTAAATCATTTATGTAAATTAAAAATAGTAGTGGACCTAAGACTCTTCCTTGAGGTACGCCTGAGTTTACTGTTATTGGTGTTGATTTAAAGCCATTTATTATTACAGTCAGAAAATCTTTAATCCACTGACGCAATGAACCAACAATGCCAAAATATTTTAATTTTTTAAGTTAACTATGGTGGTGAACTTTATCAAAAGCTTTACTTCTCTTTCATAGTTCCATAATAAATCAATCTACAATAAGATAGTGCGCAAATGTTTAATTAGGTCTATTGATTCTTTAAAACTTGTTCTTGTTTGCAAAGAAATATTTTAGTGTACTGCTTTGAGCCTAGTGACGTAAGCAGCGTTTTCCCGTTCATGTCACGGAAAATTTTCATTCATGAAACATTCTAGCCAAAATTAAATTTTCGATAATGAGGCATTTTAAAATCGATATAACGGTCGACCTCGAATTTTCCCGATGTGGCCAATGAGTTCAGAATTTTTTTCTCACTAATATGGACATACCTTGAAATTTAAAAGAAAATCGTTACAGCCGTTTTCGAAATAAAAAATATATATCTACTTTATAAAGTAGAATGTGAGGCGTATGTATGTATGTATGTTATGAATAGAAATAAAAACCGTTTGACCAATCTTGATAAAACTTGGCAAAAATGTTCCTTGGGTACTTACTTTGACCGTAGTGTATGTATTGTAGCCCTAAAACAAACTTAAGACCCTCAAAAAAAATTTTTTACCGACTCTATTAAAGCTATAGTATTAAATGGATCTAGGCTTTGTGTACAATGTTGACATGACAAAAGATCAAAAGGATTTAGATCTAGATCTAATTTTAAGAACTACACTTTGCGCAGATAGTTTTTTACTTTGACACATGAAAATATAAAATATAGTCCATTGATTTCATTATTTAATAAAATTAACCTTCAAATTTGTGTTTCAAAAGCATTTTTTACATAAATTCTTTCCATATATCTGCGAATTCAGAACGGACTGACTTACTTATGATACCATACATTTAACAAATCGGGTAAACCCGTTTTAACTGTACTTTATATCCTATTCATCTATCGCTCCTTTCGTTTTTAATAGATATAAATGTAAACCTATTTTCTCAAAACTAATTTTATTTTCGTAGCGAAAGAGAAAAACTTGAAAGGATCATTAGCTAAGTTTAACATACATCTAAATCAAATCCACTAGATTAGTAAACACAAACTAGGACCCGCAGGCAGCGGGTAATGTCAGGCTATTATAAATATAAATATAAAGAATTGCTCGCTTAAGAGTATAGAATTGTCATTTAGTAAGTCGAATCTCTATCTAGCTTTACATTTCAGATGGAATCTAGTTTAGAAATTTAGATTTTATCTTGAAACTAGATTGTTACTAGTTTAGATCTAGTTTTACCTGAATAAAGTTTATAAGGCCTAATTGGGATATGCCTACATCTCCTATCTAGATTAGTCTATATAGAGTCTATATCTAGAAAAATTCTATAGCTAGTCTAGATCAGACTCACTAGATCTACTATCTATACAATATTGAATATCTTCTACTTATAAATCTACTTTTCAACGCCAAGACCTAATATACATATAAATATATAATAAGGCTTGTCTTCGAGTCCGAAGATTAATGAGGGATGCACTATTTCCCGCAGCCCCAGCTGTCACCTACATATTTTCCTACAACCATGGCAAGCATAACCATTGTCCGCCTATAGTCGATTAAGATTTTCTTTTCTCCGTCTGCGTCTGTCCTCGGCAGCGGAATTCCTTTTGGTCTCAAATGTGCATCCCGCGGCCTTCGTGAGTGACTTCCAGTTGTCTTTCTCGTTCTGAGGCCGCATGCAACTAGGTGCTCTCTTTGTCTGCTATGGCAAGTAAGCGCCTAAGCTGGTCTTTCCGTGGGGCACCTCTGTTACGTCGACTACCTTTTAGATAACCAAAAAAGACTGCTTTTGGCATACGTTCGTCCCCCACACGGGATACGTGCCATACCCAGCGTAACTGTCGGACCATAAGAAGTCCCTCTATACTAGTCTATACTGTCCATACCGGTGTCCGCAAGGACATTGCTGTTTGTAGTGTTGTCTTGCCACCTTATGTCCATGATGAAGCTCAAGCATCTTTGGTGAAAGCGTTCAAGTAGTCTTAGCTGTTTTCTGTATAATATACATGTCTCAGATACATATAGAAGGGTTTAGAGAACCACTGCTTGGTAAACAATTTTTTTTGCAGGCAGGCGGAGCGACCGATTACGCTAACTCACTCCTGGAGGCGTTCAAAAGCACTACTGGCCATGGCCAGACGGTTATCAATTTCATTGCAAGCGAGGTTATTGAATACCATGCTTCCTAGATATGTGAAGTGTTCTATCACGTTAAGGGGACGACCATTTACGGTGATCTTTGGGGCTGATTAGGTTTTATTGGGTCGCTTCTGGAACATGACTTCTGTTTTCCCGAGGTTTATAGATAAACAGAAAAAGGCGGCAGCGTATGCGAATTCGTTGACCGCGATCTGGAGATCATGTTCATTGTGAGCTAGCAGGGCGCAATTATCGGCATAGAAAAGCTCCTTTATGACCATTTCTTTTGCTTTTGTATGGGATAGTAGACGTCGAAGATTGAACATATTGCCGTCCGAACGAAACTTGATGTCGATGCCTTCGTGCAATCGCTGCCTCATTTGACCCAGCATTGTCAGGTGGGATTTCAGATAAGCTAGGGTATGATATTATGGTCCCATATCCCCAGCCTGAACAGAGTAACGCAAGAACATAAAGGTAATAGCATGTACAATACACACATTGAATAAAAGTTATTCAACTGAACATTTAGTGAATACCAACAGTTATTCATGGTGAATGATATTAAGGCTAACGTAAGTTAATGTTCATTAGTTAACAACAAGGTTGTACTTTTAACAATTTAATGAATGTATGAAATATGATGACATGAGTAATAAATAAAAGTCAATAGTATGTTCAAAGGAAACACCAAGTATACATATAATGCAACGAAATATCTCACACCTTCAACTCGGTGCCATAATTCAATCACGACACAGCCTACACTCAAGGTCTTAGATACACGTGCCATAACAAAACAAACTGTGAATCAAGCTTGACTCCAACAGAGTCCCAAGCCTGCGTCCATATTACAGAAAATACATATTCTTTGAGATCGCGTCCACGCGATCATAGGAACAACGAATTTCGAGCTACACCACGAAGACTAATAAAGTAAATAACTGACTTACCCAATACTGGGGAAGAAACACGGAAAAGAAAATCGCACAAGAGCTCCAGCCTCATCACACAATAGAATCAAAACAAGGAAGCAAAAGGACATCAACAAAAGCGCGTTCCTAGAAACCAAAACTCACAATCTCTTATGGTACACAAAGGAAAACACCAAAAGAAGATGCGCATGACAAGCATTACGACAAAAAAGATAGTGAATAGAGTAGGAGCAAGTACACAGCCCTGCTTCACGCCATTTTCTATTGGAAATGATCGACAGGTCAGCATTGTGTCTAATCTGTCCCACATGAAACTGCTTGAGAATGGTTAGGAGCGTAGTTGGGTATCCGAGTCTGGTCATAATCCTCCATAAACCATTGACCGTGTCGAAAGCCTTGGTGAGGTCCACGGAGGCTGCGTATATATAGGTTTATATAGTGTACTCTAGATCTAGACTGCCTAGAGTTACAGTCTAGAGTAAATTGTGATTATCTTAGATTCTATTTCTACTATATTTATTACCTAGATATATATTCTAGAAGTATATTCTATAGTTACAATTCGAATTCAACTTAAATATTTATGATTATATAGATTACATATTATAACTAGATAACTATTATGACAATGTCCATGGCATGTGTGAGATCAATTTTTCAAAGCAACTTTAATTAATGGACTTCATCTAAAACAAGTTCATTCATATATTCACATGCGATTTTTTATATATATTTATAAGCTTAACATTAATTTGGTCCAATGTCTCACAACGGCTGATAAGAGAAATCAGGTATAAACATCAGGAGATAACACGTGACCCCTTAACTCAAGAAAACATTAAGAAATTAAAACAGACACAAAATAGACAGTGAGATTCATAACAAAGGAATATTCACAATTTATTATAGTAACACCTTTAAAAAAACTTTTGAAAGTCATTAAAAGTTTTAAAATTAAAAAAAAATATTTCTACATTTATTTTTGGGTGTGAAATTGTGTATCGGAAAATGCCGGGTACTTGAGGTAAGCTAGTCCTAAAAAAACTACAAAGATCTTGGGAAAAAGACTCGTCAAATAAAGTACTGTAAATGTGTAGTTTCAGGCACTTGTTTCAGGTCTATTCTTTCTTTAACCTCTATCGGGTTTTATCCCAACTACCCGTATTTTTTGTGCAGAATTTTTTTCTCTATCAGTATCAGTATTATAAGTAATCAGTATTATATGGAGGATAATTGTCAGTAAAGATCGTAGACCGGGGGTCATTGTTTGGTAATCAGTTTTATATGTAGGATAATTGTCAGTAAAGACCGTAGGACTGGGGTCATTGTTTGGTAATCAGTATTATATGGAGGATAATTGTCAGTAAAGATCGTAGGACTGGGGTCATTATTTGGTAATCAGTATTATATGGAGGATAATTGTCAGTAAAGATGGTAGGACTGGGCTCATTGTTTGGTAATCAGTATTATATGGAGGATAATTGTCAGTAAAGATCGTAGGACTGGGGTCATTGTTTGGTAATCAGTATTATATGGAGGATAATTGTCAGTAAAGATCGAAGGACTGGGTTCATTGTTTGGTAATCAGTATTATATGGAGGATAATTGTCAGTAAAGATCGTAGGACTGGGGTCATTATTTGGTAATCAGTATTATATGGAGGATAATTGTCAGTAAAGATGGTAGGACTGGGCTCATTGTTTGGTAATCAGTATTATATGGAGGATAATTGTCAGTAAAGATCGTAGGACTGGGGTCATTGTTTGGTAATCAGTATTATATGGAGGATAATTGTCAGTAAAGATCGTAGGACTGGGGTCATTGTTTGTAATCAGTATTATATGGAGGATAATTGTCAGTAAAGATCGTAGGACTGGGGTCATTATTTGGTAATCAGTATTATATGGAGGATAATTGTCAGTAAAGATCGAAGGACTGGGGTCATTGTTTGGTAATCAGTATTATATGGAGGATAATTGTCAGTAAAGATCGTAGGACTGGGGTCATTGTTTGGTAATCAGTATTATATGGAGGATAATTGTCAGTAAAGATGGTAGGACTGGGCTCATTGTTTGGTAATCAGTATTATATGGAGGATAATTGTCAGTAAAGATCGAAGGATTGGGTTCATTGTTTGGTAATCAGTATTATATGGAGGATAATTGTCAGTAAAGATCGTAGGACTGGGGTCATTGTTTGGTAATCAGTATTATATGGAGGATAATTGTCAGTAAAGATGGTAGGACTGGGCTCATTGTTTGGTAATCAGTATTATATGGAGGATAATTGTCAGTAAAGATCGTAGGACTGGGGTCATTGTTTGTAATCAGTATTATATGGAGGATAATTGTCAGTAAAGATCGTAGGACTGGGGTCATTATTTGGTAATCAGTATTATATGGAGGATAATTGTCAGTAAAGATCGTAGGACTGGGGTCATTGTTTGGTAATCAGTATTATATGGAGGATAATTGTTTGTAAAGATCGTAGGACTGGGGTCATTGTTTGGTAATCAGTATTATATGGAGGATAATTGTCAGTAAAGATCGAAGGACTGGGTTCATTGTTTGGTAATCAATATTATATGGAGGATAATTGTCAGTAAAGATCGTAGGACTGGGGTCATTGTTTGGTAATCAGTATTATATGGAGGATAATTGTCAGTAAAGATCGTAGGACTGGGGTCATTGTTTGGTAATCAGTATTATATGGAGGATAGTTGTCAGTAAAGATGGTAGGACTGGGCTCATTGTTTGGTAATCAGTATTATATGGAGGATAATTGTCAGTAAAGATCGAAGGACTGGGTTCATTGTTTGGTAATCAATATTATATGGAGGATAATTGTCAGTAAAGATCGTAGGACTGGGGTCATTGTTTGGTAATCAGTATTATAAGAAGGATAATTGTCAGTAAAGATCGTAGGACTGGGGTCATTGTTTGGTAATCAGTATTATATGGAGGATAATTGTCAGTAAAGATCGAAGGACTGGGTTCATTGTTTGGTAATCAATATTATATGGAGGATAATTGCCAGTAAAGATCGAAGGATTGGGGTCACTGTTTAGGTGTCAGTATTCTTTCAAGATAAGATAATTTTTATTGGTCCAATCAAATGGAGATTCAGTTTGACTACAATTGACGTCCTCAGTTTGACTACAAGTGACCTCCTCAGTTTGACTACAATTGACGTCCTCAGTTTGACTACAATTGACCACCTCAGTTTGACTACAATTGACCTCCTCAGTTTGACTACAATTGACCACCTCAGCGTAACTACTGTACAATAACAATGTAGATGGAAATACAAACAACATTCACACATGAAACACATGCACACATTCACAACCAGCGCTTCTATGTACTTCTCGATAACAACAAATGACCTTATCATGGATAACTGTCAGTATTTTCATTGTGTTTGTATTCAGTTCATCATAATACGTCAGTCAAGGTTTTCTTCTTTTCGAACAAAGTGATTTATATTTAACTAAATTTGTTCATCGCTTGATGACTTGTTTTATTGAATTGAGTTTGGAAGTATTAAATTCAAGGATAATATATTCTACACTGAGTTTCTTCGTATGTTTAAGATGAGGCTTAGGGGCATCTACGAACTCACATAAGTCAATTTGTGAAACAATACAACAAAACAAGTCGCAACAAGAACAAGGTTACAAAGACAGTCTGTGTGGAAACACAAACTCAAAATCAGCTCCCGAAGTGGTCCACCCAGGCAGGTAAAAAGGCAGGTTTCAATATTTTCAGAAAGAATATCATAATGAAATTCTATCAAAGGCAAATGACAGAGAAGAATGGAGAAAGAAGATTGACAAATCCTGTGTGGTACCCCAAAGGTTCAGCAGACCAAGGGATAGGTGAAAGTGAATGTGAAGTTAGATGTGAACCTGGCCTAACAGATGTCTTATAATGAGTATTTAATTGATCTAATTGTTTTGTAAAGGGTCAATCAAAACCTCAAGAAAAATCATTTGCGTTAAATAAAAAACAATACCTTTGTTTTGTGCGCCATGGTTTAGTGCAGTGGTTCCCAAACTTTATCGTCTCGTAGACCCCTTGCCATGTATTCTGGCTTTCAGTAGACCCCCTTCTTCACTTGTATTGAATTTTTGCAAATTTATCAACACATTTTAAAAATTTCTAACGGTAGTGAGTTAAATAGTGCAAAAACAATTTAAAGCTACACACAAGGTTATAGAGATCTATTTTTTTATGGTAAAATTCAAATTTAAACAAATTAAAATAACAATTGATATTTATTACTGGAGTCACCAAACACATTGGAAATTATTTATTTTTTTTTGTTGTTTATTTTTTTTTTTTTGCACATCTATTATCCGTTGCTACGGATATTCTGTTTCATGTAGGAATTTGTTGTTCTATGAAGTAGTCATCAAACATAAATTGTAATCAATCAATTAATTAATTAATCTTTTTTATCATTGTAAAAGATTTCACAAAGAGCATTCTCTTATGTATTTCTTATCTTTCACGTCTGGCTCAAATAATGGGTGCGCAGAACTGTTTTCACTAACTGGAGATTGGGCGAATGTGAGTACCTAGTGAGTACCTAAACCAGTAAGCTTTCGGCAGGAAGGGCTCATTAGACTTGGCTTGAAACCCACCTAGCAGAAGGAAAACTGAATTCAAACTGTGCTGCCTTGCAGCTATACACGAGCATGGGAAAGGTTTCGTGGGTCAACCCTGTTAAAAATAAGGAGCCGGCAACCTTTAGGCAGTTTGCAGCACACAGCGCTACACCCTGTCAGAGCCTGTGACGTCGCTGATCTTAAACTGTATATGTCGGAAAAAATTACAAAAGAAGCTTTTAATTTTATAACTCATGGCACAGATGTGACCTTGAACTGTATTATTGCTTAAAGAAATTCTTTTAATAATATCAGATGTAGGATTGTGTAAAACAGTTTTTAAAACTACAACGACGGGTTAAATCAATGTTTTACCTAGAGTGTTTTCAATAGTTTACTATATGTAAAGAGATTTTGTAAGACAGTCACAAACTATTATCTTCTCTACATGGTGTCGAAGAGAGATTTTGTGGATCTATTCTGATCTTAGAGTGTTCGAAGGTTTTTCAAATCTTTATCTATTTTGTCAGTGTGCAGGCATTGTCTCAAATGATCCTCCAGCATAACTGATTTCATATCGGTATAAAGAGGCACTTACAACCGCTAGTATGACAAGGAAGGAATAAATACCAATTTTAAATAATCAACGTTGTACAGTCTACATTCTTTTTGTTTGTTAAACATTGGTTGCATGTAGACAAAATGAAGCTATTTAAATAAGTATTTAAATTAGATACAACAATTTTTTTGTTTGAATAACAGGATAAATATTTAAAGGATTAACTAAGGTACAAATCATATATTGGTGTAAGAAAGAATTACATTAATTTGATGTTAAAATTAAAGTCACGACATGCTTAAATGAAATCTGTTATCGTAGACCCCCATGGATATCTCATAGACCCCCCAATTTTTTGTTCCCTTTTGTAGACCCCTTGGAAGTCTTCGTAGACCCCTGGGGGTCTTTATAGACCACTTTGGGAATTACTGGTACGGTGGCCCTCTCCAGTTCACGCGATAATATAAAAAACTATTTCATAATTGTTGTTTTAAATTATGCCCAACTTATTTGCAATAGTAAATAGATTTTTTCTCTTTAAACAAAAGTCATCATTTTTTGGTGTAAATATTTAGTACGACAGAATTTACATAAGTTAGCAATACAATTGTAAAAAATAATATTTTTTCTATAAAAAATCTAAAACCATTTGCATAAATGTGTTAAAAAATGGTAAATAGTCATCTCCCTTACTAAAAAGCCTCCTGTGTTTGTTACTATTAATAGTGAATAGTTGTAAAAATGGTGTATTTTTATGGGAAAAAAAAAAACTGCTTGCATAATTAATTTAAAAAATTAGATTTTTCGCTTTCAGAAAATAAAAAAGTAGCCGTTGCATCAGAACTTTGAATGATCTAAAATAGTGTAACAACTTAAGGGAAGCAATACAACGAAATTTAAATGTTTGGACGCAATCGTTCTCTCCTAATGTCAACATCCTTTTCTGTCTAGTTTCTGGCAGTGCGCACCTGCTGCACTATCTTGAATGGCGGTGCGCATGGCGGGCTTATAACAATATCATGATGTCCGATTTTTCGTTTTCTCTTTTAGTTTCTGAGATCTAAACGGGACGGACGGACAGACAGGCCACACAAAACTAATAGTGTCTTTTCCCCTTTCGGGGCCGCTAAAAATGTTGAAATATTTCTAGAACGACTATTTTTCTCTTAATAATTAATGAATGTAGAGAATAAAAAAATAAGGAAAAAGTAGAGGTATTTAATGGCAACACACTACACCAAATTAGATATTTTTTTTAAAAATTCAAAAAATGTAAATATTGGTTGTTTTCTTTTTTACAATAACTGTATCTAACTTGTACCTTGGTGGAAAATAAAACCTTAAACCTCCTGGGTGGGTAGACTAAAAAACCTGGGTGGATACTGATCTCGAAAAAGGCTCTAACGATATTTCCAGAAAGCTGACAGTTACTATATTTCGTTAAGAAAAGAATTGCAAGCTCTTCGGTCACACTGGGAAAACTCTAGCTTGACCGTTATAATTTCTCAAAGTATCAAAATAAATCAATGTAAAATTGGTTAGAAAACAAGAAAAGATTTATCCTGAAGGGACTACATGTCTTTCGGTATTTCCGCATTCATTCAAGAGTTTCCAAAACATTCATGTTCAGGACCATTGTGCCATCGTCTTTTCCATCTAGATTTCAAGGCCTATCATTAGAAGAGTAAAAAGTCTAGTACATGTATACATCTCGTTTAACCTTCCGGGTGGGGTGTGAATGGAGCGGTGTAAAAAATATTTCACATCTAACATTTCATAGTTATTCAGTGAAAACCAATCGCTTTATAAGTTGTTTAAAGGAGATATTGACTTTTTGGAAGAAATAGCATTGTAATTTTGTTATTGTTTCTCATCTAAGTGTGTCCTGAGTCCAATAATGAAGTCAACAGAAAGAACTTTTTTTTCATTTTCATTTCAAACATTAACTGTATTTTCTTATTCAAAGTGCGGCTACAATCAAGTTTAACTTACGAATGGCCAAATTGGAACCGTTTGCAAGCTCAGCTCCTATATATCATCGACCACATTTAGGAGATTATTTGAAGTTGAACTGTTCTTCACCAAACAGTGTTCCAGATGGTCAAGTCACCTGGACAGTATATGACCAAGGAACTTATAAAGCTGTCATATGGGACTCAAGAGTAACTGTGGACTATGATGGTAAATATACACAATTCTTTAGACCTAGTATCAATAACTCAAATACAAAATTCACTGAAAATAAACAATGCTCATATATATATATATATATATAATGAGGCTTGTTTTCGAGTCAAAAATCAGTGAGGAATGCAGTATTTCCGATGGATGCGTAGCCCCAACTGTGACCTATATATTTTGCCACACTCAGGGCAAGCATTACCATTGTCCACAGGTGGTCGATTTAGATTTTTCTTTTCGCCGTCTGCGTCTTTTCTAGGCAGCGGATTTTCTTTTGCTCTCAAATGTGTATCCCGCGTACTTTGTGAGTGACCTCCAGCTGTCGGGTTCTGAGGCCGTATGCAACCAGGTGCTCTCTTCTTTGTCAGCTAAGGAAAAGTTGGCGCCTAAGCTGGTCTTTGAAGCGTTTCCGTGGGGCACCTCTGTTACGTCGACCACCTTTTAGATAACCAAAAAAGACTGCTTTTGGCATACGTTCGTCCCCCACACGGGATACGTGCCATACCCAGCGTAACTGTCGGACCATAAGAAGTCCCTCTATACTGTCCATACCGGCGTTTGCAAGGACATCGCTGTTTGTAGTGCGTTCTTGTCACAGTATGTCCATGATGGAGCGCAAGCACCTTTGGTGAAAGCGCTCAAGTAATCTTAGTTGCTTTCTTTATAGTGTCCATGTCTTAGAGATCCATATAAAAGGGTTGAGAGAACCACCGCCTGGTAGACATTGATTTTTGTAGGCAGGCGGAGCGATTTATTCCGCAAAACTCTCTCCTGAAGGCGTCCACCACTCATTCATTCAGTGATCAATCAAACATGACATTTCTTAGACACGTTCCATTCACCACTCGGGTCGTCTCTAGAAATGGTTTAGATTGACAGCTTGAATGCCTCAAGGCGACAAAAGTCGCGAGTTTTCTATTAATGCTTTGTATGTAATGTTCGGTATTTTCCCCAAAGGCTCTACCTTTATAAAAGCATTCAATACACAAGACAGTTTTTTTTTTTACAATACTTCTATTGAAGTCAGAACTTCATGGAAGCTGGAGGGTGGGATCTGGAACCTGGACGCTGATCTCAAAAACGACTCTAACGATTTTCCTTTTAATTTAACAGTTGATGTATATCGATGAGACAGAATTACTGGCTCGTTAGGCACACAAGGAAAACTCTAGTTTGAACGTTATAATTTTTTAAGTAAAAAATAAATAAATTTAAATTTGGCTAGAGACCTACTTGGCCCCCTTCAGTCTTAACGACTATGGTTCATCTAGTAAAACACGTTTTCATGTGACTGTAGAGCCCTTTTTTGGACAGACTCTCCCGTCCACTTATATCGCAGGTTAAAGTGGCTTTCACTTTGATAGTAGAGGAGCCAGCCTTTTCCCTTTGGCACGCTTTTCTTTCACTGGCTAGAGAACAAGACCTAGATCTAGATGCAACATCGGTCTTAATAGGACTAACGCTTTCGGATGTAAGACTTTATTGATTAAGGCTATGTGGGACACTTGACTTCTTTTTTTTTATTTATTAGTCAAATTACTCCAAACTTTATACGTATACTCCCTATGAATAGCCATAAAAAGAAATGTGGTTAAAATGTTTTCTTATAATGGTTGTCATGGCAATGGCCGCCATATTGGATTATTGTTTATCCTTTTTAAATCGCTAAGACTTTAAAACTATTAAAGCTATTGCCAAACAAAAATATACAATGTGTAGAACAATCATTCCAGAACATTTTCAATAACTTAGTGTTTAAAATAGAGTCAAAACCTTTTTTTAAAGAAATTTTTGTCTAGCGTTGCTAAAGAAAAACATTTTTTTTTCCTTTTTCTAATATTTTATTGCAATAAAGACAAAATATTAGTTGAAACTTAGAAAATGTAATATAGAAGTTGTTGTGCATGGTCTACATAATAAGCTGGACAAGTTGGATTGATTTCTAGGCAGAATTAGTGAAGGAGTAGTAAAAAAAAAAGGGAATAAAAATAGTGTTTTGAGAAAATCTAAAAAAAACGAAAAAAATTGGAAAAGAGACACAGCTGTAGGTACCTTACAAAAAAAATTATTAAAAAATAAGTAATTATTTGCCAATCATGAAAATGATATTTTTATGTCCAGAAATGGTTGGACTATTTAAATTAGGTTAAAACTGAAAATCGAAATTGTTGACCTTTTTTCCTAAATTTAGTGTCCCACATAGTTAAAGAATTTAATGAATTAATTTTCAGTAAATTTTGCACAATGTCTTCTAAGTCTAAATATAAAGGCCTATCATTGGATTATTATAAAGTGTAGTAGATCTATACATTCGCTTAACCGGGATTGTTTTTCGGGGAGGGGGAGGGTTGAATTTGGTGGGTAAATTTCCATTCACTGCATAAGCGGTATAAAGGAGGATGTGTCTTTTTTTTTTTTTGAATGTTTTAAAACACCTTTTCGTTTTTTGTTTACCTAATGGGCTTTGTTGCTGAACATAAAAATTATATATGTCAGACGCGAATAGCCCAATTTTTCAGTAAAAGAAATTACAAAAATCATTTATCTATAGAAGAAGTTACGAAGGCTATATAATATAAAACCACAGACCTATAAATACTACATTAAATATAGGTTTTTGATTTCTAGTTACGATTTATTTAGGTAGGTGATGTTTTACTACTTCATACCAAGTATTAGAGTTTAGAAAAACCCAGGTTAGTTTCTTCTGCAACTCTATTAGCTAACACCTCATATCATCTCTCAATTAGTATATTTAGATCTATATATAAAAATCGAATAGATCTAGTAATAGTATAGATTCTATGTTGAGACTAGATTGCCGAGTCTAGCCTATGCTTTACCAATAGTTAGTTTTTGTTAGAATAAAGTCTAGATATTACTAGGAATTAAGTTTATTAATTATTAGATATAGACATAGGACTTAGATCTAATAATACTGTCTGTAATACATTTACCATACTCTATACTTCATCTACTAGACTAGAGATGTAGGCCCCTATCTATAGATGTATCCATAATCTAGTCAATCTAAATCTATACAATATGCATTATAATACTTCTACTTATTTAGTAAGTTAGTACTTAGACTTAGATCTATTATAGTTTATTAATAGATTTAATTTTCAATGCCTAGACCTAATAATAAAATTGCTAATGATGTCTAATGACTGATTATTATTTTTTATAGTAATAGGCCTACTAGATCTAGACTCTACTTAAATCTAGTCTAAAATAATGATTGTCTAAGACTCTAGATGATTGAGATTTTCACATAGAGGTGTTGTTAATAATACGGCAAGTCCGCTGAAAGTAAGTAAAAAAAAATAGTTGCCGGTACTCAGTGATAGATTGCTAACTTTCAACTACCGGTACTCAGTAATAGGTTGCCTAACTTTCAACTACCGGTACTCAGTGATAGATTGCCTAACTTTCAACTACCGGTACTCAGTGATAGATTGCCTAACTTTCAACTACCGGTACTCAGTGATAGATTGCCTAACTTTAAACTACCGGTACTCAGTGATTGATTGCCTAACTTTCAACTACCGGTACTCAGTGATAGATTGCCTAACTTTCAACTACCGGTACTCAGTGATAGATTGCCTAACTTTCAACTACCGGTACTCAGTGATAGATTGCCTAACTTTCAACTACCGGTACTCAGTGATAGATTGCCTAACTTTCAACTAATAATAAATTAACGTTGAAATACAAGTAAAGTAATACTTTTTCCCAACATTAAAAAAAAAGTGCCGGTAATTTTTTTGCGGGGTTTTTGCTACTTAATACATTGCTACCGGATCGATTCATATAGGGCTTAGTATACAAGCAGGATCTCGAACATTGGATAAATTTATTTTTTAAATACAAAATTTTATGGAAGAGGCAATATATGAGTTGTTTGAAATATGGACTCTGTTGTTTGAAATATGGACTCTGTTGTTTGAAATATGGACTCTGTTGTTTGAAATATGGACTCTGTTGTTTGAAATATGGACTCTGTTGTTTGAAATATGGACTCTGTTGTTTGAAATATGGACTCTGTTGTTTGAAATATGGACTCTGTTGTTTGAAATATGGACTCTGTTGTTTGAAATATGGACTCTGTTGTTTGAAATATGGACTCTGTTGTTTGAAATATGGACTCTGTTGTTTGAAATATGGACTCTGTTGTTTGAAATATGGACTCTGTTGTTTGAAATATGGACTCTGTTGTTTGAAATATGGACTCTGTTGTTTGAAATATGGACTCTGTTGTTTGAATATGGACTCTGTTGTTTGAAAATATGGACTCTGTTGTTTGAAATATGGACTCTGTTGTTTGAAATATGGACTCTGTTGTTTGAAATATGGACTCTGTTGTTTGAAATATGGACTCTGTTGTTTGAAAATATGGACTCTGTTGTTTGAAATATGGACTCTGTTGTTTGAAATATGGACTCTGTTGTTTGAAATATGGACTCTGTTGTTTGAAATATGGACTCTGTTGTTTGAAATATGGACTCTGTTGTTTGAACATATGGACTCTGTTGTTTGAAATATGGACTCTGTTGTTTGAAATATGGACTCTGTTGTTTGAAATATGGACTCTGTTGTTTGAAATATGGACTCTGTTGTTTGAAATATGGACTCTGTTGTTTGAAATATGGACTCTGTTGTTTGAAATATGGACTCTGTTGTTTGAAATATGGACTCTGTTGTTTGAAATATGGACTCTGTTGTTTGAAATATGGACTCTGTTGTTTGAAATATGGACTCTGTTGTTTGAAATATGGACTCTGTTGTTTGAAATATGGACTCTGTTGTTTGAAATATGGACTCTGTTGTTTGAAATATGGACCTTGACTCTGTTGTTTGAAATATGGACTCTGTTGTTTGAAATATGGACTCTGTTGTTTGAAATATGGACTCTGTTGTTTGAAATATGGACTCTGTTGTTTGAAATATGGACTCTGTTGTTTGAAATATGGACTCTGTTGTTTGAAATATGGACTCTGTTGTTTGAAATATGGACTCTGTTGTTTGAAATAATGGACTCTGTTGTTTGAAATATGGACTCTGTTGTTTGAAATATGGACTCTGTTGTTTGAAATATGGACTCTGTTGTTTGAAATATGGACTCTGTTGTTTGAAATATGGACTCTGTTGTTTGAAATATGGACTCTGTTGTTTGAAATATGGACTCTGTTGTTTGAAATATGGACTCTGTTGTTTGAAATATGGACTCTGTTGTTTGAAATATGGACTCTGTTGTTTGAAATATGGACTCTGTTGTTTGAAATATGGACTCTGTTGTTTGAAATATGGACTCTGTTGTTTGAAATATGGACTCTGTTGTTTGAAATATGGACTCTGTTGTTTGAAATATGGACTCTGTTGTTTGAAATATGGACTCTGTTGTTTGAAATATGGACTCTGTTGTTTGAAATATGGACTCTGTTGTTTGAAATATGGACTCTGTTGTTTGAAATATGGACTCTGTTGTTTGAAATATGGACTCTGTTGTTTGAAATATGGACTCTGTTGTTTGAAATATGGACTCTGTTGTTTGAAATATGGACTCTGTTGTTTGAAATATGGACTCTGTTGTTTGAAATATGGACTCTGTTGTTTGAAATATGGACTCTGTTGTTTGAAATATGGACTCTGTTGTTTGAAAATATGGACTCTGTTGTTTGAAATATGGACTCTGTTGTTTGAAATATGGACTCTGTTGTTTGAAATATGGACTCTGTTGTTTGAAATATGGACTCTGTTGTTTGAAATATGGACTCTGTTGTTTGAAATATGGACTCTGTTGTTTGAAATATGGACTCTGTTGTTTGAAATATGGACTCTGTTGTTTGAAATATGGACTCTGTTGTTTGAAATATGGACTCTGTTGTTTGAAATATGGACTCTGTTGTTTGAAATATGGACTCTGTTGTTTTGAAATATGGACTCTGTTGTTTGAAATATGGACTCTGTTGTTTGAAATATGGACTCTGTTGTTTGAAAATATGGACTCTGTTGTTTGAAATATGGACTCTGTTGTTTGAAATATGGACTCTGTTGTTTGAAATATGGACTCTGTTGTTTGAAATATGGACTCTGTTGTTTGAAATATGGACTCTGTTGTTTGAAATATGGACTCTGTTGTTTGAAATATGGACTCTGTTGTTTGAAATATGGACTCTGTTGTTTGAAATATGGACTCTGTTGTTTGAAATATGGACTCTGTTGTTTGAAATATGGACTCTGTTGTTTGAAATATGGACTCTGTTGTTTGAAATATGGACTCTGTTGTTTGAAATATGGACTCTGTTGTTTGAAATATGGACTCTGTTGTTTGAAATATGGACTCTGTTGTTTGAAATATGGACTCTGTTGTTTGAAATATGGACTCTGTTGTTTGAAATATGGACTCTGTTGTTTGAAATATGGACTCTGTTGTTTGAAATATGGACTCTGTTGTTTGAAATATGGACTCTGTTGTTTGAAATATGGACTCTGTTGTTTGAAATATGGACTCTGTTGTTTGAAATATGGACTCTGTTGTTTGAAATATGGACTCTGTTGTTTGAAATATGGACTCTGTTGTTTGAAATATGGACTCTGTTGTTTGAAATAATGGACTCTGTTGTTTGAAATATGGACTCTGTTGTTTGAAATATGGACTCTGTTGTTTGAAATATGGACTCTGTTGTTTGAAATATGGACTCTGTTGTTTGAAATATGGACTCTGTTGTTTGAAATATGGACTCTGTTGTTTGAAATATGGACTCTGTTGTTTGAAATATGGACTCTGTTGTTTGAAATATGGACTCTGTTGTTTGAAATATGGACTCTGTTGTTTGAAATATGGACTCTGTTGTTTGAAATATGGACTCTGTTGTTTGAAATATGGACTCTGTTGTTTGAAATATGGACTCTGTTGTTTGAAATATGGACTCTGTTGTTTGAAATATGGACTCTGTTGTTTGAAATATGGACTCTGTTGTTTGAAATATGGACTCTGTTGTTTGAAATATGGACTCTGTTGTTTGAAATATGGACTCTGTTGTTTGAAATATGGACTCTGTGTTGATATGACTCTGTTTGAAATATGGACTCTGTTGTTTGAAATATGGACTCTGTTGTTTGAAATATGGACTCTGTTGTTTGAAATATGGACTCTGTTGTTTGAAATATGGACTCTGTTGTTTGAAATATGGGACTCTGTTGTTTGAAATATGGACTCTGTTGTTTGAAATATGGACTCTGTTGTTTGAAATATGGACTCTGTTGTTTGAAATATGGACTCTGTTGTTTGAAATATGGACTCTGTTGTTTGAAATATGGACTCTGTTGTTTGAAATATGGACTCTGTTGTTTGAAATATGGACTCTGTTGTTTGAAATATGGACTCTGTTTGTTTGAAATATGGACTCTGTTGTTTGAAATATGGACTCTGTTGTTTGAAATATGGACTCTGTTGTTTGAAATATGGACTCTGTTGTTTGAAATATGGACTCTGTTGTTTGAAATATGGACTCTGTTGTTTGAAATATGGACTCTGTTGTTTGAACATATGGACTCTGTTGTTTGAAATATGGACTCTGTTGTTTGAAATATGGACTCTGTTGTTTGAAATATGGACTCTGTTGTTTGAAATATGGACTCTGTTGTTTGAAATATGGACTCTGTTGTTTGAAATATGGACTCTGTTGTTTGAAATATGGACTCTGTTGTTTGAAATATGGACTCTGTTGTTTGAAATATGGACTCTGTTGTTTGAAATATGGACTCTGTTGTTTGAAAATATGGACTCTGTTGTTTGAAATATGGACTCTGTTGTTTGAAATATGGACTCTGTTGTTTGAAATATGGACTCTGTTGTTTGAAATATGGGACTCTGTTGTTTGAAATATGGACTCTGTTGTTTGAAATATGGACTCTGTTGTTTGAAATATGGACTCTGTTGTTTGAAATATGGACTCTGTTGTTTGAAATATGGACTCTGTTGTTTGAAATATGGACTCTGTTGTTTGAAATATGGACTCTGTTGTTTGAAATATGGACTCTGTTGTTTGAAATATGGACTCTGTTGTTTGAAATATGGACTCTGTTGTTTGAAATATGGACTCTTGTTGTTTGAAATATGGACTCTGTTGTTTGAAATATGGACTCTGTTGTTTGAAATATGGACTCTGTTGTTTGAAATATGGACTCTGTTGTTTGAAATATGGACTCTGTTGTTTGAAATATGGACTCTGTTGTTTGAAATATGGACTCTGTTGTTTGAAATATGGACTCTGTTGTTTGAAATATGGACTCTGTTGTTTGAAATATGGACTCTGTTGTTTGAAATATGGACTCTGTTGTTTGAAATATGGACTCTGTTGTTTGAAATATGGACTCTGTTGTTTGAAAATATGGACTCTGTTGTTTGAAATATGGACTCTGTTGTTTGAAATATGGACTCTGTTGTTTGAAATATGGACTCTGTTGTTTGAAATATGGACTCTGTTGTTTGAAATATGGACTCTGTTGTTTGAAATATGGACTCTGTTGTTTGAAATATGGACTCTGTTGTTTGAAATATGGACTCTGTTGTTTGAAATATGGACTCTGTTGTTTGAAATATGGACTCTGTTGTTTGAAATATGGACTCTGTTGTTTGAAATATGGACTCTGTTGTTGAATATGACTCTTGTTGAAATATGGACTCTGTTGTTTGAAATATGGACTCTGTTGTTTGAAATATGGACTCTGTTGTTTGAAATATGGACTCTGTTGTTTGAAATATGGACTCTGTTGTTTGAAATATGGACTCTGTTGTTTGAAATATGGACTCTGTTGTTTGAAATATGGACTCTGTTGTTTGAAATATGGACTCTGTTGTTTGAAATATGGACTCTGTTGTTTGAAATATGGACTCTGTTGTTTGAAATATGGACTCTGTTGTTTGAAATATGGACTCTGTTGTTTGAAATATGGACTCTGTTGTTTGAAATATGGACTCTGTTGTTTGAAATATGGACTCTGTTGTTTGAAATATGGACTCTGTTTGTTTTGAAATATGGACTCTGTTGTTTGAAATATGGACTCTGTTGTTTGAAATATGGACTCTGTTGTTTGAAATATGGACTCTGTTGTTTGAAATATGGACTCTGTTGTTTGAAATATGGACTCTGTTGTTTGAAATATGGACTCTGTTGTTTTGAAATATGGACTCTGTTGTTTGAAATATGGACTCTGTTGTTTGAAATATGGACTCTGTTGTTTGAAATATGGACTCTGTTGTTTGAAAATATGGACTCTGTTGTTTGAAATATGGACTCTGTTGTTTGAAATATGGACTCTGTTGTTTGAAATATGGACTCTGTTGTTTTGAAATATGGACTCTGTTGTTTGAAATATGGACTCTGTTGTTTGAAATATGGACTCTGTTGTTTGAAATATGGACTCTGTTGTTTGAAATATGGACTCTGTTGTTTGAAATATGGACTCTGTTGTTTGAAATATGGACTCTGTTGTTTGAAATATGGACTCTGTTGTTTGAAATATGGACTCTGTTGTTTGAAATATGGACTCTGTTGTTTGAAATATGGACTCTGTTGTTTGAAATATGGACTCTGTTGTTTGAAATATGGACTCTGTTGTTTGAAATATGGACTCTGTTGTTTGAAATATGGACTCTGTTGTTTGAAATATGGACTCTGTTGTTTGAAATATTGGACTCTGTTGTTTGAAATATGGACTCTGTTGTTTGAAATATGGACTCTGTTGTTTGAAATATGGACTCTGTTGTTTGAAATATGGACTCTGTTGTTTGAAATATGGACTCTGTTGTTTGAAATATGGACTCTGTTGTTTGAAATATGGACTCTGTTGTTTGAAATTATGGACTCTGTTGTTTGAAATATGGACTCTGTTGTTTGAAATATGGACTCTGTTGTTTGAAATATGGACTCTGTTGTTTGAAATATGGACTCTGTTGTTTGAAATATGGACTCTGTTGTTTGAAATATGGACTCTGTTGTTTGAAATATGGACTCTGTTGTTTGAAATATGGACTCTGTTGTTTGAAATATGGACTCTGTTGTTTGAAATATGGACTCTGTTGTTTGAAATATGGACTCTGTTGTTTGAAATATGGACTCTGTTGTTTGAAATATGGACTCTGTTGTTTGAAATATGGACTCTGTTGTTTGAAATATGGACTCTGTTGTTTGAAATATGGACTCTGTTGTTTGAAATATGGACTCTGTTGTTTGAAATATGGACTCTGTTGTTTGAAATATGGACTCTGTTGTTTGAAATATGGACTCTGTTGTTTGAAATATGGACTCTGTTGTTTGAAATATGGACTCTGTTGTTTGAAATATGGACTCTGTTGTTTGAAATATGGACTCTGTTGTTTGAAATATGGACTCTGTTGTTTGAAATATGGACTCTGTTGTTTGAAATATGGACTCTGTTGTTTGAAATATGGACTCTGTTGTTTGAAATATGGACTCTGTTGTTTGAAATATGGACTCTGTTGTTTGAAATATGGACTCTGTTGTTTGAAATATGGACTCTGTTGTTTGAAATATGGACTCTGTTGTTTGAAATATGGACTCTGTTGTTTGAAATATGGACTCTGTTGAATGACTTGTTGTTTGAAATATGGACTCTGTTGTTTGAAATATGGACTCTGTTGTTTGAAATATGGACTCTGTTGTTTGAAATATGGACTCTGTTGTTTGAAATATGGACTCTGTTGTTTGAAATATGGACTCTGTTGTTTGAAATATGGACTCTGTTGTTTGAAATATGGGACTCTGTTGTTTTGAAATATGGACTCTGTTGTTTGAAATATGGACTCTGTTGTTTGAAATATGGACTCTGGTTGTTGAAATATGGACTCTGTTGTTTGAAATATGGACTCTGTTGTTTGAAATATGGACTCTGTTGTTTGAAATATGGACTCTGTTGTTTGAAATATGGACTCTGTTGTTTGAAATATGGACTCTGTTGTTTGAAATATGGACTCTGTTGTTTGAAATATGGACTCTGTTGTTTGAAATATGGACTCTGTTGTTTGAAATATGGACTCTGTTGTTTGAAATATGGACTCTGTTGTTTGAAATATTGGACTCTGTTGTTTTGAAATATGGACTCTGTTGTTTGAAATATGGACTCTGTTGTTTGAAATATGGACTCTGTTGTTTGAAATATGGACTCTGTTGTTTGAAATATGGACTCTGTTGTTTGAAATATGGACTCTGTTGTTTGAAATATGGACTCTGTTGTTTGAAATATGGACTCTGTTGTTTGAAATATGGACTCTGTTGTTTGAAATATGGACTCTGTTGTTTGAAATATGGACTCTGTTGTTTGAAATATGGACTCTGTTGTTTGAAATATGGACTCTGTTGTTTGAAATATGGACTCTGTTGTTTGAAATATGGACTCTGTTGTTTGAAATATGGACTCTGTTGTTTGAAATATGGACTCTGTTGTTTGAAATATGGACTCTGTTGTTTGAAATATGGACTCTGTTGTTTGAAAATATGGACTCTGTTGTTTGAAATATGGACTCTGTTGTTTGAAATATGGACTCTGTTGTTTGAAATATGGACTCTGTTGTTTGAAATATGGACTCTGTTGTTTGAAATATGGACTCTGTTGTTTGAAATATGGACTCTGTTGTTTGAAATATGGACTCTGTTGTTTGAAATATGGACTCTGTTGTTTGAAATATGGACTCTTGTTGTTTGAAATATGGACTCTGTTGTTTTGAAATATGGACTCTGTTGTTTGAAATATGGACTCTGTTGTTTGAAATATGGACTCTGTTGTTTGAAATATGGACTCTGTTGTTTTGAAATATGGACTCTGTTGTTTGAAATATGGACTCTGTTGTTTGAAATATGGACTCTGTTGTTTGAAATATGGACTCTGTTGTTTGAAATATGGACTCTGTTGTTTGAAATATGGACTCTGTTGTTTGAAATATGGACTCTGTTGTTTGAAATATGGACTCTGTTGTTTGAAATATGGACTCTGTTGTTTGAAATATGGACTCTGTTGTTTGAAATATGGACTCTGTTGTTTGAAATATGGACTCTGTTGTTTGAAATATGGACTCTGTTGTTTGAAATATGGACTCTGTTGTTTGAAATATGGACTCTGTTGTTTGAAATATGGACTCTGTTGTTTGAAATATGGACTCTGTTGTTTGAAATATGGACTCTGTTGTTTGAAATATGGACTCTGTTGTTTGAAATATGGACTCTTGTTGTTTGAAATATGGACTCTGTTGTTTGAAATATGGACTCTGTTGTTTGAAATATGGACTCTGTTGTTTGAAATATGGACTCTGTTGTTTGAAATATGGACTCTGTTGTTTGAAAATATGGACTCTGTTGTTTGAAATATGGACTCTGTTGTTTGAAATATGGACTCTGTTGTTTGAAATATGGACTCTGTTGTTTGAAATATGGACTCTGTTGTTTGAAATATGGACTCTGTTGTGTTTGAAATATGGACTCCTGTTGTTTGAAATATGGACTCTGTTGTTTGAAATATGGACTCTGTTGTTTGAAATATGGACTCTGTTGTTTGAAATATGGACTCTGTTGTTTGAAATATGGACTCTGTTGTTTGAAATATGGACTCTGTTGTTTGAAATATGGACTCTGTTGTTTGAAATATGGACTCTGTTGTTTTGAAATATGGGACTCTGTTGTTTGAAATATGGACTCTGTTGTTTGAAATATGGACTCTGTTGTTTGAAATATGGACTCTGTTGTTTGAAATATGGACTCTGTTGTTTGAAATATGGACTCTGTTGTTTGAAATATGGACTCTGTTGTTTGAAATATGGACTCTGTTGTTTGAAATATGGACTCTGTTGTTTGAAATATGGACTCTGTTGTTTGAAATATGGACTCTGTTGTTTGAAATATGGACTCTGTTGTTTGAAATATGGACTCTGTTGTTTGAAATATGGACTCTGTTGTTTGAAATATGGACTCTGTTGTTTGAAATATGGACTCTGTTGTTTGAAATATGGACTCTGTTGTTTGAAATATTGGACTCTGTTGTTTGAAATATGGACTCTGTTGTTTGAAATATGGACTCTGTTTGTTTGAAATATGGACTCTGTTGTTTGAAATATGGACTCTGTTGTTTGAAATATGGACTCTGTTGTTTGAAATATGGACTCTGTTGTTTGAAATATGGACTCTGTTGTTTGAAATATGGACTCTGTTGTTTGAAATATGGACTCTGTTGTT
The DNA here is from genome assembly GCA_030265305.1 of Biomphalaria pfeifferi. Lineage (NCBI taxonomy): Eukaryota > Metazoa > Mollusca > Gastropoda > Planorbidae > Biomphalaria > Biomphalaria pfeifferi. Next base: position 3,452,219 of record JASAOG010000064.1, read on the forward strand.
TGAAATATGGACTCTGTTGTTTGAAATATGGACTCTGTTGTTTGAAATATGGACTCTGTTGTTTGAAATATGGACTCTGTTGTTTGAAATATGGACTCTGTTGTTTGAAATATGGACTCTGTTGTTTTGAAAATATGGACTCTGTTGTTTGAAATATGGACTCTGTTGTTTGAAATATGGACTCTGTTGTTTGAAATATGGACTCTGTTGTTTGAAATATGGACTCTGTTGTTTGAAATATGGACTCTGTTGTTTGAAATATGGACTCTGTTGTTTGAAATATGGACTCTGTTGTTTGAAATATGGACCTCTGTTGTTTGAAAATATGGACTCTGTTGTTTGAAATATGGACTCTGTTGTTTGAAATATGGACTCTGTTGTTTGAAATATGGACTCTGTTTGTTTTGAAATATGGACTCTGTTGTTTGAAATATGGACTCTGTTGTTTGAAATATGGACTCTGTTGTTTGAAATATGGACTCTGTTGTTTGAAATATGGACTCTGTTTGTTTGAAATATGGACTCTGTTGTTTGAAATATGGACTCTGTTGTTTGAAATATGGACTCTGTTGTTTGAAATATGGACTCTGTTGTTTGAAATATGGACTCTGTTGTTTGAAATATGGACTCTGTTGTTTTGAAATATGGACTCTGTTGTTTTGAAATATGGACTCTGTTGTTTGAAATATGGACTCTGTTGTTTGAAATATGGACTCTGTTAGGTTTTGAAATATGGGACTCTGTTGTTTGAAATATGGACTCTGTTGTTTGAAATATGGACTCTGTTGTTTGAAATATGGACTCTGTTGTTTGAAATATGGACTCTGTTGTTTGAAATATGGACTCTGTTGTTTGAAATATGGACTCTGTTGTTTGAAATATGGACTTCTGTTGTTTGAAATATGGACTCTGTTGTTTGAAATATGGACTCTGTTGTTTGAAATATGGACTCTGTTGTTTGAAATATGGACTCTGTTGTTTGAAATATGGACTCTGTTGTTTGAAATATGGACTCTGTTGTTTGAAATATGGACTCTGTTGTTTGAAATATGGACTCTGTTTGTTTGAAATATGGACTCTGTTGTTTGAAATATGGACTCTGTTGTTTGAAATATGGACTCTGTTGTTTGAAATATGGACTCTGTTGTTTGAAATATGGACTCTGTTTGTTTGAAATATGGACTCTGTTGTTTGAAATATGGACTCTGTTGTTTGAAATATGGACTCTGTTGTTTGAAATATGGACTCTGTTGTTTGAGAATATGGACTCTGTTGTTTGAAATATGGACTCTGTTGTTTGAAATATGGACTCTGTTGTTTGAAATAATGGACTCTGTTGTTTGAAATATGGACTCTGTTGTTTGAAATATGGACTCTGTTGTTTGAAATATGGACTCTGTTGTTTTGAAATATGGACTCTGTTGTTTGAAATATGGACTCTGTTGTTTGAAATATGGACTCTGTTGTTTGAAATATGGACTCTGTTTGTTTGAAATATGGACTCTGTTGTTTGAAATATGGACTCTGTTGTTTGAAATTATGGACTCTGTTGTTTGAAATATGGACTCTGTTGTTTGAAATATGGACTCTGTTGTTTGAAATATGGACTCTGGTTGTTTGAAATATGGACTCTGTTGTTTGAAATATGGACTCTGTTGTTTGAAATATGGACTCTGTTGTTTGAAATATGGACTCTGTTGTTTGAAATATGGGACTCTGTTGTTTGAAATATGGACTCTGTTGTTTGAAATATGGACTCTGTTGTTTGAAATATGGACTCTGTTGTTTGAAATATGGACTCTGTTGTTTGAAATATGGACTCTGTTGTTTGAAATATGGACTCTGTTGTTTGAAATATGGACTCTGTTGTTTGAAATATGGACTCTGTTGTTTGAAATATGGACTCTGTTGTTTGAAATATGGACTCTGTTGTTTGAAATATGGACTCTGTTGTTTGAAAATATGGACTCTGTTGTTTGAAATATGGACTCTGTTGTTTGAAATATGGACTCTGTTGTTTGAAAATATGGACTCTGTTGTTTGAAATATGGACTCTGTTAGTTTGAAATATGGACTCTGTTGTTTGAAATATGGACTCTGTTGTTTGAAATATTGGACTCTGTTGTTTGAAATATGGACTACTGTTGTTTGAAATATTGGACTCTGTTGTTTGAAATATGGACTCTGTTGTTTGAAATATGGACTCTGTTGTTTGAAATATGGACTCTGTTTGTTTGAAATATGGACTCTGTTGTTTGAAATATGGACTCTGTTGTTTGAAATTATGGACTCTGTTGTTTGAAATATGGACTCTGTTGTTTGAAATATGGACTCTGTTGTTTGAAATATGGACTCTGTTGTTTGAAATATGGACTCTGTTGTTTGAAATATGGATCTCTGTTGTTTGAAATATGGACTCTGTTGTTTGAAATATGGACTCTGTTGTTTGAAATATGGACTCTGTTGTTTGTAATATGACTCTGTTTGAACTATGGACTCTGTTGTTTGAAATATGGACTCTGTTGTTTGAAATATGGACTCTGTTGTTTGAAAATATGGACTCTGTTGTTTTGAAATATGGACTCTGTTGTTTGAAATATGGACTCTGTTGTTTTGAAATATGGGACTCTGTGTTTGAAATATGGACTCTGTTGTTTGAAATATGGACTCTGTTGTTTTGAAATATGGACTCTGTTGTTTTGAAATGATGGACTCTGTTGTTTGAAATATGGACTCTGTTGTTTGAAATATGGACTGCTGTTGTTTGAAATATGGACTCTGTTGTTTGAAATATGCGACCTCTGTTGTTTGAAATATGGACTCTGTTGTTTTGAAATATGGACTCTGTTGTTTGAATATGGGACTCTGTTGCTTGAAATATGGACTCTGTTGTGTTGAAATATGGACTCTGTTGTTTGAAATATGGGACTCTGGTTGGTTTGAAATATGGACTCTGTTGTTTGAAATATGGTCATCTGTGTTTGAAATATGGACTCTGTTGTTTGAAATATGGACTCTGTTGTTTGAAATATGGACTCTTGTTGTTTGAAATATGGACTCTGTTGTTGAAATATGGACTCTGTTGTTTGAAATATGGACTCTGAAA